>OZ010579.1:51570094-51612594 GCA_963932145.1 Acanthosepion lycidas | reverse complement strand
AATAAGCCCTGAGAGAGTTAAATTTACCAATCAACTTGTCCCAAAAAACCTCTTTCTGATACTAAGTATAAGTTTTCTTTTTGTTATCGTCTGCTTTAAAACTTCCGATTAGCTGACTTGTTCCGACCATGGGATTTTCCAGTAGCCTTCTGTCAAACTACATTTCTGTTGCCTCCATTTTCTTTTTCATCTTTAGTCAGATTGTTTATCAATAGAAGAGCATTGTTATTGAATAGGAATTCATCGATATTTTCTTTGTTTCTAACAAAATTTCCCTGTTTCTTAGAACTTTGTTTTAAGATTTCTACGACCTCGTACTCTTTTCTATTCAGCAACCTCATCCCGGATCTGATAACCATATGCAGAGAAGAATGAAATAAATTACCAACAAAAATTTGCATATCCTTAATAGGGAATAACAAGATGAGGTTGGTTGGTGTAGAAGAGAATAATGGTTATTCTACAAAGTATTAAATGAAGATTACATATTTTTTTGTATTGCACGAATACATTTACACCCATTAAAATGGATAAATTCGATTTATTTCTATTAAATCAATTTATTTCTGTTTTCAATACATATTTAGTAATTATACATTTGTGTAGAGTTAATTATATGAGAAGTATATATATATATATATATATATATATATATATATATATATATATATATTCATCAATTAGAAATACAATAAATTTAAAAAAAATACGTGTACGAATATTTGTTTCCCCCCAGTGTTTACACACACACACACACACACACACACACACACACATATATATATATATAAATTTTATTCCAATCATGTCATTTTCGTGTATGATCGATTTCATAACGATTCTTCTGTTATGCTTGGAGAGTAGTTATGCATTTTTATTGCTCATTGTAGAGTTCAACAGTGTTATAAATACCTCGGAAAATTATGTATGTATGTATGTATGTATGTAGGTATGTAGGTAGGTAGTAATCCGTTCGTATAATCCAGTCGATTCCTATTAACAAAACAGAATTTAAAATATGTTAAAACTGATTCACAGCGCTCAATGTTTATTTTAATTAAACAGAGAAAAGAATTTCTTTACAATTGGAATTAAGATATCTTTAGTTAATGGCCATTTTTACCTTCGAATTTTAACTTTAAAATTCGCAGGATACACAGCAAAAAAAAAAAAAAATACCTCATATGGGGGATTACAGATCTTTAGTTTTTAGTTTTATTCCACCCGGATGTACAGAGTGTGTTCGTGTCGGAATTAGAAATTTAAAATTTAACTTTGAAATCATTCGAAAAATTGATACAGAATTTATTCATTTCAATGTCTCAGTCAGAAGAAATGTCCGAGTCGGTGGTAAAGGGGGGTTGAGATATTAGCTTTAAAGAGAAGAGGTTTAATAAATTAACCCTGAAAACATGACATTAAATTAGGTTAATATGATAATGCGGTGTCAAATTGAAAATAAAACAGGATCGATAATGGAGTTTTATATAAAAAAAAATAATTATATATCAAAAAGTTAGGTTCCTAATAACAAAACATAATTGAAAATGAGATATGTTAAAAAGATTAACAATAAATCATATTTAGATAATTTAAATTAAATTTAAGTAAGAACAAAATTAAAAAATATATTAAAGAATATAAAAATTAATAATATGGTTCAGATTATTAAATTGGTTAAAAATTTTAATGTTAACTTTATGATTTTCTCAAGTTTGTTGGTATAGCTATAACTTAGTTTTAATGTGTTTCTGTTAAATATTTTACTAAGAAAGTTACATTTATGAAAATGTTTATCATTAATTGTTGTGGCCAAGTGAAAGCCAGAAATAAAGACACAAGAGAGGATGTGAATAAAACAAATATATTAACTGAAACTGCAATACAGACATATACAAACGAGAGTGTTACATCAAGAATATTCGGTCCGACTGTCAGAGATACCTGCTGGAAACTTACCTCTCTAAAAGGTAGTACCTGCTCCTATTTATAGCTGGGAGAGTCCATGTGTGCGTGGGTAAATTACCATAACAGTAATGCTTATCGGTAATTCACAATCGCCTGATGAGATTATTTGATAAGCATTGAAACAGGACTGCATTTGTGTAGCAATTTTGATATGTTTTCAATCTAATATCTTAAAATAGAGAATATTGCTCTACATTGTATTGAACCCTCTTCTAAATTAAATGTTATGAACATTACGTACTCTATTCTTTCTCATCTTACCTGGATATATATATATATATATATATATATATATATATATATATATATTGAACTGTGCATTGAGCAATTTAAAAAAAAATGTAACCGTTTCCTAAAGAAGATGAACCTTGTCTGTAAAACAGTTTTACCGTGTATATATATATATATATATATATATATATATATATATATGTATAATTTTACCGTGTATATATATATATATATATATATATATATATATATATATATATATATAATTTAATTCAAATAATTATATTGAAGATTTCGGCTCTTGTTTTGAAACATGAGAACTCTTATGTAGCGTTTGAATCATATTTTTAAATAAATAATTATATATATATATATATGTGTGTGTGTGTGTGTGTGTGTATGTATAAGCACCTTATTTTCTCAGCAACACCTACAATAGTTTTTTTTTTTAAATCTGAGAATTCTGTTTGATTTTCAGTATGCGACATACAAACTGACAGCTGAAATTACGTGAAACAACAAGTAAATTTTATTGAAAATTTAACAAATGTTTTCTTTAATCCTAACCAAATGTGCCATACTGATCTGGCATCCCTTCAACTGTACCTAATGCCACATGTACCACAGCGGAATCTACGCTACTGAATGAACCAGTACACCATAGAGGCGTCCATGTAGCAGAAGTACACGGTCCTACGTTGAAGCTATGATTTTTCGCCCTTGTGTCAGATTAATCTTAGCTTTTTTTTAAACATCTGCTGCAGAGGATGTTTTCCCCATCGCACGAGATAATTTTGTTTTATTATAATTCCCTCACAATTCCCGAATCCTACCAAAATTTAAATTATTTTTTTTTTATTTACGTTCTCTCTATCGGTAATTCCTTCAGTTTATCACACCATGTCGTTATTCTATTTGCAACATAATGTACATCATTCAGCTTTGTCTCGCTACAGTAAAATAATCGTATATATTTTGTTCCTTCGTCAAGTTTTATCGCGCTTTCAGGCTATTCACTCTTGTAGCCATTTTCGGATAGAGACAATTTTACATTTGTGATATTAAAGGTTTTTGTAAATATAACTCTCTTAATCATTACTTGTGTGTGCATCTGTGTTTATAACGATTTAATCGAGTGTTCTCGAAAGACAATCATGATTTATGGTCACATAGTGAGATCCATTTTTTTTCTCAGTGCGTTGTAGATAGTCTGTCTTTCTCTACATGTTTTACGCTCTAAACTGTTTTTTGGTTATATATGTTTTGTCACGAAATACAATTTCTATTCCGCTGTCTTAAAAATCTCTTAGCCTTTCTTGTTCTGCTCTTCTCGCGTTCTTAATATGATCTTCTTTATAATCCAAAGACATTTGGAAATTTCTGTTGGCAATCGCCTGCGGGTACAATCTACCATTAATAATGACAGGAAGCCTTGCTACGATGGTGCAATCCTTCTTAGATATCTTCACTTTTTTAGACCTTTTTTTTTCCCTCGGAATTACACGCAGACAAATAAATGTGCCTTTTCAAACCCGTGTCGACTTATCGCTCAACAAGGTAAGGGTTTTCATCGTAGTCAGTGTTGGTCTTGTTGAATTAATGGCAAATCAAAAAGATTTGGAAGAATACTTAAACTAATAGGCAAAAAGAGCATTGAGCAGTAGAAAGAAAATTAGAATTATAGGGATAGCAGATTTTATATATATATATATATATATATATATATATATATATATATATATATATATATATATATATGTGTGTGTGTGTGTGTGTGTGTGTGTGTGTTGTAATTTGACCATCGCACCATGTATATGCAGACATATATTTTCGATCTGCATTATTTACATTGTTCCGACTGTTGTCCTCATCTTCATTGTGATGGGGACAAAAGTTCGAACAATGTAAATAAAGTAAATAATTACAATACCCCATCTCAGAAATAGTGATAGAGATATTTTCTATATTATATAGATATTTATATATACACACAGAGGGATATATATATATATATATATATATATATATATATATATATATATGTGTGTGTGTGTGTGTGTGTGTGTGTGTGTGTGTGCCCATGTGCGTGTATCAACATACCGGTATACATAAGCACAAACACGCGCGCACGAGCATGCACACACACACACAGATATATATATATATATATATATATATATATATATATATATATATATATATATATACACGTGTATACACATATACGTACATATACATGTAATATATATGTATATAGATGTATATATATATATATATAAATATGAGCACACATGCACAACACATCCATATACGTCACATTAAAAGAATATATAACATATACAACACAATATACTAAGTATATATACACACACGCACATAAAAACACATAGGCATACACACATACACAAATATATACAAAGAATAGCATATACATATATATCCATATATACATCCCCACATAGACATATTTTTTTTACAATAACCTGTCATTCGATTGGGCCATTTTTTTTTATCGAAGTTTACTTCAGGCTATTTATTAAATAAATAATATGCATTGCAAATAAACAGTGTACATGCATTCAAATTTAAACAAATCCTCAACATTTTGTATTAATAGTATATATATATATATATATATATATATATATATATATATATATATATATATATATATATATATATATATATATATATATATATATATAATGCAAGACTCTTCGTAAAAGCGAATTTAAGTTCTCTCAGTGTCTATTTATCTAAAACTAAATACTCTTACATTCACCTTCATCCCTGCATGCGCCAACGTCTTAGTGGTAGAATCCCCGACTGACGCCAATTGAGTTGGGTTTCGATCCTAGCTCGAGGCAACCAGAGGTCTAGTGACACTGATGAGCTGTGATACAGCGAAACAGTGTCTGTGGATGATTACATATAATATAATATACATATGAGACGTACACATAAAAATAAAGAAAAATAATCACACAAAATACTAAAAAAATACATGCATATGAATACACAATCTACACACAAACACACATATATATATCATCACAAATGCACAACATACACGCAGATTATATGCATATATAACAGATACAACACAATTAACTACGTACGTAAATACAAAATTCAACATGTATTAGGTTGTTACTATATGAGAAAACGACATTATTTTTGCACCAACCTAATATATGAAAACACATAAACATACCACATACATAGATATATGCACATATCCACATACAGACATATATATATATATATATATATATATATATATATATATATATATATATATATATATATATATATATATATATATATATATATATATATATATATATATATATATATATATATATATATATATATATATATATATATATATATATATATATATATAAAAACCTGTATACATAAATATGAAGACAGAGATCAAGGCATATTATTTTCATAAATATTACAAATTAATTTATGGATGCAAATAATAGCAAAAATAAAATAAGATAGAATAAAATTCCGTTCACAAGACAATTTAAATCTATTTTTACGTCAACGTTTGTTATGTGCTATTTCGGTTGAAATTATTATCAATCAATCTCAGAAAGTACTCGCCGATATTTATAGTTGGAAGAAATGAGGCTTAAACCATTGGATTTTTCTTTATCTATGTATAGGTCAATTTATTTTTGTGTATTTTAAAGTTTCCGGTTAAAAAACTCTTTTTTAAAGTCAATTATTTTGTGGGGTGTTATTATAAGAAATTTTATTTGCATCGAAAATTCTATTATCAGAAGTTAATTTATTGATTCTAGTATTTACAGTGGTTGGAGTTTACGTCAATATAGATTAGAGTTTCATTATCCTTGAGAAATGTTTTAAATACATTTAAACCTAATATATATATGCTATATATAAATATATATATATATATATATATATATATATATATATATATATATATATATATATTATGTATATGAGCCTATGTATGTTGTGTGTGCATTTTTATGTACATTCATTTATTTTTATGTGTGGTAAACGTAATTTTTTTATATAGTTTAGTTTACATACTTATATATATGTGTTTGTGTGTGAGTGTGTGTGTTTGTGTGTGAGTGTGCGTGTTTGTGTGTGTGTGTGTGCGTGTCTGTGTCCGTGCGTGCAGATAGATCGATAGATAGATAGATAACATACAGAGGAATTTCAATACATCATTTGTATGGCCATTTCTCCCCGTAAGAGAATTATCTTCCGTGGTTTGTCAACTCTAAAAAGTTTTGCACATAAAATGAAAATAATGCGTAAAATATTTTAAACTTAAAAAAAAAACGTAAGGAAGACAGAGAGAAGGACTAAAAAGAAAGAGGAAAAATACTTAAATGTAGGAAAGACAAAGAAAGAGAGAAAAAAAGAGAAAAAAGACAAAACAAGAGGAAGAAAAAAATGACTCTTCTAGACTGAACTAAGCACAGCTGGATATCTGATACCAGTTAAAATAACCTTGACCTATATTTAAAATATTAATATCTTCTTTTAGTGAGGAAATTCAATATTTAAAATTTAGAGAAGGATTTAACGACTTTTTAAAATTATTTGAAAGAAGGGTAAACAAATTATAATAAGGAAATAAAATAATGAAATTATAAGGACTGATAAATTTAAAAGAAATATTAATATAAAAAATATTAATATAAAAGTATAAATTGATAGGTAAAATTTAAACGCTAATAAATACACGCTAATAAATAAAGAAAATATTAGTTAAATGTAAATAAATTATTCAAATATAGATTAAAATAAAAGGGTCATTTAGAGAAGGAAATATCAATTAAAGTTAACTACTACCAAAATGGTAACTTGATATTAAGTGTTAATTATTAAAAAAGGAGATTTAATGTTAAATTTGAGTAAAATATAAAATACAATAATTATATTTATATATACAACATAACTTATAAAAACTAAAATATTAAAGATAAAAAATAGAAATTATATATAAAAATGTAAAATAATATATATATATATATATATATATATATATATATATATTAAAAATACATACATACACACATATATATATATATATATATATATAAGAAATGAACCAGTACTTCTAGCATAGGCAAAATCAAAAAGACGTAATAATAATAGTAATAAAGGTATAAAAATAATCACCACAGAGAAATATATAATAATGATATACTAAAATAATAATAAACCAAAATATAATAATAATAATAATAATAATAATAATAATAATTAACCAATATATAATAAACAGATATACAATAAAACCAAAATATATATTATATTCAAAATCAAAAATGCGTAATAATAATAATAATAATAATAATAATAATAATAATGGAATTAATATTAATCACAACAGAGAAATATATAATTTTAATAATAATTGCAATAATAAGAAAAAATAATAATAAAATATACATAAAAATAAAAAATATACATAAAAATATAAACTTATATAGAAGTAAGGTAGGAGAAATTCTATATCAGCTTGAATCTACTTCTATGATGACTTTGGAAGCAATTCATTCATTTGATTTAGTAATATAATTTAATACAGTGTAACCCGGATATGAGAGAAACCCGGATATAAGAGCGATTTTCTCTGGTCCTAAATTAGAGCCATACTTACCTAAACAAAATAAACCAAACCCGAATATAAGAGAAACCCGGATATATGATACTTCTTCTCTGGTCCCGACAACTCTCTCTTATATCCGGGTTACACTGTATATCTAATTTTCCCTTCTAAATACAAATTACATCTACCCTTAAAATTACTATGGGTTTGAGCGAAACCTATGATTTTCCAGTCAGTCTGAGGGTTTAGATCCTTCCCACTGAATTCCCCAAATTTTTTGGAGAGAGCATTTTGGCGCTTTAATCATACGCAGATCGCAAATTCATGATGGAATTCTATTACGTTGTACCACGGGAGAGACCGAAATATTAACAACTGAACCGTATGTCGAGATACAATGTAATGTGTAGCGTATAGTTTAAAATGTAATTTTGTTGTGTGTGGATTGCTTTGTTTTAACGCAGATAGCCTCCAATATCTGAAGGTCCTTTTTACTGTGTGTATGCGTGGGTATTGTTGTGCTATCAACTAATAGTTTGTATATAGCTATGATTTTCTAAGACATGTGTTTTAATATAACTAAGATCAGAAATTTGACAGATTACTCTACGGAAGAGCCTAGAAAACATAACAGATAGAAATGTTGAACCTATTAATAAATGTTTCGACAACGAATTGAGAATTTTTTCTTTCTCAATTCGTTGTTGGAAGATTTACCTGTATATATATATATATATCCAAGTATAGATTGGTGTATTTCTTTTAACAACAGAGATATTTGAAAAATCCAGGTGTAAGTTAGCATTTTATCAAGAATCGATAATTGGACTCTCAATAACATCTAAAAAAGAAAATAATTTATTTAGATATATAGTGACAGAAAGAGGATGAAAGTGAAAATCAAATGAAAAAAATGTTTTCCTAGTGCGAAAAAAATTGAGTGAAACAAGAACAAGAAACTAAAATGTGTTTAGATTCGAATCGATTATGGAAAATAAGTAAATTTAGAATTGTTATAAAAGTGAAACAGATCTTTAAGCATATACCCGGGTGTAACAGCAAAATTGTCTAAATCGTGTAACAGCTTAACTGTCCATCTCACAAAGTGTTCCATATCTATAAAAAAAAAATCACTAAACTAATTAAGTTTTTATCCTCGTTTTCAGATAAGACGTTTAACAATCGTTGCACCATTTGTCGTAAGAATTACTCAAAAGCACTTTGTGTTATTCAGCTAGAAACAGAACAGGTTAAAATTGTTTTGTGTATGACCCACAGACTTCCCTAATGGCAATTGTGAGAGGAAAAAGTTAATTCAGGCCTTCAGTAATGATAGCAACATTCATACTCTGGCTTCCAACTTCAATGTCCGTTCAAGAACCATTAAGAGTACGGTGAATATTTCTTAAAAAGAGATAATAGTAGGCATGGAAAATGGATCAGCAAGTCACAATAGCAAGATGGGTCATTATTCCAAGTTAGATCTAAAGAGCTCAATCTAGCAAGTGAAATTTATTTACTGAAAAACAAGTTTGAACAAAGTAATTATAAACAATTTTTTTCTATCCTCTGCCAGCCGCAATGATGGAGCCTCGAACCATCACCAGAGAGCCACTCTGTTTCGCGAGCCTCGTCCCTTAAGAGATCAATTAGGAAGGCGTTTGGTACGTAAGAGAGGTGTTTCATCTATGACAGTCCAAAGAGCAGTGAAAAATGAATTGAAAATGAAATCATACGTGAAACCTGTGAGGCAACTTGTTAGTAATAGACAGAAAATTAGAAAATTAGAGAGGGCTAAGATTATCCTGAATAAATTGGAAAATCATCCTGGCATAAAATACATATATTTGAACTTTATTTCAATCTTTCATAACACCCGATCCTTAGTTCTGATTAATTAATGAGAAACATGACATTTTCGTTTATGTCAATTTCATCACGATTCTTCTGTTAATCTTGGTAAGTAATTATACATTCGTATTACTCAACGTAGAGTCCAATAGCATTACAAAAACCTCGGAAAATTCCAGTAAGATATCTTTAATCATTTCTAACGATTGAACATAATATTTATATACACGCATATATTCATACAGATATATAAATACATGCACTTTTAAATATATATATACATGTGATTTGGACGTTCCATCTCATCTCGATTCTAAAACATATATATATATATATATATATATATATATATATGTATGTATGTATGTTTGTATATATATATATATATATATATATATATATATATGGAGAGAGAGAGAGATCGTCGATTGGTTTCTACCCAAAGGGCGGAAATCGATCTGGCCGGAAGTCGGCTTGTAATTAATTTTTCAAGCTTTTTATCTTTCTTTAGGCATTATTGAATTTGTTAGAATTTCTTACGGTTTCTTTAACTTTGATAGCATTTGTATAGTCCTTACCCATTGTTTTGTTTCTTAATTCTTACGTTCGTCAAGTTTAAATCAGGCTTTAAACATTAAAGTAATGTCGTACGCCAAGCTGGTAAACAATCATGCTGATAGACGCGGATCAGACGAAGCCAAACGATAAAACACACCGAATTCACGCCCGTGGTCATAAGCAGTCATCAGTCAGATAGGTCTTTAATCGACGACAACCTATCTCTCTCTCTCTTTTCACTCTCTGTATTCATGTGTGTTTACAATATATATATATATATATATATATATATATATATATATATATATATAGATAGATAGATAGATAGATAGATAATATTAGTGGTAAATATACATATATATGCAAAATCCACAGGTGCATATATACACATGTATATTTTAGAATAAAAAAAAAAAATATTTTGGAATAAAAAAATTTCCGAGAGGATAAAATCCAGGTAGAACTCAATGTCCAGGACAGAGTAAGGATATAATAAAAAGGCTTAAACACTAATATTCCATGGTCATATATATATATATATATTCAGAGGGTGTTTGTTGTAAAATAGACAGTGCTCGATGTAAAATAACAGCTAAAATTTATATAATATTCTATAATTAATATTTACTTTTTATGTTAATATTTCCTATTAATACGAATTATTAAGGTTGGTATCAATGAATTTAGATTTGCTAATGTAAAGCTTGTGAAAATGTTAAGCATTCTACAGAAAATTCATTCAAATATTTGTTTCTTTTTTTAATTTTTACATGACGTGTACGTAGCGAAAGCAAGTTTGGTGTCTTCACATTCTAGTTTGTTCACGATTGTACATTTTATTAAAAAAAAAAAAAATATTGATCATTATTCATTCTGACCGCCTGATCGATCGCCTAATCATAGGAATCAATAGGTCAAGTACAACACTTTTATTGAGAGAACTGAAATTAGAATTGAAACAGATTCTACTTTAGGTCCACTTGGGTGCAGACAGTTTTAAGCTAACGAGTCAGTCGCATTGTTTGTTAGTTCTTTAAGCACTTCGTCATAGCATTATGAATCTATCGATATTCTCCCCTAAGACATTCAGTTTGTTTGTTATTTCATGATTCGATTAATTGATTTTAAGTTTCTATTTATTATGCTGCTTTATATATTCCCAAAATGAAAAAGAAAACAGAAAAAATCATGATTTCTTGGAGCAAAATATTTCATGATGAAGACGTTAATTATTCTAAAGTATATGTAAATAAAATCATTTCCCGGCAGACTAACGATTTCACTGTATGCTCTAGTATTGATTGCAACAGCATGGTAAGAAGGAAAAAAGAGAAAAATTGGAACTAATTTTGGACATTAGATTTATATTGTAATTTATGGTAAGACCACAGATATTTATCACTTCTTCATATTAATAATAACGAGTATTGCCCGTGGAAAATACACGGTTTTCTATTTTGATTTTTTTTTTTTGGATTTAATGACTGAATTGCGAGTCCGGCGACATTAAAATACCCGAGAAAACCATCTTATTCCATTATTTAATATTTTAGCTTAACATTCTAAAAAAATATTGCAAAACAATTATAAATATGAACGCAAGCCATTCTTTAAAGAAATAAGAGAGTACAAATGAAAATATTTCTAAATTGAGATTCTACATTTCAGAGAAACAGATCTTTCTTTCTTTTCGTTTCTTTTCTCATATAATCTCGGAGTTGCGTTTAATAATATTCCAAGGAAAACACTGGAACAAATGATTAGTGTTGTGATTCCAACGAATACTTGTTGACATTTTGTAATGCATGGTGTCGTAGAGACTTTGTAATCGCAGATACATCTATAGTAGCACCGTTGAACAATAATGGCGTCAGACAACTTCGAATAACACTCGCACTAATAGTTCTTGCTTCATAATACTCGCTCGAATAGTAATCCATATAGTGAAATAATGTAGAGAATAGCGGTCCGTATAGTAATCGAAGATAGAAAAGAAATTTGATAATATTTATTGAACTAATTGTACAAATGTGGCACAAGGCCGAAAAGGGGGAAGAGGAAAAGGATGATCTTCTTCTATCTTATTATTAAACTTAGCTAGCCGCAAACACTGACCCAAACATACTGACACTATTCCTTTCATCAACACAAAACATTCTTACTTGCCATTCTTACCTCTACACCATAATACGTCAGAAACTCTATGAAGTCCTAACAAGTCCCCATATATACAAGTCATTGTTTGTGGGGGAAGGGGAATAAAATAACAATTAAAAATCTAAAAAAATCCGATGAATATTTAGAAATGTTTACAAAACTATATACAAGAAACTAAACAAAATTTTGTTAGTAATAAACCCCTCACCACCACAAAGCCCTAACTGTGGCAGTAACATCAGCTCACTGGACGAAACCAATGCGGAGCTTTGAAAAATATAAAATATGCATACATCCCAAACACTTATTCAAACACACACATTCAAACACGAAAACCGTCACGAAAGTCACACCCAAAACGGAAGACGCTTCGCACCCACCAGAGAACTGACATTACTATCCACCTAAAGATAGGAGGAATGGAGAATTAAACCAAAAGAAAAAAATAGGGACAAAAATAAAAGGGGCGAATGAGCATACACACCCTAGATAAGTTTACTAAAGAGAAAAGAAAAACTAAAACAACAAACGACCTACACTAAACTATTAAGCGGAGTGTTGCCAATGTTCAACCCAGGAAACGCAATACGCTTCAAAATGCCACTCTAAGTTTCACTCGGCAGAGACGCGCAAGGCTCACCCAACTTTTGCCAAATTCCAATGGATGGAGTCGTTTCCTTTCCGTCCTGATCTTAAGTTGATGCTTAAAGAACAGCATCAGTAGGAAAGAGGTAAACTTCTCGGCCCCATGGAATTCCTTCTGTTGCGTCGTCCATTTCACGACTTGCATAACCCCCAGTAAGCAAAGGAAAACATAGTGCTCAGCTTAAGTCAACGGCGGTTCTATATTGCTACAGACGGAACTGGCCTCGAGGTGAAAGAACTTTCCGCGCAGCATGCGAACCATGATGTCTTCAAAAAACTTGCATAACGGAGCTACGACACTACAATGAAAAAAGTCGTGACCTAAGATCTCCACCTCCCAACTACACCGAACGCAGTTTGGCGAGTTTGCCAACCCCGCCTAACGAAGTCTTTTGGCGCTCCAGAGGGCCCCTCGAATCATCAGCTAGGTGAGTGTTGCCTCAGTGTTAGTGAGACATTTCAACCCGAGCGCCCAAGGCCATATGCAGCGAGCCCTCGGCTTCGTCATACTGAGCTCGCCTATCAAAGCATCTTGAACGTTGCCTCTAACACCTTTTATAATGCCTTACCGGACAAAGGCTGGACGTCGGAGAGGCCATCCTTCGCCCTTGAGGGCAAGCCGACATTCGTAATAGAAGGAGCTGTCGCCTCGAGGTGAACGGCCGGCCTCTTCTTCACACGAGCGTACACTTCTTAAGGATGGAAAGTCTTCCTTCCAGAATTCGCCATTCTCATCCAATTGCATACACATCCGGTTTAGATAAGTAATGCGAAGCGTACGTCGACGAATCTCAACGCAAGGCACCACTAGACCGCCATCAGAAGGAAGAAGGTGACAGATCTCGCAACTAATGATGGCGGCTCTGCCTCACCATAAGAATAACAAAAGCTTTACAAACGCCAATATAGTGTCAGACGGGAGTGGAAGCACGGAAAGTCGGTAAAGAAGAATCCGGTAGATGTGCGAGGCACATACTTCCGCCCTCCCCTTCAAGGAAAGATTCATCCGGGGCCACAGACGAACTGCGACCTCGGCCTTCTCCTGCACCTCCGACCAATTCATTTCCAACAGGAGGTCTGGACCGAACGAGACGCCGACTATCTTGACCAGCCTGTCCGCCCAGAGGAAAGATTCGGGAAAAGAAACTCCTTTCCACGAACCCAACTGCAAGCCAACAGATTTATCGCGGTTGATCTTGCCCCCTGTCAGCATCTCATAGCCTTTGATTTCTTTGCTGACTTCGCTGATTTCGGCTCTGCTCGACACAAGAACAGAAATGTCATCAGCATAGGCGGAGTACCTGGTCGAGGTGGTAGCACCAGGTAAGGAAATTCCACGAAGGACCGGATTCGTCTTCAACTTACGCAGGAAAGGTTCCAACGCAAGAAAGTACAACAATGGAGTCAGCGGATAACCTTGACGAATTGTGCGAGATAAGATGAAAGGTTTCGATCTTACCTCATTCACTTCTACCAGCGCCCCGGGGGGACGCATACAGCAGTCAGATCCAAGTGTGAAAGTCCGGCCCGAAAACAGCGGCCGAAAGAACAGCCTCCAGAAATCGATGGTCAACCCTATCGAAAGCCTTGGACTGATCTAAATTGATCAGCGCGGTATCACTGTCGACTTGCTCGATGATCAATCGTACCAAATGTAGGTTGTGTGAATAGTCGTGCCCTTCACATCTCACGTCTGCACGAGACCAATCAGACTAGAGAGGACAGCCTGCAAACGGCCGTCCAAGACCTTGGCTAAAATCTTCAAGTATCAAAGGCCGATAATTATCTGCTCCATCCCCACCATCTTTGCTCTTGCGAAGCAACTTCATCACACCCCTTAGTAAAGCGTTGAGGTATAGACCTCTACTTCATCCAGTTGTTGAAAATCAGTGCCAGCAAGGGGACAAAGACGGGCAACTGCCTCATATACATTTCGTAAGGAAGCCCATCGAATCCCGGAGTCTTGTCCAGGCCAACCTGTTTCAGCGCATCCCAGATCTCAGACTCCTTGAGGCGGGGAAAGTCGGCTAAATAGGCATCGAACTGAGCAGGACTCAGACCGGGCTACTTGGCAAACAGCTCCTGAAAATAGTCACGGAAAGTCTCACAAATGACCACGTCTGTAATTACAGTTCGCTTATCCAGCAATGTGATGCTCGCGATATGCCGACCTGATGCCCTACGAGCTTCCTCAGCAGGCAATGAAGTGGCCATGTTCGTAGCCTCGCAAGATATTCTTTTTAACCTAGCCCTAACTACTAGAGCTTGATCGTTCTTGATAAGCAAGGAGGCCAGTTCCGCCTTAGCTAAGGCTACTTCCCCACTATCACGGGATTTGATCGCCCGATCTACCTTTGCCTTACATAACTTTTGTTCTGCTAACCCTGCTATTAGGTTGGTGCCAAAATAATGACGTAATAATGTTGTTTTTTGACGTATCTTTAACGTCAAAAAACGACATTATTACGTCATTATTTTTGCACCAACCTAATAGATTGAGTCGGCGACTAAAATCAGCAGCAAAAGACCTAAGTTTAGACTTAAGAGAATCCCACCACTTATTCCCAATCACAGTCCCCGCCAAATCCCGCTGTAGTGTCAGTAAAAGCTGATCCCGGAAATCTTGCTCGCTAAATAATGAGGAGTTCAATTTCCAGTAGCCAGCCATTTTAACCTTAGGCTTATCTGAGTTTACCCGAACCCGGACAAGCCTATGATCCGAGAAAATTATAAAATGGAAATTTGGACATTCTACGAGTCATACGTCGACTCTCTTAACTTGGCTGTTGTAGTTTGCGCTCACCACCGAATCCGGGCTGCCGCCCCTAGTCCAAATCCATACTACCTCCCGCTCTCATTTCGATACTTATCGATGAGACCAAACCCGTTGATAAAGTCCCGAAACGGCTTAACATCCGGGTTGTTAGTCCCCAATTTTTGCCCAATACGATCTATATCAGGATCAAGGACGACATTCCAATCTCCCGCGAGAATTACCGAACGAGATATCAAAAACGGCACGATCTGCCGAAACAAATCAGACCGTTTAGCATTGTCATTGGGCGCATAAATCCCAATGAGACGAAAAGCCTTATCCTTTATGGTAACATCCAGCACGCAAATCCGGGAAGACAAGAGCACGCATAGCATCCAGAGATTTGCTCACCAGTCAAGAAATATCCCACGAGCGTCCATCAAAACATGCTGAATAGAGGACGAACCTGTTAGACAGAATGTCCTCACGGTCGCGAGATGAAAAATGGGTCTCCTGAACACAACAAACATCCCACCGAGGCGCTGAAGATCGCGATCGAGCCTCGCCCTTCGAGACTCCGACCTCAGGCTCCGGGCATTCAAACTTGCTAACTAGAGAGCCATCGTGAAAAACAATTAGGCTTGCTCTCCTGGATTGAACGTGACCACAGATAGGACATGGAGCCAATACTCATCTCATTCTTGATGGTGCCATCAGGAGACAGCTTAAGAGCTCTATACAGGGATGGTTGAACGAAAAGCGGGAGCCTCCCTGAACAGAGTTGATTCAATTTCTTTTCATTCTCGTTATGAAAATAGGATAATGGTGGGTAGACATCGAATGCACTGTTGGCTTCACGCTACATAGCCCAGATGTTTTCTGAGCCATATCCTTCTCTAACCACAGTCAAAATCCTTTTCGCCATGGGAAAATCTTTTAGGATTTTCAATGTCGAGATCGTTTATTTTTTTTAAATTTAAGAGTATTTTTAGTCTTTGGATTTGCACGATTGGGAAAATTCTCTGTCGACTTGATGTTTTGCTGCACGACATACATCTTCCGCTTTGTTAAAAAGCAATTTTGTTTGATTCTTTTCACTATGATGTGTTCTGGAGAGTCCGTGGAAGAGCTTCGTCGACGTTTTTGGGCTTCTGTTTTTAGAGGTGTAGTAATGGGTGTTTCTAAAGGTGAATCTTTAGGAGTTACAGCAAAAGCGGGTTTTTTTAAGGGGAATTTAGGAGGAGAGATTTTTTCAGAGGGGTCAGTTTGGAAGGGGTCAGAGAAATTGTTTGCAAAACTAGGGGTGGAGCACCAGGGGCCTGTTTATAGGATAGAGATGTCTGAGCTGATTTTGAATTTCTTATAATTTTTCCAGACTGATGTTTTAATGATTCCTTCAATTTTAATATTTTCTCCTTTTTCTCGAAAGAAGGTTCCTATTTGAGCTGCTGTTGCTGCAGTTTCCCGGATAAGTAGCCGAAGTGTCACCCTTTGAACTGTTATTGGGAGTAGGGCAGCGCGTGTCTTTAGCCGTGGGGACTTCAGTGGAAAGAGGTCCCGCTGCCCGGAGCTTCCCTTTGACCTTACCAACGACCTGCCTTTCCCCCTCTTTCTTCTCCTCAACCGAACTAGCGACGGGCAAAGGCTTTTGGGGGAATAGAGGCTGAAAGGCAGTCCCAATCGGGGGTTTGACCACACCGTTCCCGATCGCTGGCATGCCCATTACAGGCGAGGCGGATGTAACAAGACTCGGTCACAGGTGGATTTGGGTCGACATGGCCAGAACCTCAGAGGCCTTATTCTCTGTCAAGGAAGAGGAAAGGTGACCAGTCTGACACACTTGCAGCATATCGGTTTACACTCGGTGACTATAACTGGCATTTTCTGAACCGCTACATCCAGACAGTTGCGGATGGAGATGAAGGCTTTTCGGTCTATCATGATTTCGAAACTTCATCCCCCGGTCAAATCGTCAGAGGAGGCACTGAGTATTTGCCTAAATTGGAACAGATAAGCGTCCAAGTGTTCCCCGACGGTTGAGGAGGAACCCCATATACAGATAATGGTATCCTTCGTCTGCCTTCATATTCCGTACGCAGAATAAGGTCTTTTGTAATTAGTTCTCGACTTGTCGCGGTTTCGCAGTCGGCAGACGTGGGTATCAGCACATCCCTCCCTTACCTTTGATCACCCGCAGGGGTTTGATTCCCAGATAAACGTGAAAAAGACTTAATAACGGTGTCTTTTGTGGAGCGACAAATTTTGCGTGAACACTTGTCCACCACAAAACTGACAGAATTCTTTTCTCAACTCTCTTTAATTCCTTGGGATTGACGCACATCAGCTGTTACAAGATGTGCGTAACATTTGGCTTTCTCGAGGAACTCTATTATATTGATCAAACCCTTAGGTGGGGACGTCCAGCATGAGGGCGGCTCTCTGAACACTACATTTTCTTCTTCATATTTCTCTTCCTTATCATTTGTCGAATTTGGTAAATTTTGACCATTATCGACCTCCATAACTTCGTCGGTTTTTGTCTGATTTTCCGTATTTTGTGCCTTTTCGGCTACCATACTCTCACCGGAAGTCTCAGCAATAACTTCCTGTTTTCCTCATCGAAAACGGTTTTCTCCATATCTTCCTCCTTTTTATTTTCATGATCCTCATCGTGTGGATTTCCTTTTCTGTTTGGTACCGAAAAGATTTTTAAAGACCATATAAAAAATTGAAGAGTGGGTCTTTTTTTTTCTTTTTTCTATATATGAAAAGAGAAGGGAGGAGCGTTTTGAAAGAAACGAAAAATTAAATAATATGCAATTAAGCTTTACAAAAATAGACAGTCTTAAACAAACCGAGACGACAAATATAAAGAATACACAAAACAATAGAACATGTAAAATATAAACAAGGAAAAAATGAAAAAATAAAGTTAAACGCTAAAGACAAAGATAAAACAAGTAACAATCAGAAAATAACTTTTAAAACGGAAAAAGAAAGGTTACAAGTGTCAAACAAAAATTAATACAATGATACAAGCGAAAAAGAACGTTTAACAATTATAAAAAAAACGATAAGCTTAAAAAAATACGAAACAACCAATTAAAAAATTTTCAATATGGCTGCTGTTAAAAATTAGTCTGATCAGAAAACGTACGAAACCCAAACAACAAAGACAGAACGATTAATAATAAAAACCCAGACTGAAAAATATATTTAAAAAGGAAAACAATAAACAAATTAACACGTCATAAATAGAGAGAAAGTAAGAAAAATAAACTCGTAGAAACAAAGCAGAATTTGAGGGAGAGGTTTACAGAAATTTAGCAAAAGAATATAAAACAAAATAATAATAAAAGAAAGGAAAAAAAAGATAAAGTAAACTGAGGTGGAATGAAAAAAAAATTTTTTAAAATCAAACTTTCTGCAAAAGTTTTTTTTGCAGAAAGTTTGATTTTTAAAAATTTTTTTAAAATTGTCAGTAAAATAAAACGTAAGAAAATAATAAAAAAAACAACTTATCGTAAGAACAGAGTTCAAACAAAGAAAAGGACGTTCACGTTGACAAAAATTCCCCGAGCTGAAAGAATTAGGGGTCGTAAACGATCGGTAAAAAGAAACGCAACTTCTAGAATAGAAATGCGATCAATTAGATACACGGTACCTCCCCTATATGCGTTTCCTCTATGGTCATGTGGTCTACTAAATTCAATAATGGGATCGCCTGTGTTTGCTAACTGATGATCTGTGTTCAAACTCAAGTGTCGACAGTGACACTTTATTCCTATATAACAATTAAAGGAGAAACTGTTTAATCACATGGATTAATGATACAATAGCGAATACTGTAGTTAGTGCAGCAATATCTAGAATACACCTGGTTTTATGAGTTAACGTTCCTCTCATAGTGAATGAAAAATTTTACGTTCAACAATTTCGCTGAGCGAAGGCCGGTTGTCTTTCTACAAAACAGACATCAAACAGCGTTTCTGACTCATCTTTTCCGTCTTTCCTAACAATCAAATCAAAATAGTCCCTTATATATGAAGTATTGGCTGGATATTACGAGTCGTACTTTCAACGCAAGGTAATATGTATAGTTATTAATATCTATCTATCTATCTATCTATCTATCTATCTATCTATCTGTCTCGGTTTGTTCAGATCTATCTAGTATACTCGATTCTCCCGTCGAATTCGACGTATGAGGGTCAAGCAGATCAGTTCCCAGGAAACCGACAGCCCGACAACAGCACAAGAGATTTGATTATAGTGGTGAAGGTTTCGTGCAGGACCATCCACACTTTTTGAAGGGCCGAATTCAGAGACCTGGTCACTACGTGCCACAATGTCCCCAAACAACTCTCCGCAGGTTTTGAATTCAAAGTTGTCTTTCTCATAGACCAGTCACCATCCAAGGCTATAGAACCCAGTCTGTCCTGCTATTTACCCATAGCTGGAGGGAGAAGAAGAGGATTCATACCTTTCCCAGGGTATTAGCGCGTAAGTGAATGTAATGGATTCGACTGGATTTCGAACTCGGCTTTATATATATATATATATATATATATATATATATATATATATATATATATATATATATATAACACGATCGTTTAAACATTTCTGAACTTGGACGTCATTCTTGACATCTATATGAACGTCATTAACTGACCGAGTCTATTAAGAAAACATTGAAGGTCTGAGCTCAATATTTTGGTTTTGCGTCATACTGCTATGCTGGAAAAAACTATCCTTATGTTCAATTTCCTTATATCATAATCTAAAATTTCTTTATATCATATACTGCCATTTCCTTATATAATTCCTCATATCATATAATATCAAATCATTATATCATATAGTAAATTACTGCAAATGTATTAATACTTGCAGGTATATTTTCAAAACAGCATCATTTTATTTTATCTACTTTGTATCGTGTTCTATTCAACAAAGCACTTATTCATTATAACTTAATTTCTATATGATTACAGCTGTATTTACTTGATAGGAAGTTGGCGTAATCACAAGTAAAATATTGAAGAAAACAATATTTCAGTGCCACTGGCATAAGTATTCGATTAATTCTTATCCAAGCTAGACATTTTATATAACGTTTTTGTTACTTTTTTTTTATCAGCATAAAGAGCTTTTCTTGTATTCCTTTGTCTTATTCAGCTGAGATTAAAACAAGACTCTTTTCTTTAAAAAGAAAACGTAAGACATTTATCTTTACGTACGAATTATTTATTCACAACGACGGGAAAAGATTCTTGGAGAATGTTGCTCTTTGTTTTATTCAGATTTCAAGTTTTATTAAGCTGTTTTCACAAACCAAAAAATTGGGCAATCGAAGGTCTTCATGCTAGAAAGTTATAACCAAAGCATTCTTTTTTTTTCAGATTTCAAATCTTAGTCTCTCTGCTTCGCCTCACTTAATAATTTGCCAATAAATGTTATTACTGGCTGGGCTGTAGATCTTCATTTTATGCTATTCTTCACCAAATATGAGGTCAAATAACAACTTCTAATTTTCGAGTAGTAATTGTAAAGATAATATCGATCCTTTATTTGTAAGGAAACATTCGGCATTTATTTACAGAGAAAACAGTGCTATTCTCGTTTGAAATTTAAAAAAAAAATTTGTTTTAATGAGGTTTCAAGAAAAACCTTCCTCAAGTCCACTAACACTTCAAGTCAAGTCACCGTTTCGATTAGAACCTAACCTTTTCTTTGAAGAATGTCAGTATTTTGATTATGTTACATGTGTTATCCATTTTTCAGTATTGTTGAAGAACATCAAGTGATGTACTATCTGTTAGTGCATGTTTTGGTTAGTGATTTTGTAGGGCCAGTGCACAAAGTTCGAAGAAGTGTGATCCTCGCTACAACCTATAGGCTTCATTCGCTCGAAGAAATTTTAACCAATAATTTGAGAAAGTCGTATACAGATGATTGTTTAGATAGTAATGAGTTACTTTGGTGGCAAGCATATCACCCATATGAAAATCTTGATCGAACACAGACATCTAAGAAATTAACTCGACCTAAAGCTGAACGTTTTCGGTTTTATTTGCGGTATTGAGCGAAACTACTACTGGCACAACTTATTCAATCTAACATTTTCTTATCTCGCATATTAGATAAGTAGATACTAGATAACTAACATTATAGTTGTAAGGGCCTTAATCTTACCGGACAACCCGTTCAGTAATCTTGCTCAACGTCAACCATATTATCTTGGGACAACATATTGGTCCTTTTAAGAAATTTAAAACAGTAAGATTTACTACGTCCAGTTTCACCAGCGATGGAACGCTAAATTTCGATGATGTTTACTAATTAAAGTTTCGTTTAAAAGATTGGTGTTAAACTTTGAACTAACTTTGATTTCATCTAATTTCCCAGTATTCACATATTCAGTATTAAATAATATTATTTTTTTTTCAGATTTTCTTTTTTGGTAGTTCTCTTCAAAGATATATATATATATATATATATATATATATATATATATATATATATATATATATATATATATATATATATATATATATTTCATCATATCCATATTTTCACACAGAATATTGGTGACAACGATATATATATATATATATATATATATATATATATATATATATATATATATATATATATATATATATATATTATAAATTGATTTATTAATGCTCTGTAAATTTACATTGAGCACTATTTTGTAAAAATAAAAATATCTATAAGAACACTGGATTATACATCTTACTCTTCTTTCTTTTTATTTATACATTTATATATATATATATATATATATGTGTGTGTGTATGTGTGTGTGTGTTCATCATTAAATTAAATTGATGGAAAGGAAAAATTATTTCACCCCTATAAAGTTATTAAACAGACATTGCCAGTTCATTTTAGTCAAACTTGTTTGAAGGAATAATTCTGCTAAAAAATATCCCGCGCACAACCAGCCAGACACACACTCACAAACATATATATATATATATATATATATATATATATATATATATATATATATATATATATATGTATGTGTGTGTGTGTATATGTATATATATAAACACATACACACACACATATTATATATATATATATATATATATATATATATATATATATATGTGTGTGTGTGTGTGTGTGTGTGTGTGTATGTATGTATGTATGTATGTATTTTGTGAAATGGTGAAAGTCCGACAATTATTTTTAAGACATTTTTATGTCTATACATTCTTTTTATAGGCATTAATATTTAAGTAAATGCTCTGTTTTATAATAAACAATATTAATAACATTTACCGGCCTGAATGTCCGAGAAATTTTTATAGAAACTATTTTTTCTCCGACAGGAATCGAAGCTGTATCCAATACGGAACCATCATTTAGCCTGACGTGCCTTAACCGATCGAGCCACGGAGAATCGTTCGATTAGCAAGGTTGATTTAAAAACAGTAAAATCAACCTTGCTCATCGACCGATTCTCTGTGGCCCGATCGGTTAAGGCACGTCAGGCTATAAGACGGTTCCGTATAGGATACAGCTTCGATTCCTGTCGGAGAAAGAATATTTTCTATGAAAATTTCTCGGACGTTCGGGTCTGCAAATGTTATTAATACTTTTTATTATAAAAATAATAGAGCATTTGCTTAAATATTTGTATTTATAAAAAGAATGTATAAACATAAAAATGTCTTAATATGTGTATTTTACTATATTTATATATATAGTAATATATACATATATTACTATATATATATATATATATATGTGTGTGTGTGTGTGTGTGTGTGTGTGTGTCTGTGTGTTTATACATATTATTATATGTGTGTGTGGTTGTGTGTATTTAAAAGTTTCCAAATTATGGAAGCATTATTAATAAAAACGAAAAAGCCATCACTTAATAATATCAACTATGAACACGTCAACATTTGCTGACCGTGTTTGGAAAATAAAACATTCATGTAACTCTAGCTACTTGCATAAAGCAATCCATACATTCAGTTAAGTGTAAAAATAAAATCATCCTTGATAATAGCTGAAAATAAAGTCGAATTTCCTCTTACATACAAAATATTTTGAAAATTCCTCCATAATTTATGTTCAGGAAAGAAGAAAATTATAAGAACGCAATATATATATATATATATATATATATATATATATATATATATATATATATATATATAGATATATATATATATATATATATATATATATATATATATATATAGAGAGAGAGAGAGAGAGAGAGAGAGAGAGAGAGAAAAACGCGAGATTAACATTTCTTCTTTCATCTTTCTTTTTCTGCTCAATATTCTTTGATATTTCACTGATTTTACTTTTCTTATTCATCGCAGGTAAAAAAAAAAACAAAAAAACCTTTGTTTATTTGTATTTACAATAGTGTGCCTGTATTTGTCTGACTAGCATCTCCCTTTTCTTTTGATCTTCATCTTTTTCCTCGCACTGACGTTCTCCTGCCCCGCCGGGGCTCAGCCTGAGACGAAATCTATCAAAGAAGCCAAGGACAAGACACATTGAAATCGATAAAAGCAAAAACAACTGATAACAAAAAGCACAGAAAGCAACAACCCTCGCTCACACCCAGCTGCATGCGTTTCGTCCCAAAGACCAATTCAATTACGCAAGCATCATCTCCACGCATATCTTTTCCCAAGGGAGTGCCATCTTTTGTCCGGCCTTTCCTCGGTCCCACTTTTTTTTTTTTTTTTTTTACTCAACGTCCTACGACCGGGGCTTTTAGTGGACACCGAAATCAAGTATGTTATTTTTTATTTTTCTCTTTTGGTTTCATCTGTCCTCGACTGGACCGTCACTTCCCAGGTTCATTCATCTATTCATTGGTTCATTTCTTCCACTCAGTCATCAATATATTCGGATGAAAAAGAAATGGTATTGTACACAACAACAAAGGCAGCAAACAGAAACAATAACAAAAACAGGAACGCAAACAATAAAACTGTTGACTTCAACATCATCATCATCATCATCAGCAGCAGCAGCAGCAGCAGCAACAACAACAACAACGATAATAATAATAATCTATATTACCTGATACTCTGTATGACACGCATTGTCTGCGTGCGACTTTGCCTTCATCTATGCAATGTATACACGCACAGACCATACATAAACTTGACTGAGATTGAAATGAGATATTGGAATAGTATATCTCACTTCTTCTCAGCTTGGACAACACCTACCCTGTGCTGAACAATAACAATAATAATAATAATAATTATTATTATTATTATTATTATTATTACTGTGAAGTAAATTGAGAATTTAAATATTACTTTCAGTAGCACGTGCTTATCAGGAGCATGTTGGTCATGTCCGCTAGGAGCTGATAATGTCTGCACTAGTTTTCTTAAGTGGAAATAGAAAAGTATTTCCATAGCCGGTTAAAATGGCTATAGAAACAAACCCTAAATGTAGCTCCACAGCGTCATTTCTTGCGCGATAAAAAAAAAATAATAATATTCTGTGCTGGATTTTCGAAAAACTGTTATGTTTTGAACTGTTATGGTTTGGTTTGGTTTGGTTTGTTTTACAGCATATCAACCTCAATGAGTTATTTAATGCCGACAAGATTTTTATTGCTGCTAATTTTTTTTCAAAAATGTATTGATGGTAACAATATATTACTGATAATATTTTCCCTTCAAAAATTTATATCCGGTAATATATATATATATATATATATATATATATATATAATTATTTATTTAAAAATATGATTCCAACACGCTACATAAGAGTGTTGGAATCATATTTTTAAATAAATAATTATATTTATGCTCTACTTTTGTATCGAGCACTATTTTTTAAAACTAATAACAAAAATACTAAAGAACTTTGGATTATTTACCTAACCAGTTCTTTGCTATTTTCTATATATTATCACACACACACACACACAGAGGCATATATATATATATATATATATATATATATATATATATATATATATATATATATATATATATATATATATATATCCATACTTGAGGATGTCTGTAGGAACAGACGAAAGCTTGTAAAAACTAAAAAAGACCTTATGAAACTGGAATTTATATACAGGGATCATTTCATTCATATACAGGTTCGGGGTTAGTGTATCTTATTGAAATTTAAATCATTAACCTTTATATTTGTTTTTTGTATGAATGATTAATGTAATTATATATATATATATATACATATATATATACATATATATATATATATATATATATATATATATATATATATATATATATATATTTACAAAATTTGGTTCGGTTTGGTTTGTAGTGTTTTACGGCATATCAACCACAATGGGTTATTTAATGCCGACAATTTTTATTTGTGGTAATATTAGTTTGGTGCAAAAATAATGACGTAATAATATCGTTTTTTGACGTATTTTTTAACGTCAAAAAACGATATTATTACGTCATTATTTTTGCACCAACCTAATATTTTTTCCAGAAATGTATTGCTGGTAATATTATTTCCTTAAATATCTGTTTCTGGTAATAGTTTTTCTACATAATGCATCACTGGTAATAATTTTTCTTCATAATGCATCGCTTGTAATATTTTTTCTTCATAATGCATCATTGGTAATATTTTTTCTTCATAATGCATCACTGGTAATATTTTTTCTTCATAATGTATCACTGGTAATTTATTTTTCAAAAATGCATAGTTGGCTTTGTTTTATTATATGGCACTTCACCTTCAATACGTTACTTAATGTTGACAAGATTATTACTGCTGGTAATTCTTTTCTTAAAAATGTATTGCTGGAATTTTTTTAAATGCATAGCTGATATTTTTTTTTTCAAAATGTATCGCTGGTAATAATTTTTATTCAAAAATTATTGCCGATAATAATTTTTTACAAAGTATTTCTGGTATTTTTACACTTTCATAGTGTTTTAACCACAGTTTGAAGGTTAATTATTTACCCATAGCTTGGACCCTAACAGGCGCTACCACCACGGGTCAGAGTAGACCTGGGAAGACAAGCAATTATGATGTGGTTCCACGCTCCTCAAAACCACCTGATCAGAAGCCTTGCAGTTTGACGTAGTTTATCGTCTTATCCAGGACGCGTATGTAGTTTACCGTCATACCCAGTACGATGAACTGCTATGTGCCATCACTTTCGCTCAGTAAGTGATTTACACATAACACGGGAAAGAAACGCGCAAATTTCATACTATAGGAATTATACGAGAAAAATCGAAAGCTGATTAAGGAGAAAGGTCGTTCATCAAAACATGATGGAAGTACAACAAGTCGAATACATCTTTTTATCCACTGTAGCTTCTCCAGCCGTTGGCGCTAGAGTGAATCAAACAGTTTAATTGAAGTCATTCGTTCCCTCTTCTACTGCTCTGTGAGTGTGAAAGAATTTGTCCTTTCAGTGTTTTTTTTTAATGATGAACACAAGTCGATATATATACATATATATATATATATATATATATATATATATATATATATATATATATATATATATATATATATGCAACGAATGATAATGCTAACATACAGACACATACATAATATATCTATATATGTAAATATAGATTTGTATCCTGATTCGTCAAAAAAGCAACAACCTTTTAAAATTTTGTAATCACTTTCCGCCTCCAACTTAAACTATATAATACGATTTACCTTAAAAAAAGTAAATCATTTTTTCAAAAGTTATTCAACATCCCTTGAAAATGGAACAAAAACTTTAATTTTAAATTTAATTTAAAGTTTATTTTTTATTTCCGAAACATGGTAATTTCTGTGTCGCGATGAGTACATATTTTTATATAATATCATAATATTATTCTCTAGTGGGTATCGAGCACAGGTTTTAAAAATAAATGCAAAATAACTGTGGATTATACAGTGAGCTATGATAAGTTTTTAACCACTCTGGATTACAGCATATTTTGGATTGTTTAATAACGTCTCTTCTTTTTTTTTCAGACAATACGGTGTTACTATCAACTACTCTAATCTTTCAACAAAAATTGACTTATATCTTGCAATAAAAGTTCATGGAGATAAGGAAATTAGTGAATTTCAACAAGTGCAAATAATAGGATGGCATCAATGTGGCAAGTCGAAGAGAAACATTGCAAGTTATTTCCAGGTTAATCTTCAAACAGTTAATAATATTGTCAATAAATTTAATGAAGAAAGCTGTGTAGAATAACGTTCACTAAGATCAAGCATCATGCCTGAACGAAGGAAGTCATCTGAAAACGTCCTCAGAGCGTCAAAGATGTCACCAACAGCATAGAAATGTTTCCATATGCGGTGAGAAAGACACTGAAAGAGCTAGGTTATCAAAGAACAGTTGGAAGAAAGTAGAGTTTAACAGGGACAGGCGTATGGGCTGATCGAGAGAATTCGAGAGCAAACATTATGAATTTTAGCAGTCTGTAATTTGGGGAGATGAAAGTCAATTCTGCCAATATTCGAATTTGAAATATGTTTATATTAGAAGAAATCAGATTGAGACTTGAAACACTGAATGTCTGCAGGCGACCGTGAAACATAGAGGGATTGGAGTAATGGTGTGGGGCGCTGTCTACTTTGGAGGGACATCTGAGCTGATTAGGTTGACGGGCGCTTGAATGGTCCAAAATACCGTCAAATGTTAGAGAAAGAACTACTCTCACTATTTGAAACCAATCAGATTGACAAGAATGTCTACCTTTTTCAACAAGATGGAGCGTCATGTCATACGAGCAAAGTAGCAAAGGCTTGGAAGGAATTGCAAGGAATCAAGTCACGGCCATGAGTAGCCTAATGTCCTGACATGAATCCATTAGAGTTTAGAGCAACTTGACCAAAGATTTCGAGGAAGTGCAACCAAAATCACGCCAGTGGCAACCATTAAAGAAACATTGCTAAAGGAGTGGCAAAATATGGAGGAACAGACGATTGTTGATAACTTGACCACATCCATGAAAGATCGAATACAAATATTGAAACTGGCAAATGGAGGGCCTATTCTATACTACTTCCAAATGATATTTATATATGAATAGGGATTACGTAATTAAATTTTGAAATTGGATGTAGTTTATTTCTCCTGATTAAACACTTTTCTTAGGCTACCGTAAATCTGACTATTCTTTCGTTTTATATATATATATATATATATATATATATATATATATATATATATATATATATATATATATAGAGAGAGAGAGAGAGAGAGAGAGAGAGAGAAAGCCCTGTAAAAGGGTTGTGGTGAAATAACTTATTACATAGAACCTTAAAGTGATCTGTTTTTATTTAAACATATATATATATATATATATATATATATATATGTGTGTGTGTGTGTGTGTGTGTGTGTGTGTGTGTGTGTCTGTGTGTCTGTGGGTATGTGCGTATTCTGGATTAGTAATATATATATAAATGTATATATATATGTATATACACACACATGCACACACACACACACATATATATATATATATATATATATATATATATATATATATATATATATATATATATATATATGTGTGTGTGTGTGTGTGTGTGAAGAAATACACCCTTAAGGTGTGATATATTTATGGAATAAAGTGCTCAATATCAGACATAAAGCGTGTGTAAAAATAAAAGTGAATATTGAAGTCAACACTTAGAGGCGACAGGCGTGGCCTGAGGATTGCGTCGAATATGAAACTGCCTGTCGCCTCTAAGTGTGGACATCAATGTTCACTATATATATATATATATATATATATATATATATATATATATAACATTTAAGAATGGCTATACAGTTGCAGTTGTTTTTCAACACATAGCGATACCTCTCCTCAGATGATTGTAGTAATCCATAATCGCCTGAGGGGACTCATCGTTATGTGTTGGAAGAAGACTGCATTTATGTGTAGTCATCTTTGTATGTTTTTGTTGTAATACCGTGATCCCTAATTTCATTAATGGTAAACGCTAATATTAGCCATTTCCTTATATGGTTGCTTTCAACATTAAGCACATCCATATGTCAAGTCTTAACAATTATGAGTCGTTGGAGCAACATAGAAGCTCCTCCTTTAATAAAATGATTTAGCGTTAAAATACAACCGAAATTTAATCTGAATATTTTGTTGTGTGGCAAACGTCGAATGAGAATGTTGCCGTTTTTTATATTGCCTTTACAAGGACGGGTACTAAACTGAAGGACGTATCTCGTGTAGGTGTACAAATTCATCACCGACAGTATAAAACCTTGCGTGGTTTGAAAGTTTCAAGATTGCAGACGGCGTGCTTTCTTTGTAGAATTTGTGACATGAAATCTTTTACGATATTTTGCGAAGCAGAAAAGTTTCACTTGAAGCCAATATATATTTATAAATATGCTATGTATTTAGACATTCCTTATAAAATATAAATCTGCAATTTTATTGGTCCTGGCCTGGAATCACGATTTCTGTCAGTTTTCAAACCCCGGATCGTAATTTTTCTGTTTTTTCTATGTATACTTTTATGGTAATTGTTCTGGAGAACTTCCTCCTGTTTTACATAGATTTATGTATTTAAGCGGAATAATTGATTTACGGCAATGTTTCATCATTGTACAATTGAAATGGGAAGATGTAAATGTAATTTCTATGCTAACAGTTTCTTCTGTCGCACTTCTCTCTTTTGGAAATTTCTCCAGGCGTTTTTCTTCCCAGACAACAAAGTTTAAACGCAACCTTAATCGTTATCATCTGTCTTCGTAGTTCCTGACTAGCTTTCCTTTTTGGAACCTCCTCTTTCTGAATTTTATCACAGTAAATGATTCGCAGCATGGTTTCATCATCTTACAGGTGAAAAGGCTAGATGTAACGGTAAGTTATAGGTTAACAGTTTTTCCTCTCGTACATCTCACCTGTAGATAATACTTCCGGTTTCTTGCTTTCGAGTTAACTTTGACATTCAGTAATTGAAATGAAATATCAATCGTTATGATATGTCTTCTGAATTCATTTTTTGTTATTATTCTGCTTGATTAATAATGTTTTCACTTTTCGGATTTTCAAATTCAGTAACCTATTGTGTATTAATGGCTTTGTTGACTTGTTTCGGATGAAATGATGAATATAAAAAAGAACACAGGTTTCAGCTTTTGGAACCTTATAAACTAGTTGGTGCCTATTTTCTGTATCACGTGATCACGGGCGATGCGACCTGTGTGCAATCTTTTACCCTAAAGGCAAAAGATTGATTACATGATATGTAATTAACTATAGATGCTGAACTCCAAAAATCCAACGATCAGCGAAAAATATTGATTGGCACTGTATTCTGGAATGTAAAACGTTTACTAATCGTAAGCATCATATACCATACTCAGACTGTTTAGTTGGATGATTTCGTTTACGGGTTATCGACCTCTATAGGTTATTTAATACTTAAAACTAAATATTTTTTAAAGTAATCTTATACTTTCAACTACACCTATCTTGTACATAATTTTATACCCTTTGGGTAAAGGTATGTCTTTAGATATATAGTTTGTAGATCGTAAAATATATTGTTGGTAATTTTATTATAAAAATACATTTTTTTTTTTTTATTCTTTTTAGTGTTTCGTTGATTTTCATTTTGAGATGGAATTGTACTGTTGATTTTCGACTGGGAAGGGATTTGCTATTACAAAAAAAAATAGAGAAATTAAGATATATAAAGGAAGAATGAAAAATGTTAAAAGTAAATAGAAAGAAGAAATCGGATGAATAAGGATGAACAACATTTAGAAAGAAAGAGTCAAAGAAAGATAAAAAGAGAGAGAGAGAAAAAAAAAGAACGAGAGTGTGAAAGAAAGAAAGAAAGAAAGAAAGAAAGAAAGAAAGAAAAAAAGAAAGAAAGAAATAATGACTGGTTGAATTTGTTTAGCGGCATGTATAACTCAATGGGTTATTTATTGCCGAAATCTAAATATTTCTTACCTAATTTTATTCATTAAACTACACATATTTTGTACATAATTTTATACTTTCAGGGTTTACTCTGAAAGTATAAAATTATGTATACTCTGAAAGTATAAAATTATGTTTACTCTGAATGTATAAAATTATGTTTACTCTGAAAGGATTTAATTATGTTTACTCTGAAAGAATTTAATTAAGTTTACTCAGAAAGCATAAAATTATGTTTACTCAGAAAGTATAAAATAATGTTTACATTGAAAGTATAAAATGATGTTTAGCTGAAAGCATATTATGGTTTTTAGTTATATATTGTGTAGATCATAAAATGCATTGATAATTTTAATATAAAAATGTATGTTTATTTTTTTTTTTACTGTTGCATTGATTGTCATTTTGCTATAAAAATGTATTGCTGTTTCTTTTATTACAGAATCTTACTGTCGACTTTTGTTTGAGGGTTCGCTATTTTCTTATAGCTGGGACCTTAACAGGTGTCCTGATGCTGGATACATATCATCATACCCAGGAGTTTACTCTGACAGGTAACGGATTCAGATATCTGTACAGACTAGAAGAAGACACCAATACCGCGATTTTTGAGCGTAGCTTACATGTGGCACATGGTCGAAAGGGTGGGGCACCCAGTGAGGATCGAATTCACTATTCAGTCGTAATAGTTCTAGCGATACAAGCTTGCTAACCCTTACTCAAAGGCGAAGTGCCCTAAATGAATTTTCTAAGCGTCGTTTCGATGATGCTCAAGGCCGAAAGTATACTCTTTCCCGTGACGTCATTCCTCTCACCGGCTCTTAGAACCCAAAAGCTTCAGTGTCTGTTCCTCTTTTCTAATTGAAACCAATACGCAAAAGAAATCATCCTTTCTGTGAATTCCATTTTAGGCTCTGGCGTGGGGATCCAAAGACGACAGAGAATACAAAATGATAGACTGAAATGCAAAATCAGAGATGCAAAATCAGATAGATAGCTGTATGTACACATATACTCCTGAATTTTTCATTAAAATTTAGGTAACAATGGCGTACAATTTTTTTTTTTTTTTAATGTTACAAGGGATATAATTTCCTGGCGCAGAATTCGAATATCATAGTCATTATTTCTCATTTAACTTTAGTTATCTTGCTTCAGATGATCGGCAAATACGTGGTAAATAGCAGTGTAGACTGAGCTGTCTAGCCTTGCATGGTAAACGATCTAAGAAGAATAAAAGTAGGAATTCTAAAGGCAACGCGAAACCACTCCGTCATCATCCACAAGAATGCATATAATACAGGAAATGAATCTGTAGAGAGTCATGATTGCTAATATTCTGGCGGTAAATTGTATTTAAAATATAAATCATCCATTTTTATGTATATAATTTCTTAACTCGTTGACGCTGTGACTATTTACTGGGAAAAATACGATCTAAAATGTTATTACATTTTTTTTTTATTCCTGTCTAGGGTTTACGCCTTTACAAGCGCAAATAGGTGATTCGTGTGAACAATTCTTTTACTGTATATCCGATTGCGAAGAATTCTTCGTGTGGGATCTCAAATGCGTGTGCTGTTCAAGAGTCATCCAGAAAGAACAAAAGAATATATTTAAAAAAAAGGAGGAAGAAAAGTCAGCGTAAGAGGAGAGGCCGGACTTGCGTGTGTTAATTTAACATCAAACGAAAAACTACAAAATTTAATCAAAGTTACCGAACTGTAAAATTAAGGTATTCCTATCATCAAACCGAAACATATAAAAATACACGCGTATATATGCGTTAGTTACCGCAGCTTAAATGTTCCTGGATGAACATTCATTCAAATACGCACATTCATATATATATATATATATATATATATATATATATATATATATATATATATATATATATATCTACACACACACACACACACACACACACACACACACAGTATTTTGCGGCTTACAAGACGCACATTTTTCCTAAAAAGTAACCTGAAAAATACATGTGCGTCTTCCAAGACAAATGTAAGGCAACGTCCTAGCTCTAGTAAGTTGGGACGGTCACCTAATTGGTTTGACTGATGAGGACGTGGATTTGTATGTTAAGACATTGCACTATAATGTTAGCTATCTAATTCAGCCTTTTATCTCATGTAACCTCAGTACTTAGCTGTTACAAGTACTTTCAAGACTATAAACCTTCCTGGAGCCGAGTCACAATCTTAATTTCCTCGCAGCGGCGGGAGCTTTTCTGTTCTTGACTAGTATGTCATTGCCATGCAAGTAAAATCGGACGAGTGATTTATGTAAACAATACGTGCCACAGTATGTGAGGGAAACATGGTGAATGAGTGGTTGCATGAGAATTACTCTTTTTTCATTAGAAATTTCTTTTCAATATTAGGGTGCGTCTTCCGAGCCGAAGCGCCTTGTAAGCCTGGAAATATGGTATGTATAACTAAATTATGTCTCATTTATATACACATGAAGAACTACCAAACTCTATCCGTATCAAAATCATTGATAATACGAATATAATAGCATCATCATTAAGGACAGGATTGCAACAAATTCTAGCAATAGAAAAATATTCAATGAAAATAAAAAAATATATATGAATCAGAATTAAGAAAAAAATGGTTATTCGACTAAATTAGAATGCATAGCTAAAAACAATACACACAAAAACAAAAGGAAATAAACCCAATCTAGTTTAACCCTCCTTATAATAATGCAATAAAAACAAAAGTAGAAAAAATATTATTTAAATTAATTGAAAACATTTCCCTAAAAATATAAGCTATCAAAAATCATTAACAAAAATACAATATAAATCAGTTATATTTGCATGAATAATACGGAGAAAATAATGAATAAACATAATAAGATATATTAAATAAAAACATTGCCAATTATAATAACACACATCTACAAAATAGCAATAATAATTGTAATTGTCGAAATAAAAGCAACTGTCGACTTATTAATCAATGCTTCACTAATAATATAAAATATATAATGTAACTGTATGAAATAGTATTGACACAGAAGAAAAAAATACATAGAAGTAAACGAAACTACTTTAAAAGAAATATTTAATAATTCTAAAATATTTAAAATAGATGAATACGCAAACAGCACATTGTCAAAATATATATGGTGTTAAAAAAGAAAATAATATACCTAATAATGTTAAATGAGAAATTATAAAAAATATACACCTATAAAACATTACTAATAGAAATTGTAGACTGTGTTTAGAAGAAAAAATATCAATATTAACTTTTAGTAATCAAATAAAATTATTAAATAAGAAGGAAATAATGGGTTGATGCCAACATATTAACAAATATTTAATTTGTTATTTTTAATAAGTTTCCATAATAAATCAAATCAAATAGTATAATTTAATTAATAACACAAGGGTTATAATTTAATTATTAATAAAAATTAATCAATATTATAATTTAATTATTAATAAAAATTAATCAATATTATAATTTAATTATTAATAAAAATTAATCAATATTATAATTTAATTATTAATAAAAAATAATCAATATTATGATTTAATTATTAATAAAAATTAATCAATATTATAATTTAATTATTAATAAAAATTAATCAATATTATAATTTAATTATTAATAAAAATTAATCAGTATTATAATTTAATTAATAATAAAAATAATCAATATTATGATTTAATTATTAATAAAAATTAATCAATATTACAATTTAATTAATAATAAAAATTAATCAATATTATAATTTAATTAATAATAAAAAATAATCAATATTATGATTTAATTATTAATAAAAATTAATCAATATTACAATTTAATTAATAATAAAAATTAATCAATATTATAATTTAATTATTAATAAAATTAATCAATATTATAATTTAAATAATAATAAAAAATAATCAATATTATGATTTAATTATTAATAAAAATTAATCAATATTACAATTTAATTAATAATAAAAATTAATCAATATTATAATCTAATTAATAATAAAAATTAATCAATATTATAATTTAATCAATAATATAACAAGCATAACTTCAATATAAACCATTAAAAATAATTTAACATCGAAGAAAAATTTACAACGAAGAAAAATCTAGAACTGCAAAAATGACGACATTTACAATCGAAAGTGTAAAGAAAAGCAAATATTCATGAACGTACACGTTAAATTCATGAAAACAACACGTATAGAAAACAGCTTGAGGATGACGCAGAATAAATTGTAAAAAACTTAAAAGATCGTTTAAAAAACAGAACCCCTTGAAAAATGGAGTAGCAAGAAACGTCGATGTCAAGGAAAACAACAAAAATTGATATTTAAAGTTACTTAAGTAATCTTTTTTATATAATATTAATTCTCTATTTTAATATTATTTTCATATTGAGCATTGTATATAAAAAATATCTGCTGTTTCTTAAACCTTTGGTGAGTGTATCCGACTGACAACAAATCGGTCGGGATTCGATTCCAGCTTGAAACAATCGCATGTCTAGTCACACTGATACGCTGTGATACAGCGAAACATTTTATCTGTTGATGACACTATATATATATATATATATATATATATATATATATATATATATATATATATGTGTGTGTGTGTGTGTGTGTGTGTGTGTGTGTGTGTGTGTGTGTGTGTGTGTGTGTGTGAAAATATATAGAAAATCGGAAAGAACTCGTTAGGTAAATAATCCAAAGTTCTTTAGTATTTTTGTTATTATTTGTAAAAAAACAGTGCTCGATACAAAAGTAGATCCTAAATATAATTATTTATTTAAAAAAATTCACCAAGCTTAAAACAAACCTCAACAGAATGCAGAAAGCACTGGGATTCTTCATCACTGCGCATCCAGTATCGAGAATTGAACCCTCACCGTTACGATGCAAACGCCATATCATCTGTACCGGTGACTGTATCGGTGACGAAGAGGTAACCAATTAGACTCAATATATCGGCGCTCTTTACAAATTCTGTATTGTAACTCATCCGAGTTTCTCTTATGCATAGGACTGTGCTCCCATTTGCTACGATTATTATCCCTAATCCGTTCCATCTGGAGCATTACAAGGCGATTCAAGCAAGGCTATACAAGTGACAGAAATTAATGATATTGAAAATAAACAGTGGCGTTGGTCTGTTTAATGCTTAAACGCTATCGGCATAACGATTTCTTTAAAAAAAAAATCGCAAATGAACATGCTGTTCTGAAACATTATTTGAGGAATATTAGCTGATTTAATGTTTTTCTGATTTGAAACAAATATTTACTTTAATTTTAAAATCTCACATAAATGTATTTTTGAACACGGCAGAATTTTCACATTTAAGGCGTTAACAGGACGACAGCTCGACTGACAAACGGAAGTTTATCTAATTTTTTTCTACGGTGGATATATTCGTAAAAGTTACTTGAGGAATATAACGTGAGCGCCTTCTTATATAATGTTTAACTACCCAATAACCTTAAAAATTTAGGTAAAAATTCTGCGTCATCAACTGTTTTATTGAATTTTAGGTACTTTGGATTTAATTTTTTTTTATTGTAAAGGCTCTTATTTTCTGATAATGCCGTGTATGGACATCCATATTTCCAGAAATCGGCACGCAAAATAAAATTCAAAATTATTTTTGTAATATGTTGGTCGATAAATCGTTATGAACGTTTTCCATTTATGATTAGGAAATATAGTTTTTAATTAATAACAATATCAGCTAACCGTGACAAATTAAGATAGAATTATAAAAAAAAAAAAAAAAATTATAAATTATTATGATTAAAATCTTTCAAAATGAAAACAGTTCTTGTAAAACTTAATTCCTCTCGTTAGTAATATAGTTATTAAAAGGGTCAATTATAATTTCTCGAAATTTCATAAAATGAATTAATTGGTGGTGGGAATTTATAATATTGTAAAAAAATATTCCTACCAAGATTTTCTAAAACAAAATACATTCATCAAATACTTTCATTCAATTGTGAATAAGTTCTGAAAGTTTCGCTAAAATCTGACAATAATTTGAATTTTGCGAGAATTTTCAGTTTTTAATAAACTTGGGGCATTTTTTCATCATGATATGCCATTTTTTTTTAGCGATTCAGTGTAGGTACCTATGTTTAATAGTCGAAATGATTGCTTTCATTTGAATTTCTTATAAATCAGGGATGTTTTATTTCGAAAAATAGCATTATATTATAGAATTATAAGCATTAAATAAATCAAAGCACATTGCATGAAAGACAAATACGAAAGAAAACTGAAAAACGTTATTGATTTTAGGCGAAAGGAAGTATTGCGCTTTTTATAGTTTTTCCACCATTTTGTTTTATTTGTCTCCAGAAAAGAGTTTCAATTCATACTTCTTTTGTGTGCCGTGTCCCTTCAGGACGTGGGCGATCCACAATTTTCTGTCTTTTCTCAGTTATGTGCCATGCGTGATAGACGCTTAGGCAATTATTTATCTTTCGAGGCAGATTTTTTACTTCCTAATTTTTCTACCGTAGACCAGTTGCCATCCAAGTCTATAGAACCCGATCTGACCTGTTATTTACCCATAACCAGGGTGAGGAGAGAAGAAGAGGATTCATACCTTTCCCAAGGGTATTAGCACATAAGTGAATGTAATGGATTCGATGGAAAAAAAAAAATTGAACTCGGCTTTCCGATTCCTTTACCAGAGCAGCTATACATTACTTCACCGATTGTAGCTCCTTTTCAGATGATGATGATCAAATATAGCAGAAACTGGTCTTGGTGTAGCATGTCATAGATGCTTCCATACAGTCATCTAGAAACAGTTGAACGTATTTTTCACTTTCTCTCATCAGATGTCGTTCAGTTATGTACCATGCGTGATACACGCTTAGGCGATCAAGTATCTTTCGAGGCATATTTTTTTCCCGCTGGAAGCTGTGGTAGACCAGTTGCCATCTACTCGGTCAGTCCTGCTATTTTCCCATAGCTTGGGGTGGAAAAAAAGAGAACTCATAACTTTCCCAAGGGAAGTAGCACGTAAGTGGATGTAAATTCGATCTCGGCTCTCCGATTCCTCAATCTGAGCCGCTATCCACCGTGTCTCCTTTACGCCATCGTTTGTAACTCTTAGTAAAGACCGACTTTTTGCTATGTCTTCTAACCCTTTATCTACGAACCCTTAACACAAGCTCGTCAGGTAGGTTATATGATGCTTTGAACTTATTTTCAGTATGCCCTGTCAGTGTCAAATTTTCTAAGCCATCTTTCCTCGTTATATGCCCTATTAATTTCGACTTTTTCTGATGCTATCTATAAGCGTCCTTTTTGTATTTCCATTTTCTCTAAGACTTTGTCACTGATCCCATGTTTCAACCAAGTTTTTAAAATAGGCATCATTTTTCAATTAAAATATCAGTTGTAAAAAACAAATGTAAAACGATTCTGTTAGTTTATAGATTTATTTTTAATATCACCTTAAGTCCACCGGCAAAGCACTCGCTGAAGTGTGACTCTCTCTCTCTCTTTCTCTCTCTCTAACCGTTATAGCAGGCCGGATCTAGACGGTAGTTTCTCCTAGAAAGATGGATGCAGGTTCGATCTCAGCTGGAGAGCATATATTCTTTATTAAGATTTCACGAGTATGCTAGCGGATATACGTAAAACGCACTGTTTAAAATAATAATAGATATAAGGCCATTATTTCAAATACGAGCATCGCTATCTATAAAAGGCAGGCTGTGTGTGTGTGTGTGTGTGTGTGTGTGTAACGAATGCACGGCCGCAATTTTCGACGGATTTGCACCAAAATTTACATGCACATTTTCCAAGTTAGCGGGAAGACCAAGACCGACTTTTGAATTTCCCAACTCTCATCGATAGTGGAAATAATCGATTTTTTCATGCTTCTACGGCAGTTTTCATGTAGTCTGCGACCATTTTGTACTGGCCAGATTGAGAGCCAATAGCTGGCTGCCACGAATAGGCAAGAAAATTCTATTGGCCAGCATGAGAGCCAACAACTGACTGACACGAATGTTAACTAGCATGCTAGCATGCAAAAAAAATCGATAGCTGCATTCGTCACAAGTGGGAAAATTTTAAATCTGCATGGCACTTTACTCCAATTGGCTCATTCGCTTGCTTAAACTCAACGTTGATTCTGATTCCGCAGAACTGGGTTGGATGTAAAAAAGTATTTGTTGTTAACATTCTTTTTTCATTTAACTTTTCCAGTTACGAGTCCTTTTTTAAAGCTGATCGTTTTGTGTTCATTTTGTTTAGTTCTTTTTTCGTAACAAATTTAATGTTTAGTATAGACCTTAGAAAAAATTCGCAGTGTGAGATAGGCAAGAAGTAAGGCATGTAGCAACACCAGCACGGCAAAGGGCACTCCTTTAAAGGCAAGGAAGGGCAAAAATATTTTAAGTCAAGTGATAGCGATTGCTGTATGAGTCGTAAAATTTTGAATCAAGCACTGGCAATGCCGGGCCATGTTGCTAGTCGACTATAATAACATTTGAAGTAATAAAAATATCGGATTAAAACTGAATCCGACAATTCTTTTATGAGATTTTATATTTTAATTTTCAAATATGAAACTGAGCAGATACTGGATTCAGTGGAAAATATTTTGGGGGAAAATAAAAGGGAAAGTAGCCCTGTGTCACACAATGAAGCTCAGCGTATGCAAGCTGCAAAAGTACACTGGATCAAATGGTGGAATTCTCCTACATATTTCTTTTATTAAGATTTTTCGAATAGGTAGATAGACGTAATAGATAGTCTCCGTAATAAAATAGGGGGTGGGGGGCGTCTATATCAAATAATAACAATACCGCTTGAAGTAATATATAACAAGTTATTTGGTAAATACAATAAACAAATGGAACACACAGACCCAGATAGTGGAATTTAATAAGTTTTATTTGTATGCATTTATGTAAGTATGTATGAATGTATGTATACTCGAATTCCAGCCGCGCTCGAACACGCGAATTTTTGAATAAACGCCCATACTGGTATTAAATCACACACACACACAAACACACACACAAACACACACACGCACACAAACAAACACATACACATCTTAAATAGTCAAGTATGACGAGAAATTAAAATCACCTAAAAAACAACACCGGTTGAAAATGGCTAAAGAAGTTGTTGAAAGCGTTTGAGACAATGAATAATACGGACAATTTTCCACTTCTTTCCTCCCTCCAAATGAAAAAAAAATATGTAGGAATGTTGGAAGAACTAAATAAAAAATATCAAAATATTCTTGTCTGTCATATTCAACGAAACATGCTTAATAGAAAGGTGGCTGCCCATATATATATATATATATATATATATATATATATGTGTGTGTGTGAGTGTGTGTGTGTGTGTGTGTGTGTGTGTGGCCTCCTTTGTAAATCACTAGCGGGTTTTAAATGCCACTTAAGATTACCGCACAAACTTTCATAACTGAATCAATAAGCTATCAGATCCTCATACGTCGAAACCGACGAGAGACCATTATATATATATATATATATATATATATATATATATATATATATATATATATATACACACACTACATTAAAAGTTATTTAAAATAATATATATATATATATATATATACACACACTACAGTAAACGTTATTTAAAATAATATATATATATATATATATATATTATATATATATATAAATATTATATATATATATATATATATATATATATAATAAAGAGCTAATACAATGAATCAATTAGCATATATATATATATATATATATATATATATATATATATATATATATTATAAAGAGATAATAATACAACGAATCACTTAGTAATATTGATGTAATTAAAGGCGAATTCTCTTCGCTAACAGACTTAGTAATCACTAACTTACTAACAATCCACTGAATAACGCGATTCTTATGCATAGAATTGTTAACAGGTTGATCTGGTGTATTTTTACAGCAGCAAATACATTCGAAAAATCTGAGTGTAATCTTTTTCATTTAGAAATACAAACTCCAAGAAATAATAAATATATTGCAGACCGAAAGATGATATTTTTTTAAGAATGTGTTATTTATTAACTGTTATATAATATTGGAACGTCGCATACCTAGAGTTTAAATATTCAGGTGAGAATTTTTGCATGAATTTTGCAATGAAATTGGGGATCAATTGTTTTTCATAACCGTTTTAAATTGGGCAGCATATATTTTAATTACATTAATATTGTTAATTGATTCATTGTATGATTAACTGTTCATAATATAAATATATATACTGCCCAATTTTATATATATATATATATATATATATATATATATATATATATATATATATATATATATATATATGTAACCAGGTACAATGAGATAAAATATATGTATATGTGTGTGTGTCTGCAAGTTTCCTTAAAGACGAGTGAAAAGTTACTGCATTTAAGCTTTTTATTTATTTTTTTCTTGTCATCGTAGAATTGTTTTGTTTCTGGACACAAAGTATGTAAAAACTGTCAACCATAAGCAAGATGAATTTCCATTTAGAAATTACTTAAAGAAATACGTTACTCCAGTTGACCCGAACTGAAAAATGAAATTAATTATCCATTGCAAAAAATTTAAAACAGTAACGTTATTTTAAAAAATGACAACACACCTGCAAAATCAAAATTACAAAGTACCATCATTATTTTCGAGTTTAAATGTCCCTTAAAAAACTCTGTTCTTGGGCAAA
>OZ010579.1:51557594-51567594 GCA_963932145.1 Acanthosepion lycidas | reverse complement strand
ATATATATATATACACGCAGACACACACACGTATATATATATATATATAGAGAGAGAGACAGAGAGAGACAGAGACAGAGAGAGTGGTGCGATGGATAAATAGTCGTCTAAATAAATAAAAATGAAAACACTGCAATAGAACCGTCGTGGACTTCAACCACTGCCTCAGAAACTTCGGAAACCTCAGCATCTCTTCTGGGTCGCCTCCTAGTTAATCTTTTTTGTTACAAGGAGTATTGTTGGTTTCTCGTTCAATTGCGCACCACACATTGTAATAAATAAATACGGTTGCAGGCTGAGGAGTTATTTAGTTAGGTGTAAAGAATGATGCGTTCGCAGAAATTGTCTGACAGCCATGACTGTGTTTCTTGCTTTTGTGCATGGTGCAGAATCTTTTTTGCGAGACGCTGGGTCTTCCAACAGCCACAATCTTGCCCCAAGTTAGAACTAATTCCTCAAGGCCCTTCATGTAGGCCTCCGTGTTGAGTGTGAGGCTCGATGGAATGACGAATAGTGATCACTTGAAACACTCTGATGTTGACTGGATATATGATCCAACTCCAAATCCTCTGCACTTTCCTCAGATTGACAGAGAAACACTGAAATGTTCGTATTCGAGCTTCCGGTATGAATTCCAAGCTCTACAGTATGACTTTTCCAATTTTATGGAGGAGTGAATTCCTTTTTTCCTTATAGACGGTGCCGAACTGAATCTACTGTCATGTGTAGTCTATATAATCAAATGCAAACAACGCACATACGCGAAATTAAAAATAAAAATTTCGACAATTTACCCTATATTTTATTAATTCCAATTTTATGAAAAAAATAATAGAATACTGACTTCAACAAATTCCATTTTCGTGCATTTATTGTGATATATCTTAATTTACAGGTCTTTTTCATGATCATAACTTTGAAACTTGAATAGCATCCACGAAGAGCTGACGCTTATAAATACTCTTGTGAGGGAAGTATAATATTACAGTTACTTTTCGGCCAATAGATTCTGCATAGATCTCTGAGAGAAATATAGATTATTACTATCTCTTCTCTGAACGAAGTAGGCTTTTGCAAATTCTTATGGAAAGGCAGTAGATCTTAAATTCGCTAGAAAGGAAATAGGTTTTAACAAATATTTCTGTGCGTCAAGTGCAATATTATTAATTATTCCATGAGAAATGTAGATTATTACAATTTCTTCTCTGAGGGATTCTAATGAATTTCTCTATAAGGCATTGCAATTTATTCTATAAGGGAAACGGTTTATTACAATTTCTTCTGTGAATGAAACAGACTATTAAAAACTATTCTATAGTGAGTGTAAGGAGATTTTTTCTTCTATAAGGGATTAAACTTCCTTCTATAAGGTAAACAGATTATAACAACATTCTTCTATTGGGGGATTGTAAGGTATTACTTCTATAAAGGATTACAATTTCTTCTGTACGGGTAATATCCTATTATTACTTTTATGATGGATTCTTCTTCTTCTTCTTCTTCTTCTTCTTCTTCTTCTTCTTATTCTTATTATTATTATTATTATTATTATTATTTTTCAACCTCCTCTTCTCATTCTTCATCTTCTTTTCGGATATTATTTCTTCAATAAAAGATTATAGTTTCTTGTATAAGACAGATACAAGTTTGTTTTTTTTTTTTTGTTTTTTTTTTTCCAAAGAGTGAAGTAGAAATTATAAATTCTTCTTTAAGAGTAGACTCTAACAAATATGTCTGTGTGATGTGAAGATTTTACACTTTCTTTGACGGAAGATGGAGGTTTCTATTTTTTTTCTATGTAGGAAGCAATACATACCTTTTGAGTTGATATTTATCATAAATGTAAAAACATGTGAATTGTTGCAGACCATATATTGTTGGATATGTCTGTTCACCCAAAAAATGTACGATCGAAATTTTCGTCATGTATTATATATATATATATATATATATATATATATATATATATATATATATATATATATATATATATTTCCCTATTTGCTTCGTTCTATATCCTGAAATTTATTACATGTATTTTTTTGATGTTTATTTAATAAGTCTTAGATCAATTGCTAAAAATAGCTTTGGCGACAATAATTGAAGAATTGTACCAAATAACAAAAACCACATCACTTGAGAAATTTCAAAAGCTAAAATGGATAACACAAGTAACGGTTATATACCGTACCTAAGCAGTAATGGGTATGTCACAATCTTCATAAATACGTTGGACACTATTGTAAGTGAAGGTAATATGTTGTCTTATCAATCCACCCCTAGCAGTGGTTTACTTATTTCACGCCGCTGGCGAGTATTGTATTTTGTTGATGTTATAAAGATTACCATTTCATTTCTAACCTCCATTTTGGCTATAGCTCATTCAGTTACAACAATAAATGAAAGAGAAAATAATGACATAATCAAGTTCTTAAGATTTTACATTACATCAAATGAAAGTTCAGGAAGGAAACTCCTGTCAATAATGGAAAGAGTAATAATAGCAGCTGGTCTTGGAAAAACTATTATGTTGGTGCAAAAATAATGACGTTTTTGACGTTAAAAAAAAGTCAGAAAACGTCATTATTTTTGCACCAACCTAATATTTTCGAGAATAAAAAAAATTAAGAGTAAGTTTTTATAAATTTCACCCGGCGGTATTACTGGCTGCACGGTCAATGAACGCCGAAAGTTACTTTATATGGAAACACTTAATATTATTATTACTATTACCATTATTATGACCCCATGCTTGAATACCATCGACTCGGTCAATAAATCCTGTATGTTTCCTTCTAAGGAAATGGCTACCTGCTTATTCAATAAATGTCAAAGATTATAAGAGAAAAGGCCGATATTATGATTGCCCATTAACATCTGAGAATGAAGCATCTAAAAAAAAAAAACTGATATTCACATATTTCCATACCAATCTTTATGAATTTATATACTGCTGTTCTCTTTCACTCACACTCTTTCGCTCTCTCTCTCTTTATATATATATATATATATATATATATATATATATATATATATATATATATATATAACTGTGTTTCTGGGCAGCAATCCTCGTAAGTTCTAAATAACAGAAAATACCTTTTATTTATGAATTCACATGCCCCTTAAGGAAATCTGTTCCTAATCTAATCAAATATATGAATAATTACAGTGGACATACCACTACATGCTTATCAAGAAGACTCGTGGTATATTTCTCTGGCCTTAGCTCAATAATGATCCATGGACGCATATCAATCTCTATCTGTAATCCACTTGTAGAAAACACAGATATAATAGCCTAATCCACATGTAAAAAAAGAAGACTAAAAATATCTTAAACGCTAATAATAAAAACGGAAAAGCCAACCATCAATAACATCAATTATAAACGGGTTCAGATTGTGCTGACCTTGTTTGTAAAATCTTTCCTATAACTCGAGATGTGTGCATAAAAAATCGATGCATTAATTTCAAAATAAATATAAAATCTTCCTCGATAATGGCTGTAAGAATAGCAGAAATTACTTGGATATACAGAACATTTGTAAAAATTTTCACACTTGATATCAGGAAAGAAGAACACTTACACGAACTTAAGAAAAATTAAATAAAATTATTATCGCAATACCTTGTCTGTCGTATTTAATTAAATTATATATATATATATATATATATATATATATATATATATATATATATATATAATATCGCACAATGAGTGATGGTGTTAATAAAATAATGCTTGATGTAATATATAGATATATATATATATATATATATATATATATATATATATATATTATAGTGGATTAAACAAAAACCTGTTAAAATCGGTACACAATAGCACATCGCCATTAAGCTGTGCCGCTTTAGTCATTTACCATCGCCTGAAGAGCTACAGGTTAGTGCCGAAACATGAAAGCTACTGTTTACAGATTTTAAACATGTTTTTATTTTAATCTCCTATGATAAATAATATTTAGCTCTACTTTGTACTGAGTCTTTTTTTTTTTTTTAAATAAATGTTACGGACAGTGGAATTATACTTCATTTGTTGTTATCTTATATCGTTGTATATATATATATATATATATATATATATATATATATATATATATATATAATAAACAAATATATATATATATATATATATATATATATATATATATATATATATATATATATAATATAATATAAACAAATATTGTTTCGTATCTGAAGTAGTTGCGTTTCTTTTAGCACTTCTATCTCCAGGAGACTGCCTTTAGCTACAAATATCTTAGCAACAAAATGGCGATTTACAAAGCGTAGCTTACATGCGGCAGAAGGTATGGAACACGCATTGTTGATCGAAGTCACCACTCAATCGTAATTGACCTAACCTGACAAGTTTGCTTATCATTACACCGTAATGAAGAACCTTTAACAAGAAAATATGTGTGTATATAGTGGCCAGTGTTTCTTTCAGATGTGCGACAACAATAGGACTATTTGTGCATGTAGATGAGCGGGTTGAATAAGTGCAAAAGGCGTCCTAGCTGGACTTTTTCTACGCGTGCATGTCACACGGTTCATAATTTTGAATAATAAATATCTCTGTTCTTTTCTGGCACCTGCTATCATTCTTTCTTATCGACCATTATTAGAACACAAGGGGAAAACGGTTGGAGAAAGAGTTGATTGCAATGCTTACTTCATATATGTGATATCATCGCTCGCCTGTCAGTGTCCTGGGCTGTCGCTGAATAGAATTAATAGCTGCTGGAAGATTAAAAAAAGGTTTACCATTCAAATTCTGTGTTATTCAATACGATGTTGGATTCAGAATATAATTGAAAATCACCAGAATATTTTAAATAAGGAAATATTACAATCCAAAACTCTTCAATTTTAATCTTTGGTATTCTTTATCTTCTACTTCCGCCTCCTCTTCCAACTCCTTTTTGTCTAATCATTTTCCTCTTCCTCCTCTTCTTCTTCTTCATGATCATCTTCTCATTTTTCATCCTCCTCTTCTTATTTTTCTCATTCGTCTTCCACTTCTTCTTCTTCTTCTGATGCTGCTGCTGCTACTGCTACTGCTGCTGATAATGATGATGCTGCTGCTGCTGCCGCTTATTTGTTTCTTCTTCTTCCCCTCCTCTTCGTCTTCTCATTTTTCTTCCTCGTCCACCTTCTCTTCTTTCTTCCTTTTCGTCTTCTTCTTCTTCTCATTTTCAACCTCCTCTTCTCATTATTCATCTTTCTCTTCTCATTATTCATCTTTCTCTTCTCATTTTCATCTTCTTCTTCTTCTTCTTCTTCTTCTATGCGCCGTGTCCCTTCGGGACACAGGTGACCATGGCTATCCACGACATTTCATGTACCTCTTAGCAATTATTCCCCCCAACCAGTCCCGCCATTCATCCACACAAGCTCCTCGACTAAGTGGCTCGATACCTTCCCCCTATCTCTCTTACCCTCATTATGCTTGCGTAGGTTAAGTTTCCTAAGCCCGCCAATGAATTTCAGCTGCCATTTTCCTGCTCCTGAGTAAAAGTATTCCTACTGTTGCAATTTTCTTTAAGACTCCCTTGTGGCTTACTCGCTTTCTACATGGAATTTTCAGTATCTTTCCGTAGAACATTTACTCTTCGTCTTTTATATCCGATGTTCATTCAAGACTTGAACAATCATGACTTTCCACACCATTGTCGTCTTTTTAGCTCTTAGTAATGTTTGCTTTTTCACTATCCTTCGCATTCCTTTTTCCTCGACTGACACAGCCTAGTTTGGTAGGCTGGTCGCTATTTCCCTCTGCCTATCTTGCATTCAGCATGTCCTTAGCAATATTTCTGTTCTTTTTTTAACTTCTTTTTTATGTGATTAATAATTTGTGAATTGAAGCCAACACCAAAACAGATTATACGGATATATACTTTATATTCTGGAGTGCATATTGTAATATGAATTCTTCTTTTATGAGAGGTATACATACTGCATGTGGTCGATTTTGACTCTCCATAACTGCACATCTTTTGTAGCTTTAAACAATGTCTGCTTACCACCAGATCGACCATATTTTGCTCTCTATTTATACAAGTTCATTACGTAGCTTACATGCTGTTAACAACTTTTATTCAATATCCCCCTGAGTGCCAAATTCCTCAAGCTGTCTTTCCTCATTAGGTTTCCCAAAAATAACTCAAAAATGGTTATAAATGACTTTTCATTTTTCTTTCTTTGTTTTTATCTGAATTTTCTTGTTTTTTATTACTTTGCTTAGCTTTTAGAATTCATCATCAGCTTTTCTTTTGACGTCATTCAATATCTCATTGTATATCAAATACCTCAAGCTGTTTTTCATCACTAGGTGTCCCGAAAATATCAACAACCTCTGATTACAAATGACTTTTAATTTTCATTTTCTCATTGCTAAGATGCTCTATCCATGGTATTCTCAGTATCCTTCTGTAGAACAATATCTCTGTTGTCTCAAGCGTCCTATTCATATGAGAGGAAATTGTTTAGCATTCATAAAAGGAATTTCCTTGTTTCTGTCGAAATTCTCCTGTTTTAATACTTTGCTTAGCTTTTAGAAGGCATCATACGGTCTTCTAATGACTTTTCGGATTTTGGTATCAGATATTCTGTTTCCTGATTAAATATTTTCCAAAAAATAAATATATATACTTCATGGATTTTGCTATATCCAATTTGTAATGAATGCTAATGATTCTAGAAACCATATATTCTTTCTTCTTACAATTAATGGCAAGATACTATTGTAACCATTTATGGAATCTCTGAACTTTCTTATATATCTTTTTTTAAATGTGTGATATTCTCTGTAGGGCTTGTCAATTCAAAAACGTCTTCAACAAACGTTTTTGCATTGACAAGCCCCAGGGAGAATATCCCTTGAATGAAATGGCTATCTGAATGGGGTAACAGAGTTTCATTTTTATGTAATTCATTTATATGTTCTATAATAAATATAATACTCTTTTTTTCTAAAAAATAATAATCAAACTTAGGGGTGCGTATTATGCACAGCTACAAGAAAATCTTTTAAAAAATTGCCATTTTATAGGTCGATTTCACTTGCGAAATGACTACTCACTACAAACATACGTCAATTTGACATTAACATTCGGCTATTGCAACACCACAAGGATTTCAAATACAATCATATGTGCCTAACAATACTTACAAAATGTAAAATAAAATAAAAATTATCAGAATACTAAATTAGAGTAATATTATTCTATGTTTAAAACCATTTATTTTAATAAGACTGGGAAACACTAGCTGTAATGAAATTGCATTAGTACAATTTTGATTACCAAACAAGGGATGCGTATTATGCGTAAGTAGAAGCATTTTCCCACACTTTCAACACAATTTTAGTGGTGCGTATTGTGAATGGAGGCGTATAAGACATGAGGAATTACGTTAAGGTTTTTGAAAAGTAAAATATAAATTAACAGTGTAATTTAATTTATGAGTATTTCTTGGAGTAATATATTTTCAAAGTTTTATTAAAATGACTGAAAAAAAAAAGACAGATCGAGAGAATGTTTCCTCTAATCTTAGATCATCTCTTGCTAACGACTTGCTCTTGTATTTACAGGCTATGGGCATTTTAAGTTTTGATTTTAATAAAAGTAATGACTCATGAAAGACACACAGAAGGTATTAAAAATCTTGTCTGTTTAGTATTAGGTTGGTGCAAAAATAATATCGGTTTTTGACGTTAAAAAATACGTCAAAAACTGATGTTATTTTTGAACCAACTTAATTGTTGATGGAAAAATTATTAAAGAAACTTTGTTTTATATAAGTTATAAGAGAAAATGGTGACATTAAACTGAAAAAAAGAAAGGGCCACAGAACACCATTTAGCATTTATTCAAGAGACAGGAATTGAAACTGGAAAATATATGACGTATACAGGTAGCTCTGGTGTTGTTCTAGAGAAGAAGCTTTTACTGTTTTGGGAGAATTTGATAGCATAGGCAACCTTAAGGATGTTTTTTTTCTGGTCAACACAAGTACAAATATGGCAACTCTAGTGAAAACGGGTGTTCTCTTTTTGGAGGAATATACCCTAAGGATTTCCAAAGGTAATGTTAATTCTACATTTGCTACCTGGAAAAGTGAACCATTAATAAATGCTAGATGGTTAACTTTGGCAAACAGGTTAATGTGTAAGGTGATTTTCTTAGTATAACTAGGATGTGGCACAAGGCCAGGTTAATTTTCTAAGCGTACATCAGATGGACACCAGTGAGAATCGAACTCACTACTCAGTCGTAATTTGTGTAGCTTTCTAGTCACGTATGGGTGCTCTAAATGATTTTCTAAGCGTTCTTTAGATGTGACACAAGGCCGGAAATGTAGGGCACCCAGGAAGAATCGAACTTGCTACTCACTAACTCGTAATTGTTCTAGCAAGACAAGTTTTTTTTAACCATTACACCATCCAAGGTGACCCATATATTTATTTTCTAATCGTAGCTTAGATGTGGCACGTGGTCGAAATTATGGGGCACCCAGTGAGAATCGAACTCACTATTCTGTCATAACTGTTTTACCAAGACAAACTTTCTAACCATTACACCACATCGAGGTGTCCAAATCCTTTTCTAAGCGAAGCTTAGATTTGGTACAAAGCCGAAAGTGTAGAGCACACAGTGAGGATCGTTCTCTCTACTCAGTCGTAATTGATCTAGACAAGCTTGCTAACCATCACACCACTTCAAAGTGCCCTTTGCTGATGTGTATTTATTATTGATGTATATGAAATTATGAGATCCATAGGATTAAGAAAATGTCTGACGAAATTCAAATTATTTCCTTCAAGAACATCCAATATAATTCATTTGCTCTGTTACATGAGAATATGTTGCATTCGATGATGAGATCAGATTGATTGGGAGTGAGTAACGCATCTCTTGGAAAAAATGTGTATATTAGATAATAAGAACTTGTGAGATAATACATTGTAATAAATACAGCATTATGCACACTTCACTGACGCTTATAAGATTTCCCTAACACTGAGCAGAAGGCAATGATGGGAAAATTTAGATCGACCAAATATATTTATATATGGTGGTAAGCAATAAGAAAGTCTTTGTGTCTGGGATAGTGAAAACAACGGGGGAAATAAAGATAGACAATTCAGAATAGTTAATAGGAGTGAAAAACGAAGTGTGGATGGATAGTGTGGAGATTTGGCGGTTTTAAGCTAAGAGCTGACAGGTGGGAAAGAAGATACGGCAAAGACGTGGTCGCCGGGTGGGCAGAAGCCGGGTAACTTAAGAAGAGTGTGAGGTGAGTATGAGGTTCGGGTGTGGGAAATTAAAAAAAATATATACAAAAAAAAAAAAAAAAAAATCACCGTGTATGGCCCAGGTGCGGTCGACTGTCCCCTTCCGTGGTAATTTCCAGCTGAGATTAACAGTCTCACTCTCAGAATCTCCTCCACTTTCACACACATTTCACATACCTGCACACATGCTACAAAGAAACAGAGAGAATATAATATACGGAGTAAAGTTTACGCTTAAAAACAAGCATACACATAAGCTTGAACATCAGTATTAACTAATCGCGAATATTTTCCCAAGACTAGACGGGCATGTGTACCTTTTTCACATATTAAAACAGAGGTTCTCAACCGGGGCCCACATGGCTCTAGCGGTTTACGTAATATATCTGGGGGCCAACAGGCAAAATATAACAAATTGGGGGTACCCAATAATATTTTTTTGGTTCATGAAGAAAGCCAAATCAGAATGTTCTTTTTATAATTAAAAATTAAATTTCTAGTGTAATTTACACTATACTGAAATATATATATATATATATATATATATATGAATGATTTTTTCGATCTTTCTTTCTTTTTTCTAGGAATCTCCACTGAATTTTCGAAACTTAGGGTTTAAAATTATTTTTTAAAACTGAAAAATCATTCTTGAAGTATTCATTTTAGCTTTAAATGAAATCT
>OZ010579.1:51535094-51552594 GCA_963932145.1 Acanthosepion lycidas | reverse complement strand
CTGTGGAAGTCTCTTCCAGTTTCTTACTTTTCAGTTAAGTTTAATTGTCGATTATTTAAATGCAGTGTCAATCGTTATTTTCCATTTCCTTAAATCCCGTTGTTCTTTCAACTTAATAATGTTTTTGAATGAAGCTTAAATAAATGCGAAACATGTTAAATTTATAAACGTTTCTTATTTGTTCTTTATTTTAACAATATCATGTATATCTTTAAATTTAAGTGAAATATTAAATTGAATCAGCTGGGTCTAATGATTTTACGGTTGATCTATGTAACCGTACTTTATAGGCTGAAATTTCCTTATCTCGCACTTCTTTCGTGTGGAATTCTCTTCCATCATCTTGCTTTCCAATCAAATTTTATCTTCAATAATTTAAATGCTTTAAATGCAATGTCAACCGTTAGTATTGTTAATTCCTATTCTTTTATTGTTCTATCTCAATAATAGTGTTTTTGCTCTTATATTCTCTTACACTCAGTAACCTACCCCCGCCTTGCATCTTAGTGGCTTTATTGCCTTACACGGTGGTGATTTTTTTTTAAAAGTAAGTTTCACCCTTCTCATTATTACAATATGACATTGCAGATGAACGTATTGCCTTATGTGATTTAGCTAGACAGTTGGATTATTGCAAAAATAGGGACTTTGTTTTATTTATAGACTGAAAACAGACTGAAGTCTAATTAATATTTGCTTGCTATATAATCACCAAGACTGTTTTCTCTTTCTAAATGATTTGCGTTAGATAAATTTAATGTACGCCCGCAGTGTTTTTGAAACTGAATTGAAAATTTAATGTAAGGATCTTGAGTTCGTTTATATATATATATATATATATATATATATATATATATATATATATATATATATATATATATATATATATATATAGTGATCTCATCTCATAATCCTCACCTTTGCTCCATATGTAGCCTCCTTTGTAAATCACTAGCGGGTCTTAAATGCCACTTAATATTATCGCACATAACTGAATCAATTAAGCTGTCAGATCCTGATACGTTGAATATATATATATATATATATATATATATATATATATATATATATTAGGTTGGTGCAAAAATAATGACGTAATAATGTCGTTTTTTGACGTTAAAAATACGTTAAAAAACGACATTATTACGTCATTATTTTTGCACCAACCTTATATATATATATATATATATATATATATATATATATATATATATGAGACAATGATATATAAATGTTTATATATCATGAACATAATAGTGGGCGAAAATTATGAGTGTAAAAGGTTTTCGTCTGAAGCGTTTCGCCTTTTAGGACTTCATCGGACGGCTTCATCGGAAGGCTGTGACGAGACATATGGACGAAGAAGGGTGCTTCTAATTTTATTGTAATATTTTATTTTTGTATCTAATCTAGCCAATTTCAGTTATTTTCTTTTTCTTTATGGAAACAATAGCTAAAAAAAATATAATCTAATTTAAATCAGCTAGATTATATACGAAAAAAATAACTAAAATTTAAATTTCCAGCATCCCTCGTTCGTGCGCATGTGTAGACGCACCAGTGTATCAAATTTAGTCTGGTGCATTGCTAAAAGACGAAACGAGTTTTACGAAAAAATTTTTCCACTTTGGTATACATTTTTACCCCATATATATACCGGGTGTAACAGCAAGATTGTCCAAAGCATGTAACCGCAAAATTGTACAATTCTTAGATTAAGAGCTGGACCGCAGTATCTTTGAACTAATTAAAAGTATCTTACTAGAATTCTCCAAAGATTTTATAGCCCTATGCGACTCTAATTTGAGCAATAAGAATGTATAATTATTCTCCAGTTTTAACAGAAATACCGTGATGTTTATCATTAATTAATCATATCTAGATAGGAAGCTCGTGAAGTATTGAAATGAAGTTCATATATATATATATATATATATATATATATATATATATATATATATATATATATATATATATATATATATATATATATATATATATATATATATATATATATATATATATATATATATATAAAAAAGAAAAACCGACCACTTAAAGATACCATTATAATAAATGACGCCGAATCATCAGATAGCACTTCCAAAAATGTCCAATTCGAACCTGCATCCTATACGGAACCGTCATTTACCTTGACGTGCCTAACCGCTCGGCCACAAAGGATCGTTCGGTTGGCAACGTCGAATTCACTGCTTATAAACTTCGAATCCTGTCAAAGGACGAATATTTTCTATGAAAATTTCTCGGACATTCAGGCCGGTAAATGTTATTTAATACTGTTTATTATAAACAGAGCATTTACTTAAATACTTGTATCTATAAAAAGAACGTTAAACATAAAAATGTCTTTAATAAATAAATTGTCGGACTTTGTCTATTTCTTAATATATATATATATATATATATATATATATATATATATATATATACAAAGAGAGAAGAAGAAGATGAAATATATTTCCTTGAATTTTGGGTATGATCTGATATCATAATATAAACTATTTAAGTTGGACGTACGATAACCTATCCGACCGATATTCACCAGAGGGATGGCGAAGGGCACAAAGGCTGAAACATTATGATAACAACAACAAAGATGATGACAGTCGTTCGAATACAAATATTGTAAATAATTAATAATAACGATTAAAAGATACTCAACTTTTGGCTCTATCATCAGAGATAAATCTATAAAACACTTTCCCAAACTTTATCAATGCTAATTAATAACCCCAATGAAATTCCAGAATGGATCAAGGTAAGTATTATATATTTTCTACCAAAAATGTATAGAACAGAAATCAAAGTGAATATTAATATTAATAATATTAATAATAATAATAATAATTACTAATACTACTAGTGTACCAGTAGAGACGAAAATATAAATTACGTTTAAGATTTTATTTATATTAATTTTCTTTTTTTTTAAATAAAAGATTGTTTAAAAGGGTACGATTAAACAAGATCAATAAAATGGAAGGTATTATCATCCTGAATATCACTACTTATTAATTCTATATTATATTTTCATAGTTGTTAGTGAAGTTCAGTAGTAAAAACAAATATGTGCAAATATTAATAATTATTCCACTTTTATTTACTTTCAGACATATTTCAGAAGAATTTGCAATTTTATTGGTTATTTTTTCTGCATTGATAGTCTGGGATTTATTCATTATGATTAATACTATTTTTGTTTTAAATTTCCATTTTAATTTTTCTGTCATGAAAAGTAAATATTCAAAGAAAGCTGACTCGGAACAAAAGAAATAAAAAAAAACTCTGTCGTAAAAGTCTGCTCTTCCTTATTTAGTATCGTTATGGACACCAAGCATCAGGATGATGGGGATTTTATAATCAAGCTCTATATTCCGAGTAAGGTTTTTTTTCTCTTCAGGTGTGCCCTTCCCTGAGAACTCGTTTGCGTGTTCGCACGCTAACGATCTCCATCTACCAAGGTTTCGGAATTCAGAGTTTTATTAGTGCCAAAATTGTTGCCAATTAGTACTGATGACTGAAGTCTACCCAACTATTTAACCCATTGATGGTGGGAGGAGAAAAGAGAGGAATTCGTAACATTACCAATGGTATTTGGATGAAAGTGAATGAAGCGTAGTCGATTTGAATACGAAATCGTTTCGATGATTTACCATACCGAACCGTTAACCCTTATACTACAACGAAATATATGGATATATTTTGAAACTGAGATATATTCTCCTACTGACATTGAGTAATGTCTCCTGTCACAATATGAAAATCATATTTCATTATCTCATTACTACTATTAATTAATTGTATAATAATTAGTATCTCAGCATTTCTCCAACAAAAGAGTAAACTTTCTCAAGGACAAAAATAAGAATCCATGATTGCCAAACCAAACAAAAAACACGAACAGTTAGTAAAGGAAAATATTTTATAAAATATCGCATTTTACTCGTTTTGCGCAAAGATTGCTTCGTTCGGTACAGAGTCAACTGAAGTTGAAAGAATGTAATTACGATGTTACGAGTATAATGTTAATATCCTAATTAAGCTTGAGAGTGTTTACTTAGCATTGAAATTCCCGGATGAAACTGGTTGCAAACGTGGATTTCTGAGCAGTTAGTTAGTTATGTGCCTTGCGTGATACAGGTACATACATGACGAGGCATGTTTTTTTCCCGACAGATTTTTCCCACGGTAAGTTATCTGCGGTAGACAAGTTGCCATCCAAGGCTATAGAACCCGATCTGTCCCGCTATTTACCCATAGCTGGGAGGAGAAGAAGATTCATACCTTCCGCAAGGGTATTAGCACGTAAGTGAATGTAATGGATTCGACCGGAATTCGAACTCGTCTCTCCGATCCATCAATCCGAGCCGCTAGCCATTACTCTACCGTACCTCCCTTTGATACTAATATAAAAACCGACCATTTGTCCTTAACATAAGAGCATGATATTATACTATTAGGTTGGTGCAAAAATAATGACGTAATAATGTCGTTTTTTGACGTTAAAAATATGTCAAAAAACGACATTATTACGTCATTATTTTTGCACCAACCTAATATTTAAATTATTGGAATTGTATGGACTGTTGTTCTCATCTTTATTGTCATAGTCACGGTCTTCTTTAGGTGATATATGATGGAATTTCGGACCGAATCCATTATTTAGACAACGGCGGGGGGGGGGAGATCGATCTAGTTACACGTACTATGCCTTTACTGGATATTAGTATTCCAAGTAGTGTTTGATAACCTCTTCTACGGCTAGGTATTGAACTCACGCCTCTTTGGATCAATTCACTGGTTGACTTCAACCAACGCCTTTATCCACTAAATAAAAGGTTCACTCGAAATTCCAGCATATATCACTTGAAGAAGGCCGAACGTACAACGGCCGAAAAGTCGGGAATAGGACACTAAAGATAAGGTTAACAGTCCGAACAATGTAAATAGTGTAAATAGTTAGCTAATATCAGAAATATAGACAATATATTATGTAAAGAAATTCATATATTGTCAATATGAAATAGAATGAACGGACAAGGGAAAAGTCATCATAAGTGCCATGACCTGGTGTCGTGGTAGGGTCGCTGCGCATCGGTTACCTGACCAGAACTCTGCAGATGTCTCAGCGGCGTTCCAGTATCTGAGACACTGGGAATGATCTTCCCGTGCACCCATTGATACTCAAACATTTTTTCCACTGTCTACGTCATCTTTTGCGCCAGGTGGTTTGATGGCGGTGAAAAGATTGTTGGGTCTCAGGACGTGAGCATACCATTTCATCTTTCTCTTCTTGAAGGTAATTATGAGTTCTTCCAGTGGGCCTGGTTCTTGTCTGATCGTCAATTTTGATGCGATCTACATAGGAGATACCTACGATGGTTTTGTAGAATCTCAACGCTGATAGCTGTAATTCTGATATTAATATCCAAGATTTGCAGGAATACAAAACGAACAAACGAGAAGACCAAAGCACGAACAATCTGATATTTTATTTAAGACAAATCTCGTCTTTATGTTTGTTACCTTTGCAACAGCTGCTATTGTTTGTACTCGTCATGAAATTATATCTATGCCGAAACCCTCTTCACAGATAATCGTTAAAAGATACTGGAATTGATTCACTACTTCAAGAGATGACCAGCGAGTATTTCCATAGATCGGAGGCGCTTTCCATTTTCTTCATAAGATTGTTTCTTACGGCATTAATCGACATGTTATATCTAGATGATATCTAGCTTCTTTACCAGCGAGAGATAGGCGTTCGGACATATAACATTGAAAGTTAAGCAACGTCGAGCTTGGTCAGTAACTAATGACCGCTTGGGAATAGCTGGTGCTTAGATACGCATGTGATATAATGGCTAGGAATTGCTAATCAGATAACCGAATTCCAATTGTCGTTTGCTTCATTATATTCACTTATGTGAAAATACACTTGGAAAAGGTAATAATCCACCTCTTCCACCAGCTATGGGTTAATTAGTAAAACTTGTATCAGTATAACCATTATTATTCCCCTCATAACAGACATTGCGTACAAAATATTTAGAATTCGGAATTAAATAACACATAGAGTTTGATGTGCCGTTAAATAAAAACAAGCAACCAACAATGTATAGGAAGTTGTGGATGCCCATGACCTCTCAAGTTATGAAAGAACACGGCTCACAAAATAATGATAATAATTAAAGAATAGAAGATAATGTGAATGGCCTTACAACCATACACGCTGAAACACCAGGTCCCGTACAAACCACCCAAGTTAAGCAACGTTGTAGCTGGTCTACAATTAGATGAGTCACCGTATGTGGATATCAGCTTCTCTAAGCTGTGATGTGCAGGTGGTGTAATGGATAATGGCTCGGATTCTCGTTGGGCTCGTTATATTCACGAAAATTTACTTGGCAAAAAGTATGAATCCACCTCTTCTACCCCCAGCTATAGGTTAATTAGTAATACTTGTATTACTAAACCATTGTCAACGCCCTCAAATATAAACGTTGTGCAAAAAATATTTAGATTTAGGTATCAAATAGTCTTGGAATTAGAAAGAGAAGCTAATGTGAATTTGCTAACGGTCTTATCGCGATGAAACACAAGTTCCCGTACAAATCACCGAAGTTAAGTAACGTTGAGCCTGCTCAATAAGTAGATGGGTGACCGCTTGTCAATACCAGGGGATCTAGGCTTCTCTCGGGTTGTGTAGTGGTAAATAGCTCTGAATTTTTAATCAGAGAGACGAATTCTCATGGGAAAGGTATGAATTTACTTCTTGTCACCCAGTTATGGATTAATTAGTAATACGCGTATCAATAAATCATTATTATCTCACCCCGCAACCCAAAAAAATATCTTGCAATCTAAAATATTTTCTGGCTTTAAATTACTTGCAATGGGTTGATAAACTATGAAAAAACGAGTCAATCAAATCACAGTTTAAATTAAAAGTGATCTGCTTCAAACGATTTCTGAAAATGCTACATCAGTATTTGCAAAGATCGTATTTGACTACTTTTTATATATTATTTTGTTCTATTTTGTTATAGTTTCTTTCCTTATTCATATCCTTTGATTTATTTTTAATAAATGACAACATGATCAGTGTATAAATAGCTGCTGTTTATTCACTAAGTTTCATTTTTATTCTACTGGTATTTCACGTAATACAAGGCCCAAGCGCCACTGACGGTAGAGCGTTATTCAGTGAGGTTGTTGTTACGGAGGACTAAGTCTTGTTTTAGAGAGTAATATAGAGGGGTACAGGATAATTATCAGTTTAACTGTGACAGTTAAACTGATAATTATCCTGTCCCCCCCTCTGTGAAAATGATGTATAGTAATTTTAGTGTGCAAATTCTTATTTATTTCCTCACCCAACCCTCATCTAACCACTTTAGTGGCAAGTCTGATAATATCCCAGAATACTTTGGAAACATCTGTTCCCATTTTAGAATCTAACTGCTTAAGGTTGTGTAGAATTTCTCTTGTTGCTATAAGCAGCGTTTGAATCTTGAAATGTCCCGGATTTGAACGAAGTAGCTAAGTGGTTTTGGCTACCATAACCAAGTAGAATACGGTAGCAGTAATCGACTGGTACGCGTCGTAGCCACAGGTAAGAAGTGTAGATCAATGACGTAGTCCAATGGGCGTCGTTATAGACTTAGCTCTCAGACTAAGGCTCTTGACTCTCCTACGTCCTTCGGTATTTATGACGGACACCAGCCAATCATATTCCAGTGAGGATGAACACAGGTGTACGCATATTCCATTATATCAGAATCTTTATTCGCACTGTCCTTGATTTTCTTTTCATTTGACTCAAAAAATTAACTTTTTAAGTCGCCGATTTCATTTACGCACTCAATACGCCTTATGAGTATTATGTTTTTCAAGCCGCTCTATCTCATAATATGCCTCGGTAATGTTAACTGTCTCTTTCTGATTTTAAGTTGGATTGTCTTAATAATTATCATTTTATTTAGAACTTTCTCTTTGTTCTTGTGTTTTGTCTATTACATTCTCAATATTTGTTGGTAGATTCACATTTCCAACTTCCAACCTTGTTCTCTGTGACTTTTCATTATCCTCCAAAGAGAACCTCAGGAACAGTCGTTTCGATAACACTGAGAAGATAAAGACGGCTCTGAGAAGGGTCTTGGAGACGTTAACTTTGGTTCTCTTCCGTGGGGCCTTCACAACGTGCATTGAAGTCAGAAGTTCCTCCTTTTAAGGTTAGTTTTTTCTATTTCTTTGAAATCAATAAATGTCTACCCTAGAGATGTCTGGAAAATCCTTGAATGCACCTCGTATAGAGTTCCAGAAATTAAAAAGAACAAATTTATGAACATAAAAAGACTTTCTACAGGATAATTTATTCAAAGACATTATACATAGAAGTAATTTTAAAGACGACCATAAAATCTGGTATTAATTATGAATCCGTTGCTAGGTCAGCTGCTAAGAAAGTTGGTTCCTGTTTCTTGAGAGACAGTTGTTCTCTCCAGAATCTATTTTACATATCTCTAAGGCTACCAATCATTCATGCTTAGAATATTGCTACCACATATGGTCGGGTGCCCCTGCTATATTCGTATTGTGTTTAAGAATGTAACAATATTTCATCAGTATGTCTGCTTTCTTCAAGTTATGGTTAAAAACCGCATACACATATAAAAATACAATATAATACAAGTCGTTGTCCAAAAGATGTTTGTCTTGACAAAAAAGCGTTTTACTCTGTAATCAACACGGCCAAACGAATAAAACGCCACCAGCATGAATGAGTAACATGATGTCGATCGTACTCATCTTGAAAGTTCCCTTTAGTTGATCAGTTAGTAAGAGCAGTTTGATATAAATTGCTTTGAGTCGCCTTTTCATCGGGAAAGAAATTGACCATCATTCCCTGACATTTGTAAAGTAATTGACCATCATTCTATGCCATAGACATGACATAGACATCCATCACTCTGTTTCAACCCAAATTTTCCTATATCCTAATACTTTGCTTACTTTTCTTGTAATCATCTCTGTGTTGCTATTCCGATGCGCGTCCGATCTCACTGTCAAACGTTGGGTCTTTTCTACTTAGTTCATCACATTTCTGTACCGGCTTCATTCTGATGTCGTCATTTCGAAAGTCACACATGTAGTTGCCTTTCTTGATGATGAGAATATATTATGTTTTCTTGGAGTTAATGCTTATTACTTTTTTCTCGCTTTGCTTAGCTACTTTCTACTGGAGTTTGTTTTCAAATTTTCTTCTAAATAATGCATGTCTTGCTAACAACCGCCCTAAGATGAGAAAACCTTCAGAGTTTCATTTCTTTCTTTTACATTCTTTTTCATTGAATAATATCAAAAGCGATATACTGTTAGCGCAGAAAATATCATCGGTGGCCTCAATTCCAGTCTTGTCTCTGTGTTCACTTTCTAACTAGTGAATTTCGGAAAGATACGAAACCATGTCTTATCACACGCCTAGCTCAGCAAAGTTACCCAGCACTATACCGATGCGTCGCGGGTAATATTCTGAAATTTTCAAACATAGAAGGCAACACGAAACTATTACACTATCATTCAATATGTTTTGTTAATCCTAAATAATGCAGAATATGACTCTCTGGAAAGTTGTGATCGTCTACGTCTTGAAGTTTCATATCATTCAAAAATACTATCACATAAATAATTTCAAGACGTGCTGTTACTATAAACCAAACGCGCGTTTATAAATCTAGATTCTTTTTTATTTGAATGTTTTCAGGGCATAAACTAAACTGAGATAGATTACGGATGAAACCGTGTTGAGGCAATTTTCCAAGGAATGTTGATACCTCCCTTAGAATTGAGCATTCAAAATCCTGGCATTGTAAATTCAGGGGTAACGATCTCTCGACCCGTATTGGGGAGGCATGTGGCCGTTAAATATGGCGACTGGTTGACTGGACTTGCAGATGTTTAGAGTAAAATGATTGTTTGTCATCTTCACGCTTTCAATTGTCTACTTTGAAAAGAGGGAGAACAGCTGCCCACGAAAACGTGGGAGAGGGAAACAAAAAAAAAAAAAACGTGTAATGAAGATTTAAAAAAAAAAAATGTGTGCGTGAGAGGGAGAGGGAGGTACAAAGATAGAGAGAGATGGGGAGAGAGACAAAGAAAGATAAAGAGAGGTGCAATATGAGTTAAATAAATAGGGATAAAAGAAATCATGAGGAGCAGAGAAAGAAGGAGGTTAAAAGAAACAGAAAAAAATAGAAGTCAATAAGAAAAGAAAAGAATGATTGAAATATAACGTTGAAAGTTACTAATGCGAAATCGAGACAGAAAAAAAAAGAAGGAAAGAACAATATCTCAGAAGAAAGACAAAGAGAAAAAAAAGAAATAAAAAAAAAGAAATAAATACAATACAGTGAAAACGTTTGACGTTTATAGGAAACACATGCGAAAAAGGCAATCTTCTTCTTTTATCTACAATGTCCTTTCAGGACGTGGGCGGTTATGGATCGTCACAATTTCCTGTATTTTTATTATAAAATGCAACGACTATGCCTAACCTCTGTAATTTTATTTACTATTCATTTTTTTCCTTAATAGGAGCAGGTAGGTTCGTCTATCGTCCCCTTTTCAACCCTCCCCTGTTTTTTGAAAGGGGGAAGAGATATATCCATTGTTTCCGCTTTAGAATTGTGTTTCCGGTTCCTTCTAAATGCTATTTCAACTCTATACTTCCAACGTCTCCACCAGAAGGCTAAAATTTAATTTACTAATTATTTTTTTCCTTAACAGGAGTAGATAGGTTAGCCTATCGTTCTGTTTACACTCCTCCGGTGTTTTTGAACAGGAGTAAAACTTATCCTTTTCCTTTGTTTAGGATTTTATTTCTGGTCCCTTCTAAAGTTTGTCATTTTCTTTCTCGCCCAGTGGCCCCATTGCGTCTTGCTTGCAGGGAATAAAATAAAACAATTCGAATGACCTATTCAAAGCAGCATAGACATCTCGGTCATAATGGTCATGTTTCAGGAGTCCTTTCTTCTCTTTTCCTAATTAGTAACGTGGCATTTTCGAAATGAAACCTTTATGCGATAGAATTTTCTCATTCCAGTTTTCACGCTGAGGGAAGTTTTTTTCCATATAACTTCATATTTCTTTACGGCCACATCATATTGAAACGCCTGTCCCCATATGATCATCGAAGTTATGAAACGTCAACCCTGGTCAGTACCTAGATGGGTGACTGTGAATAAGAGGTGTTGCTAGGTTAGATGTGCGTGGGGTGCATTAGCTAATGTCACAGATTTTTATCTAAGAGTTCTAGTTTCGGTTAAATTCGTTATATTCATTTACCGGCAAATATCTTCCACCTCATATTACCCAGCTATGGGTTAATTAGTAAGCCCTGTATAGCTGACTGATTATTATCTCAAAAATATTTCGTATCTTTAAATAAATGCAAAGGGTTGATAAACCGTAGAAAATGAATGAATGAATGAATCAATTTATTTTCATTGTTCTTATTTCTCTTTTGAAGTTGAGTTAGTTACACTTCAGCACGACCAGATCCAGATTTGGGCTCAAAATTATCACATATTTAACTAAATCTTTATTCACGAATAAATTCTTTGAATTATCTTTATACGAATCTTGGACGATCTAGTATTGTAATTCACGAGCTTAAACGTGAAATATGTACATGAGTTGTAGAATTGTATGGCTTCTGATTATGTCGTGATAATGTCTACGTGTTTCTTGTATTTAGTTGTTCTAACAACTTCTGACTATCCCTCATGTCCTTGTTTTGCCAACTATTCACAGAAATTCTTGAAGTTGACTAGTTAATTTTTAAAATATTTTACGAAATTTCAAGGCCAAAGATTGTTAATGAATGAGTTTATTTTAAGGAAATTAGAAGGGAATATTGTGCTGATATGTGAGATACATAACGGTTAACCCGTATATTGAAGAGGTTAAGATCCGAGTGATCAGCATCCTTTATTCCACAATGTAAGGAAGAAGCAGTTTGAGTAGAAATTTTCCGTATCAATGGAGAATGAGGTGAGGCGGTTTTGTTTATGTTGCATGGTTGGTCCTAGCTGTAAAGTTATGAAATGTTGGAAGAAAAGAAGTAAGTTCAGCTGTTATTCGGTTGGTGCAAAAAATAATGTCGTTTTCTCACATATGTTACTATGTGAGAAAACGACATTAATAATATTAACCCTGGAAATAACGAATAATACCCATAAATTTATACACAGGTGTCCTCAAGGACACATGGCACAGTGGATAAAGGCGTTGGTTAGATCTAGTGACAGAACCCAAAGAGTGTGAGTTTAATACCCGGCTAAGGCAGTGGAGAACTTTCAGAGGGAAAATTAACAGGAGATAACTGGCATCCATTAAAACATGGAACAAGAACAGTCTAGTGAGCGAAATATTCCAACCACCTGAAGAAGCCCGGGGGCCTACAACGACCGAAACGTTTTAATAAATATGGCGACAAAGATGAGGAAAATAGTCCGTATAATGTAAATAACGAACAAATTTTCGTCAGTGTTTTTCTTCTTTTGCCTTCACTATGTCCCGTGAGATTTCAATCCTCAAATCTTTCTTTTCTTGCTATGTGCCGTATATATACCCGTATTTGGTCAACGGCGTAGTCAGGGTCAGCAGTACATACGCTACTTTTATATCTCATGTATTAAGCGACATCCTTAAAATTAGCTTCAAAATGAAGTCTTCAAATATCGCATGATACGAGATTATATAGGGTATACGAGAAATTTGTGTTAAATAAATTTACATTGAGATTAAGACAGTAAATACGAATAAAGTAGAAAAATAAAGAGGGCAAAAGAGATTAGAAATGGAGAAGTAATAATTTTGGAATTAATTCAAGTCAAACACATACTCTGAAGTAATGGGCAAATTATTTTTTCTTTATATTCTTTTACAGTGAGGTTCCCCTTGTACAAGGCTCAGAGGCCACTCGAAGTTGAGGGTTACAGAATAAGACCCACACTTTATGTGGATAGGTAAGGAAGATAACGAAGCCGGTTTCAATGAATATTTCTTCGCGGAAAGATGCTTACTTCTCGCCAATGGAATACGGAGGGAATTCGTGTGAGATGTGAGAATCATGGCGGATCCTAGCAGTAAAGGTTAGTGAAAGTTTTGCCTGTGAGAGAGGAGGTGCAAGGTAGAAAATAATTTGTCACGCATAAGGACGCAAGAGCGCTCTGGGACACTATCGAGACAGGAAAGTGGGGATCGGGCAGTTCCAGCCCAAATAACACTTCTTTTTTTTAGCCTGATCTCTTTCTTATAATGGTACAGGATAACACAAAGAGTCAGGTACTTACTGGAACGGTATATGGAACCGACAATTTCCGCTGCATCTTTAGCGATTGGCCGCAGATACGAGTTCCACTTGAGGTCAGGAGAGGGAGTTTATGGCCAAAAGTTGTTCAAACCGAGGGACATCCCCGAGGGGGGATCAATCGTGACTGATTATGCATCGGGATCGGATCGGTGATGATGGAATGTAACTCCTGTACGGTCAATGAAGTTAAGAAACGTCGAGGCTGGTCAGTGCCTAGATAGGTGACCGCTTGGAAATACCAAGAGCTGTAAGTTTGGTTTAATGAATAATGTTTCTGAATTGTTAATCGGAGAGTGGTATTCGAATTCCAGTTAGGTTCGTTATATTCACAAATGCAGAAATACTCTTGGGAAATGTATGAATTCGCCTCTTCTTCTCCGAAGCTAAGGGTTGATTAGAAAAACTTGTATCATTAAAATCATTATAAACAAAAAAATAAAATAAAATAATTAAAATAGCGTACGAAATATATATGATTTCGAAATTAAATAACCGATAGAGGTGTTGATTTGCCACTAAAGAAAACAACTAAACTATAGAAGGAGAAAAGAGAAAATGTCGTAAAATAATAAAATACTAGCTGAAAACCTATCTTGCGAAGATTTTTATTAATAAATTTAGTCATGAATAAGGGTGTACATATCAAAAGATTTGAAAATGATCCATTATATTTAATCATTTCTTAAACAATTCTACTTTTCTTTCATTCTTCATTTCATTTTCCCACTGAAAACAAATAGCCTCTCTGATATATCAGTTCCATGTTTTCACGAGGTCAAAACGGAATAGTCCGTTATTTATGAGGTATTGACAGGGTGTAACGCTCGTGCAAACTAAGGAACTAACCGACTAGCTAAGGGAAGGACAAGCAAAATTTTAAAAGAGATTATTATTACAATTTATATTATAGAATGTTATAGAAGGGAAAAGTAAAAAAAAAAAAAAAATGTAAAGTAATAGAATAATATATTTTATATAATTTGTATTTTCGATTGTTTTAGAACGGAAAAAGTATAATAATATAAAATAATACAATAATATTACTTTGTGAATATTGTATATTGTAGAATATGTTATTGAAAGAAAACGCAATAAACGTTAGAAAATATTTTTTTCAGAGTTTTATTTTATTACTCTGTTTATAATACAGTGTAACCCGGATATAAGAGAGTTGTCGGGACCGGATAAAAAGTCTCTTATATCCGGGTTTCTATTATATCCGGGTTTGGTCTATTAGGTTGGTGCAAAATAATGTCGTTTTCTCACATAGTAACATATGTGAGAAAACGACATTATTTTTGCATCGACCTAATATTTTGTTTAGGTAAATATGGCTCTAATTTGGGACTAGATAAAATCTCTCTTATATCCGGGTTTCTCTTATATCCGGGTTACACTGTTTTTTTTATTTAATCGTTTTAAAAGATTAAAATATTCTTTATTTTGGGTTACTTTTGTCACAAAATGTTTGCTTCCTATTTTCAGAGGTTTTTAAATGAGATTTATTCTGAAGCATTTGATAAAGATTAAGATGTTAGACGGAAGTAACCAATATCATATAGAATTAATATAAGCAGAATAATATGATTAAAGAAAAATATAGTCCAAATATATTTGTGATCAACGAAAACCAAGAGCTTAGGAAAACTGTAAGAAATACAAACAGGTTCCTTGGTTTCATCAGAAGGACATACAGACAAAGAAAGAAAGACAGACAGAAAGATAGAAAGAAGCGAGAAGGAGCAAAAAAAAAAGAGAAAAAGGAAGAAACCAAGAAAGGAAATAACGTGACAAAGAAAACGAGAAAGGAGAAAAAAAAAAGGAAAAGAAAGAAAGAGAAAAAAAAGAAAGAAACCTAAAGGAATAAAGTGAAAATGGAGGCATGAAAGTGAGAAGGAAGGAGAAAAAAGAAAGAGAGAAAGAAAGAAAGAAACAAAAAGAAGCTGAACAGTTGAAAACGAACCAAATTCAAAATTCAAACGAAGGAAAGAAAGTATTAAAATAAATAATTGTGTGCAAGACAACATCGGAGAATAAAACAAAACAGAAACGAAATAATTCATCCAACTTATTTCATTTTAATCCCTAAATAAAATTTGTAAAGGAGAGCGAATTAATGTCTTCCCCTTCCCTTTGCGCTCCTTCTCCACATCATTTGAAATAAATAACAGAACAATACAAGAAACCAGTCCATTCGCTAATATTGGACATTAACTTTTTAGTTTGCAGCTTACGGCTAACAATGACATGACATTTATATTTAAGACTGCGGATGTCCACAGCCAACCCAAAGCATTAACTTTTAAGATAAGGGTGGAATAAAAAAAAAAGTTAGAAAAGAAGAAAAATAAATCTTCTGAAAGAATAACTATGAATAAATTATAGGGAATAAGATAGGCGGAATACTAAGTTTTACTTTGTTTCGATTCTTATTATTATGGTTATCATGAATTTTACAAGTATATTCTCAGCAACAAAGATCTGGTGGATATATTTTTCAATGGCGTGTCCTGTCAAGACGTAAGCGTTGATGGTTTTACAGAAATTTTGTTTTATGTCTATTATTATTATTATTATTATTATTATTATTATTATTACTTGTGAATTGCTTTCTTGGCAAATCTAGTGGATTCATTTCCCGTTGCCTTTTCCATGATTTTGTATTCAGAGTTGTTTTTCTTTAATAAGGTTTGTCAACCAAAGCTATAGAGACAGTCTACCCTTCTATTAAACCCTTTGAGTCTTGCGTTCCTGAAAAATTCTTCTGCCTGAGCTCCTGAGTTAAAATTCGCGAATAATTGGTATGTAATGTTACACGGTTAATATAAAAATATTTACAAAAAATATAAGCATTATACTTAGCAGGGAAAGAGTATGATTGCCAGTCTACCCAGCAAGTGCTGCCTCTCTTGATACACAAGAATAGCAAAACACGCTGCAAGTGTTTACACACCATTCAACCGGTGGCTGGGCAGTAAGCGTTGTTCAAGAGGGTTAATCCGTAGGTGAGGGGAAAATCAATAGACATATGCTTTTCCGAAAAGCAGTTTGGGCGTAAGTAAAGGCAACCGACTAGATCAGAACGTGAATTTTGTTTCACGATTCTTTTTCCAGTAACAATAACTCTTACGTTACCTTCAGAATTGAAGTCATTGCATATTATCTTTCGTGTAGATGGAGCTCAACAGCCCATGAAGGCATTCCACTTAGAGGAAGGAACATCCCGATTTTAAACCTCCGTTGTATTGCCGTCATATCCAATACAAGGAAAAGGCTATGGAAGTAAATCCAGACAGAAAACCCTGAGTGGGGCCCCGAAGGCGATTGTCAGTCAACACTGACAACTTTCCGGCAACACCTGCTGCCAAGCCGTCCCCATATGTAACGCCCTCTATTCTTTTGAATCTTGTCGGTACGGCCGTGATTCGAGAGTGGGGTGGCATGTAAATTGAATTTAAACTGCCTGCAGCCTGAAAGGCTTTGATATTTACATTCTGAGAGGATGGACGGCGTTACCTCAAATCCCCGGATCAAAAGCAACCGGCACGCCATTGCATCAATCTACCTTGAATATCACCGTGAACCACAATTGTGAGATGTAGTAGAGTTTTGACTACAGCGACGGCGCAAAATGAATAATGAATGCAAAATGACATGCGAAACTTCTCTCCAAGACCATTTTTCCTGTGCTTGACTTTATAGCAGTTAATAAACTATTTTGTACATTATATCATGGACGTGCTTTCCAGAAATCAGTAAGCCTGTATAGCGAGGCCTACAAATGTTTCGGATGCAGGTCAATGGCAAAAAGACAAAGATCCTCATCCAGCCAAACCCGGATCGGCAATACTGGACGTCGGTATCAACATCAATATACAGCCGGTAGAAGTCATCGATAAATTTCCCTACTTTGAACAATACCACCTGTGAGAGAGCAGGATCAAAGCGGCTCGTACTGCGAACGGAACGCTCACATATTGAGGCTTTAGTAATCACGGCCTCACCATAAAAAAATCAAAATCGTAGTCCTCTCCAACCTTCTCTACACTTGCGAGAGCTGGAGTTTGTATCATCGGGGCAGCAAACGACTTGAGCGGTTTC
>OZ010579.1:51490094-51530094 GCA_963932145.1 Acanthosepion lycidas | reverse complement strand
CTTTGACAAAGAACGAATATTTTCTATGAAAATTCCTCGGACATTCAGGCCGGTAAATGTTATTTAATACTGTTTATTATAAACAGAGCATTTACTTAAATACTTGTATCTATAAAAAGAACGTTAAACATAAAAATGTCTTTAATAAATATATATATATATATATATATATATATTTGAGCGGTGACTGTCTGTTCCATGCTTAAGCGCAACCTTCAGCCCTTATGATTGTGTTTAAGCATTATCCACTTTTATATTATCTCTGATATTGAGCACTTTAACCTATAAATAAAGCATACCTTAAAGCTATATTATTTCACATCTCCTAATAACTCTTCTTTTGTTCTCAATGTTTCTGTTTTTAACTCTTACACACTCATTAACAGTAACCCCTTGTGTCTCAGTGGCTTTACTGCCTTCCATGGGGTGAATTTGATTAATATACGTGTGCGCGCCTATATGTATATGTGTGTATTTTGTGTATGTTTGCACTGTTTTTTTTCCCATATTCTTGGTCTGACCGTGAAGGTATTACTTGGTTAGTTCATTTGGTCTCATCCTGTTTAGTAGATCCGTCCGAAAACCATTCACTGTACCACTGGATTTCCCAAATCTGACCAACCACTATGAGTTTATTCGTGAAGTTGTTAACAGACAGGAAAGAACGAACAAAACCTATTGAATAACATTGATGATTATTAACTGATATAAAATATCTACTCAACTAGTGAATGTGAATTTAATTCACTAATAGACCCTGGATCTGAAGTCACTGCTCGCCAAATGGATAAAAAAGATAATTTTTAACCAAATACATCATCTCGCTTTGTGCTTATTGATATGTAATATGTGTATTTATTCAAATCCACACGAGATAAATTTATGACACAAGGTCGGTTTAATATGGGGATCTCGTGCGTGTACACCTGGACTAAAAACAATAATTCCAAAGCCCCCGCAACCGTCAGTTGCGCTGGCCTCGCTGTGAGCACCGAACGCTCTCTCTGGTGCTATGAAAGCGCGCGGCCTCGGGCAGCTATTCTCCAGACCTGGCACCTCTCAGTATAATTTTCCTCAGTTGGGACTCTGTCATTTGACGGAGCGCTCCTGAATGCACACTGCCCAATGTGAGAGATGCAACTGAGAGATGATAAATAGGGTGTTACAAACCATTTGATGGAGTAATTTACAACGCTAAAATGATTTTCTAAGTGTAGCATAGATGAGGTACACGGCTGAAATTGTGGAGCACCCAGTGAGGAAAGAACTCACTATTCAGACGTCATAGATCTACTGAGGTAAGTTTGCTAACCTTTACACCGCGTCGACGTGCCCTAAGGGTTATTTTCTAAGCGTAGCTTAGATGTGGCTCAAGGTCGAAAGTATGGGACACTTATAGGGGATCGAATTCACTTCTATCGTAACTGATCTAGCGAGACAAGCTTGTTAACCATTACACCTCACCGAGGTGCCCTTAATTGATATTTAATATCTCATAATGTTAGAAAATGAAATGTGGCATGACAAGAAAGTGTTCGATTTAGAAAAACCAGCAAATGAAAAAATACGACAATTGACTACTGAAGAAAGCCGTAGAGCAGAGCAGCAGAAAGTTAGTCGTATAATACCCAAGGTGCTAGTTCGAATAACGATGAATAAAATAATATTTGTTTTGTAAAATGTTTGATATTTTTATCTTTTGGCTAGCTATGGGCCTAACAAACTAGCCACAACGATACGCTGTCGTAAAAGTCTTGCGTTTTCTTTTAGTTTAAATGTTTATCTGAATATTTTTTAAGCTTTCATTTTTTTTTCTCTCTCTCTTTTATTTCTTTATATATAGTTCTTTTGTTCGGTCATGTGTTTGCTTGTGTGTGGGGGTTAGTGACTATTACAGATGCGGTGCGTTTGAGGGAGAGTCTGCGTGAGTCCACGGCGCGTGTTTGTTGTAAATTGTATTAGTTACTAGCTTTTCATTCACTTCCTGCTGTATTTCCATTCTGTCAGCATAAAAGATACGCCCTGGTAAATAGCCATTGTTGAACGCCGCTCTGTAGTATGAACACAAATGACTGAAATGTTGCCATCATAATAAAGATATCAATGAAAAGCAGAACTAGTAGGCATAATATAAGTCACATCGACAATAAGAATAAACATCTACGACAACAAAGGCTGAAAGCGAGTAGAATAATATCTTTTTTTAACGACTGGGTGTGATCAAATACGCAGTCTCCTTTCATCTTTTCCTGTCTATGTTCATCTTATGCAATTCACGGTCACGATTTCCGTAACTATTTAAATCTTGTTGAGGCATTGAATGACCTGCAGCAAATTGATTTTTTTTTTATTAAGAGCTGTACTTCTAAAGCGTTTTCCCTACCAAGGCTAAAAAACTCTACTCTGCTCTATTTTTAGCTACACAGCTTCATTTTTTTTAGTTAATATCTGTAGATTGACACAGCAAATTGGGGAATATAGTGGACATGATTCCTGCTACCATCTCTACGGTTTTAGTTTCAGAGACATTCTTCTTTGATGCCAGCGGTTACCTCAGGATAGCTTTTCCAGTCTTGCAATTTAACATATAGAGAGGAAGAGAAAAGTGATTCAGGACTCTCAACAGAAGTTTAATACAGGAGATCAAACAATACCGGGATTTGAGCCAGACTCACGCATTCTACTTACTCATTATGTAATTAAACAGTATCAACACAACGAACAAGTACTTCACTTATGTAAAGAAATAGTGTAAACGCACAACGAAAAACACAAAATAAACGTGATTTTTCGTAAGCCTCGTCATCAACAGGAATCAGTCCAATACCATCCTAATCCCTCTATATTCTTGCAGAACGTAGACGATCATGGATCTCCAAAACTTTGTATCTTTTGTAGATCGTAAAAATATTTCCTCGTGTTGCCATCCTATCCACATCTCGTTCTGACATCCATTCAATAAAGTTAGTCAAGTTGTCCCACTGAACACCTGTCAGTTCTGCGTTCGCTGTGCCAAATTTCCAATTTTCCAAAACCGTCCTTCCACATTACGTGTCTCAGAAATTTCAGTTGTATTTTTCCTTAATTCTGTCCTTTTTTTTTTTTTAAATTTACTTAAGAACATCTTTCGTCCATGATATCTTCAGTATCCTTCTGTAGAACAATGTTTCTTTTGCCTCCAACGTCTGTGAAGAATCGAGAAAGCATGAAGAAAATTGATATTGCATAATAATTCAACATTCATTTCCTGGTTTCTAACGATATGTTCCTGTTTCTCAGTACTTTGTTTTGCTTCTGGCATCGATAATTTCTTATTCCAATACGCGTTCGGAATTTGGTGTCGCATTTTCCATCCTCGGTTTTTGATTCTACTTCTAAAAAACAATCACTGTTTAATACATTATTCATTGATTTCTCCCCTCTGCTCATAGCAGCTTCCTCAAGACTGTCGGGAAAATACCGTTTCTAAATTAAATGAAATTGCAATTAAAATTATATGCAACATGCGAATAACAAACATATATATATATATATATATATATATATATATATATATATATATATATATATATATATATATATATATATATATATATATATGTAGTTAAGTAAAGAAAAACTTGGTAATCCGTATGGGTAATCCAAAGGAGGATGGAATCCTGAGACCTCAATGTAAATCCAGAGGTAATATTTAATATATATATATATATATATATATATATATATATATATATATATATATATATATATATATATATATATATATAATTATTTATTTAAAAATTATAACATAAATATGTTATAAAATCACTACAAAAATAGCCATTTTATTTCAACACTTCCGGTGTCATATCAAGTGATGATCTTGAATGTAGAATAAATGGTTTTAAAAGTTTCAAATTAATTAACGATCCTTCGCAAGGAGAAAACGTTGTTGCGAAAGCTAAAATGACCAATCAAAATGCAAGAATAGGAGAATTCAAAAAACTTGACAACGAAGTAAGATTATAATAACTATTAAGAGCTTTAAAGATGGGGTCATACTAAAATAGAATTTATTCTAAGCAATAAGTATTAAATTATATTATAAAATTTGATATTAAAAGTCAAAGTGAAAAATTAACAATTTTAAAATCTAAATTTAATCTCTATTAAGTTTAAAATTATAAAATGAGGAGAAAAGAAGAAATACATATGCTATTCAATTTATTTCTTCATTGAAATTACGTTAGAATAGATGCTAATGTCAACTTATCTTCCCGACAAAATGTATACTTGTATATATATATATATATATATGTATATATATATATATATATATAATGGAGACTAACTGTACTTGTGTATACGTCGATTTCGAGCAAATGTTTCCTAATAAACTTTAGTCAAATCAAATATTCATATACTCTGCTTTGTAGGTTAGTTGCGCATCTTCTGTTGGCTCTAAAAAGGAGACGTTCGAGCGTCGGTAACTTTGCCAACATTTCAAATACTGATTTTCAAGGCAAGCTTGTCTTTTTATTTTCCAGAGATTGGTGTACCACAAACTTTTTTCCTAGAGAGACTCACCCCGTTCTTGTGCCCTAAATTTATAAGGAATACATCAATAATATAGTGAATTGTTTGTTAATAGATCCACTCTATTTTGGTGATAAATGAAACAAAACCGTATTATTAGAGCGTCACTCCAACAATATCCTTGTCCATATTATGAACTTTTCTATGCGTCAAATTGCTTCAGGAGGTGGGTTATGATGGTTCTGCACAAGTGAGTATCCTTTGTATTATTATTTTATGATAATGTTAATATTTTATCCATCGTTCACATACCGTGTACTGCGATTCTTTCTTATAAGCACGTCAGGCTAACGGCCTACTGCCTCACAATGTCTAAGATATATTTCTTGTGAGTGTCAAGTTTTCCAAGGTCTCGTTTTGCCTTCCCTGAAATTTAGCCGTCTATAACTAATACAGAGTGCCTTCTTCCTTATGTGACGTTTCCGGTTAGGTCGTAGGCGATCAGGTCTCTCCACAATTTCTTCTGACTCTTAATAAATTTTGTCTTTTCGTTATTTCCCCCAAATACTGATCCGCTATCCATTTACATCATGCTCTGTTAACCACGTCATGCAATGTTTTTTTCTCTTTCTGTCTTGCACTCAATCTGTCCTGGGTGTATCAGATTTTTCAAACCCTCCTTCCTCCTTATGTGCTTCAGAAATTTCAACTTCATCTTCCTGATGTTAAATACAGGGTTCGATGGCTAAATTGTCGTCTAAATTACTCAAAGAATGAAAATAACAGTGACATCTCATTTTAACAAAAATATTTACCAAAATTACACAAAATAATATCTTGAAATACTAAAGAGAATATTTATCCAGTAAAATAACCATCAGCTTCGACCAAAGCCTCCAGACAACTTCGGAATCTCCTGAGTCTCTTCTGGAAGCTCTCCTTTTTTATATTGGTGAATGTTGCTATAATCATTGCTTTCAGTTGATCTTCCAGGTACAAAGAGTTTATTTGGACTCTCGCTCAACTGCAACCCTCACATAATAATCAAATGGGTTGCTGTCTGGGGAGTTAGTTGTCCAGTTCTTAGGTGTAATGTTGTCGCAGAAATAATCTGACAGCCATGACTGGATCCTTCTGCTTGTGAGTCCTGTTGCTAGATCTTCCAGCAACCACTCTCTTAACACAGGGCAACACTACCTGCTCAAGTTGCTTCACGTAGGCCTACATGTTCAGTCTGATGCCCTGTGGAAAATGAATGCAGGCATAACTTCATCATCCTTAGTGATGACTCCAGACACCATAATATTGACTGGATATTGGGTTTTCATCACTCTCGGTACATCAATTGTAATCACAGCAAGGCAACGGTTTTTCTGTGTTCGCACTGGAGCTACTGGCGCGAATGCCAAGTAGTACAGCAGGCCGTTCCCAAATTTCTGATGAAGTGAATTGCGTTATTGTTTATTTCATACAGATGGTGTCCATCTGACCCTAATATACTGTGAAGTCGACAAAATCAAGATCAAAAATATTGCGCGAAATTAATGATATAAAATATCGAAAATATACCCACCTCATGCTGTATAACTTTTCTTTTTGTTTTCCTTTTCTCTAAAATTCGTCGTTGCTAACTTGTTCGATCCATGGTGTCTTCAGTATCCTTTTATAGAACCGCATTTCTGTTGATTTATCTTTCTTTATCTTTCATCAGATTGTCCAGCATTGATTGCCATATACGTAGGGGGAAAGATATCACGTAACAGTTCAGTCTTGTTTTCTTTGTTTCTAACGAAATTTTTCTGTCTCTTATTACACTGATTAGCTTTTGGAACGCTTCTTTGGCTATCCCAATGCACATTCGGTTTTTAGCGTCGCACTTTCCGTCCTCAGTTAGAAATCTTCCCAGATATTTAAATTGTTGGATTTTTCTATCTCCAATTTGTAAATTTCATGTTGGGTTGTTCCTGTTGTTAACAACCATGCATTCTGTTATCTTACAGTTTATGTTCAGTGCTTTCTTCTCGCTTTCCTTATTAAGCAAACAAAATTCGGGGTATAAGTGTTGTTCTTCTTTCTATTTTTCGTTAGACTTTTGACTCTCTTTTTTTTGGGGGGGGGATCTTTGTCTAATTTAGGAAGCGCTGTTGATCGTGAGGTGCTACTTAGACATCTTATCATGTGTCGCTTCATTATGATTAGGAATATTCTGCTAAGACTTCCTTGATTCTTGCTTCCTTTCCATGTTCGGGATATGAGCATTTTAGCTTCCTAAGTATTTCTTTTCATATATAAGAAGGCATTCAAAGAAACATTCATACCATAAACAAAAATTTAATAGGACCCGCAGTGAGGATCGAACTGAGTAGTATATTCCAACAAAACCAGCCTCGTTATAATAATGCCTGCAATTAAACAGAAATAAAGAGGGAACGGAAAACTGCAAAAAAAAAAAAAAAAGCCGAGTGAATGAAAATAGGGAATGAAGTAAGCCAGATGAATGAGTGATTGGAAGAAAGAAAGAAAGAAAGAAAGAAAGAAAGAAAGAAAGAAATGGAGAAAGAATAGGGAAATGATGGGAATATAAATGGAGTGGAAAGAAAGAAAGAAAGAAAGAAAGAAAGAAAGAAAGAAAGAAAGAAAGAAAGAAAGAAAGAAAGAAAGAGGCAAAAATGTCATAATGAAATAAATAGAGATATACCGGTGGAAAGAAAGAAAGAAAGAAAGAAAGAAAGAAAGAAAGAAAGAAAGAAATGGAGAAAGAATAGGGAAATGATGGGAATATAAATTGAGTAGAAAGAAAGAAAGAAAGAAAGAAAGAAAGAAAGAAAGAAAGAAAGAAGGTCATAATGAAATAAATAGAGATATACCGGTGGGAAGAAAGAAAGAAAGAAAGAAAGAGAGAAAGAAAGAAAGAAAGAAAGAAAGAAAGAAAGAAAGAAATGGAGAAAGAATAGGGAAATGATGGGAATATAAAAAGGAGTGGAAAGAAAGAAAGAAAGAAAGAAAGAAAGAAAGAAAGAAGGTCATAATGAAATAAATAGAGATATACCGGTGGGAAGAAAGAAAGAAAAAAAGAAAGAAAGCAGACAAAAAACAACTTGACTTGTACATGCTGATAAAACTGATATTTTCAATCCATAAGAATGAAGCCCTTCTATCACTTAAAGATTTATCTGAAGATAGTCCGCGTTTTTTTTTTCCCCATTGCACTTTTTTTTTTCATTCGGGTACGCCTAATTCGAAAGCCACTGATGCGAGTATGGGTCTCTTGAAAACCTCCAGTGTTTGACACCTAAAACTTATGAGTCATCAAACAACACATACATGTCTATTGGCGCATTTCAAATTTATTCCTCTCTTTTGTCAATATTAGGTTGTCTGGAAGAAAATGCCGCACTTTTCAAACGGGTAGATAAATCCATTTTAATGTTACAGAAGTTAAATATATTTACAGAATAATCACCATTATCAATGATGCAAATTCGCCGTGAAATTAAAGTTTTGATAACCTTATTGAAAAAAGGGGAGAGAAAGAGAGAGAGAAAGGTATCGTTAGAGAGAGAAAGAGAACGAAAATCAAGAAAAATGAGTGATCCCAGATGAAAATCAAATTTTATTCGCATTCTTTCTCATCAAATTGTTGAACAACTTATCTGTTATATATTTTAAATGCCATATCGATTCATCGATCATAGCTCTCCACAGTCTCCCATTCTTTATTATCAGTGAATTTCCAGGGATTTCTGAAAGAAATAGTGGAGTGTTTTTTTTTTCTGTTGGCTACGAATTCAAAATCTTACTTCACCTAGAATGGCTGTCACAATAGTTTCGAAAAATCCATTTTCCCTACCGTTTCTATTATGGCGGCAAAACAGGCAAAAATGAGATATCGAAAAGTGTAACTGTGGTGAGTTTGAAATCTACTAACTTAAAAAAAATTACCTAAATACGGCCAACTAAGATCAGTCAATCAGTAATGTGCCGTACGTGATACACACTTAGGCGATCATGTATTTTCGATACGGGACTGACGAGGCAGATTATTTTAGGTTGCTATTTCTTTTTGCGGTAGACCATTTGCTATCCAAAGCTATAGAATCCGGCTGGGGCGGGGAGAAGAAGAGGATTCGTACGTTTCCAAGAGTATTAGCACGTAAATGATTGTAATGGATTCGACTAAAATTCGAACTCGGCTCTCCAATTCCTCAATCCGAGCCACTATCCTTTACGCATTCAAATTCGTGATGGTGAGCGTAATGTTGGAAAAGCTGTGGTAAAAAAAAATGATAAGCTCTAAGACAACATAATCCCTTTTAAATGCAGACAAAAAACATTGAGGATGATCTCTAAAAGCGTATAAATTGGTGTCTATCCCTCTATATAATGTTTATGTCAAGTCTGTAGACTAGAAAGGGACACTTTAGTGAATTGTGAGAATATCGCATTCAATAAGTTTAAAAGACATGTTCGATCTATTTAAAAAATGTGGTGAGGCTGAGCGATTCTAGTGCCACATATCGGGAGAGAAATGATAGATGAAATGAAAACTGTGAATCGGAAAAAAAAAAAACCATGATAATATACAATCAAAACCACCATACAAAATGTCCCTGACTCAAAAAATACAAACTTTGAATCTCATTTCAACCCTGATCAGTCTAAACTAAGATGTCCTCAGAAATATAAAGTTGGTGCAAAAATAATGTCGCTTTTTGACGTATTTTTTAACGTCAAAAACCGACATTATTTTTGCACCAACCTAATAGAAAATATCACAATTGTCGCAGTAATACTACGGACGATAATGGCTTTGTCTCCATTAAATACAGTACTTAATACTGTATCTGGGTCTGCAGTCGGAGATTCGTTTCCAGCTGTGCTGGTCAAACTTTCTACCTATGGAAAGAGAGGATCCCCAGATGAGGGCAAAGTCTCGTCTCGAGAAACTGCTAGCCGACACCGATAGGGGGTCTTTGGGGAAATTAGGGCCAAGGCTACGGGTTCGGATATCGCACATTAATTTCGGTCTTGTGCCGCATCTGTGGGTCCGTTTTTAGATGCAGTTGGAGATTCCCCTCCAGCTGTGCTGGTCAAACTCTCTGCTTCCGGGCAAAGAGGATCCCCAGACGAGGATAGTTTCGTCTAGGGTAACAGCTACACAACCCCGTTTTATACGGGGTCTACGGGTATTTTTTTCGCCGAGCCTACGGGCTCGGAAACCCCACATTAATTCGGCTTTGTGTCACATCTGATCGCGTGGGTCGGTTTGTAGATATCCTGCAGTTTGAGATTCATTGTGGTATTCACTTGACTCACTTCTAACAGTTGACTACTTCTACGCACCGCTAGCGAATCTTATATGTGTTATTCTTGTCCTAAGCATTATTGTTCATTACCAACCTTCATGTGATTATTCTATTTAGTATCTTTCTCTAGGTTACAGCCATCCAACCCTTACAAAATCCGACCTGAAACATAAACAATAATTAACATACTCACGAGGAAATTAAGAAGACTATTAAAAAAAGGAATTATAAAACATCTCTGACGTCTCCCCCGGTGTCGCTGCGCCAAGTGTGACGTCCGCTTAGCCGCGTCCGTCGTGCTATCCTGTCCTGTGACGACCAACTTGCTTGGTATTGATCGCGGCACCAAACGTGACGTTCTAACCTTTTGGTGATTCGGATGGGAATCTGGTTAGATTCGGTATCAGCCTTGTCGTTCCCAGCTCGCCTCCAACGTCTGGTTACCGACGTAACTGTTTTGATTTATTGTCTAACCTAACCACGTTTTGATTTGATCTTGGGTATACGGAATCAATCAGTTGCCGGGCCGTAATGCAAGCCGAGTCCGAACAAGGGTAATACCGCACAAGTATATGTAAAAGAAAATAAAGTAACAACTCGAAAAGTTCAAATGTGTTAAAAAAGGATAACAATATTTTATATATGGTTGCTGAATACAGGACTGCGTCTACTTCCCAACCCGCTATATGGATTCGTGACACTTTGTTCTTGTTAGGCCAGTCTTAACATCTTAAGTTGTTTGTTCGTTTAAGAAACTGGTTCTTGGTGTGTCTTCAGGCGATATTCGTAAAACTTGTATTGGTGGTGTGAGTCTAAGTCGTTCTTCAAAAATAACTTGTTCTTGATTAAAAGATGAGTTCGGAATTGCGTGAATCTTAGTCAGCTTCTGTGAGGCGGGTGCAACTTCAACTGCGAACTTCGAATTTAACTCAACTGCCTCCCAACTGGAACTCGAACTGAACTGAACTTCGCTCGCTGCGACTTTGCTTATATGGACGCCGACCAAAACCGAGGTGGGCTTGTCGGGGTTTGAAGTTGCTTGATAATTCTCAACCCACAATCCACTTATTTGGTTTTGGTTTGGAAAATTTTATTATTTTCTATTTTTGGAAGTCTTCTCGTCCTCCCATCTTCTTCTGTTCTCGTATTGGTATCTCACCATGCCCTCAGAGGGTGTCAACGGGTGTCCCCTCTCTCTCACTGTGGCATCTCACACCTATCCCCTCAATGGGTGCCAACAGGCCTCCCCTCCTGCTTCACATGATTACCTCCGCCTGGCTCTCGTTATCATTCAGCCAATGGGCGCTCAGCAGCGTGGGTGTGGCCAGACTAGATTTAAAAATCTTCCTCCAAGAAAAAAAAAAAAAAATTATCTTTTTTTTTTCACTTTTCCTTTTCCTTCTCTTCGAGGAGACCTCACACCCAAGACTCCTTATCTGTAACCGTATTACCCAGAATTCGTCAATCAGCTTTTCGCCATCACCAAGCGGGTGGCCCATTAGACGTTTTCGCATTCTGGCGCTATCTATTCCCGATAAAATAAGTTCGCCACCATGGCCAGGTTTCGACACAAAACAGATGTTTTTTCTCTCAATGATTTCTACATATAGACAAAGGCTTAACCTTTCCTTCATGGTGGTATGCGGACACTTTTGTTTTTGTAATTTTTCGACACAGTTAATTTTTATCTATTTAGAATTCTGTCTCTGAGGTTACTTGGCCAACCTGGAATTTCCACCTGCCCCGTAACCTAAATCAGATTAAATCCAGTATCTCGACAATGGAAATAAAAATCTTACCACTTTTCCTTGTCAGAAAAATGACACCGCTTAGTGTCCATTTCGTGATGGCGTCTTATCACCTAAATTTAATTCTCGCTTTTATTTTTTTTTATTTTCTTCTTTCTCCCTTTTACCAAGCCAAATAGTGTCACAATCAATCAACATTGAAGCTGAACTTTTGAAAGTAGCTTACTTTCACTGTGAGTTCAATAATATGTTCATTCATTTTATGTAATCTGGAATCAGAAATTCACTCCCGAGAATCTGTATCAATATACATAATATTACATGTCTTGCCAGGATCACAATATGAAAATATTTCAAACCTCATCAGGAGTAAGACAAGGACGAAATCAAAATACCATTCTATTTAATATCTTCATAGAAATATACATCAGTGCATTTACAAACAAATACGTGATGAGATTTGAATTGACCATTTAAGTATTCCATACCACACCACAAATGAATCGACTATTAGAAGACAACGACCATGCTTCTCATCCCGAGGCCAATATGATGATCATGAGGGAAACGCTATGATGATGACAGAGGCGTTCATATTTGTGAATAGAATGATCTTGAACAGAAAATCAGCATCATCAACCAAGTGTTCCAAGAAATAGGATTCCAGATAAACCTTTCCAAAACACAAACTATGACGGGGAATTTGAATGCAAACAGTGATATCACCTACCACGAATCAATCATAAAAAATCTGGATGCGGAATTGGTAAATACAGAACACTTTACATATCAGCATATGGAGCAGCGAGAGCAAATTAAGTTGAGGATAAAAAGAAATAGACCATAGAATAGGCTGCTCTAGGTTTAGTTTCATCGCAAACCACAAATCGCTACGAAACTAAAACATCAACCGGAAAATTCGAGTCAGATCTACACTTTCATATGTATGTCATTCATAGCGCTTAACTCACTCAGAAATCTAAACCGTCAGCTATATACAACCGTTATCTAAAATCAATGGAAAAAAAAAACGTATGAGCGAGTAAAGCCTGAGGATACTGGAAAGGCTCATCTTTCTTTGAACATTGTGAACTGGTAGTAATGACAAAGAACAGAACCAAATAACAAAAACCACATCTCTTGTGGACTACCAACAGCAGCATTTAAAATGGATATCTCATATAACGTGAATAAAATATAATAACATAAACTAATAGAAGGTTATAGAGGAGGTTAGGATAAATGCTGAAATGAGCAATAACAGATACTAAAAAAAATTTTAAGAGAAAGATTTTATAAATTTCCAAAAATCAGTACTGCCTACTCAGTCAATGAATGCCAAAATTTTCCTTATAGAGAAACGGCTATTACCAATACCGTTGATTTTTCATGCATAAAAAAACGATGGAAGAGGCCACCATGCATATATATATATATATATATATATATATATATATATATATATATATATATATGTGTGTGTGTGTGTGTGTGTGTGTAAGCAAATATATGGATATAGATCCGACAGTATGAAGAAAAATATACGGAAAAAACAAACAAAAATCCTTATATGCAATTATGCTGTTTTAATGTTAATATAATGTCACCGTCGGACGTTTCGGTCTAATAAACCATCTTCAGGACATATTCATAAAATATAATATAACGGAACGCTGATAGTATATAACTTTCAGTTATCTGTTTGGATAAGTCTTGTTCTTATGTCGATCGTCTTTGTCAAGTTGAATTGATAATGTTAATTATATTTTATGAATATGTCCTGAAGATGCTTTATTAGACCGAAACATCCGACGTTGACATTATATTAACATTAAAAAAGCATAATTGCATATAAGGATTTTTGTTTGTTTTTCTCGTATATTTTTCTTCATATATATATATATATATATATATATATATATATATATATATATATATATATATATAATGGACTCACCCGTCGGTTTCGACGTATGAGGATCTGCCAGCTCATTGATTCAGTTATGAAAGTTTATGCGATAATCTTAAGTGGCATTTATGACCCGCTAGTGATTTACAAAGGAGGCCACATATGGAGCAGGTATGAGAATTGTGAGATGAGATCACTGTTAGATTGGCTGACCTTTTAGATCTTGCTCTCCCCTCTTGAAGATGATTCAGACAAGCAGATTGAACATTGCTGAGTCCACTAAAACACATTGATCTCCATTCGACACGCTCCAAAGCTAAGCGCTCAAGGGATATATATATATATATATATATACGATGATAATAATAATAAATTCAAGGTACATGGAAGTGTACAGAATTTCTACCGATAAAGTGCTCAATACATATCTAGAGCAATATGAAAAATAATCAAACTAGATAATACTTATCAGAACTCAACTCAGTTTCATGATACTTCATTACCCAAACAAGAATTTGTCGATATGGAAAATGAACTTAAAAATGAAGATTTATTTCAATAAGACGAGATCTTCAATAAAACCATTTCTCTTTTAGATAAAGAACGAATTATTTTCGGACTTTATTGAAATTATGAATTAAATTCTACATTAATTGATTTATCTGATTTTAAGAGAAATGATAACGATGTATTAAAAGAGAGAGAATAATTTTGTAAATATACTTAATGTATAGAATTTAAAAAATCCAACTCTTTCGAAAAAAAGAAAGAAAGAAAGCATGAATGAAAACAAGAAAGAACTACTATAAAGGAAGCTAGGTAGGTATGAAAAGTAAAGGAAATAATAAATACATGAATTAATACAATTTAAGAAAATAAAGAAAAGGCAATAAGGATAGAAAAGAGGGTAGGAGGTAATAAGTGAAAAGAAGGTACTGGTAGAAACGAGGTAATGAGTGAAAGAATGACACTGGTAGAAACGAGGTAAAGAGTGAAAGAAACTTACTGATAGAAAAAAGGTAACGAGGCAAAGAAACAAACAAACGAAGAAAGTCAAAGAAAAGTAAAGACAAGATACAAGAGAAAAAAAATAATGTTTTCAGATGAATAATTACATTATTGGTCTGAAAAATTACCATTTTTAACGAAACAGTCACATTATTTCCCGTAAAGTTATATATTCTAACACACACACACACACACACACACACATATATATATATATATATATATATATATATATATATATATATATATATAATGCTTGTAAGTACACATGCACACAAAGCATATTGATTTTTTTTTTTTCATTTTCGTACAAGTTTATACAAACATCAACATCATACAACCATGTATCTCCCTGAGCACTTAGCCCTAATGCACATCTATTCAAGCCAATAAAGCCTCTCATAATACTGTAATTTTCTTCTCAAGATTAGACGCAATTAGCATTTGTTGACACGGACCGTAAGCCCTTGTTTCCAAAACCGACGACTTGTTTGAACCTTTAAAAAAAAAACTATTTAATGAAATTTGCTCGCTCATCACGTGAGTTTTCATGATCACCTGTCTGATGACTAACTAACGAATGCTGCCAAGTCATTTTGACGACCATCTGGAACAACTGGAACATAAGCATGATCTCTCATGTATGAAATCCTGTTAAATTAGCTATACATTGAAGTATTCTTCATCGTGCACGTGACACGCGCATGCGCGTTGGATCATTTGATTAAATAACCCCGACTACTTCCCAATGAGTCAATAATCATGAGATGTTGTCATCATTCAAATGATAATTAATAACAATAAAAAAAAAATTAAAAACTTTTAAAACTTTACACTAACTTTATTCTTTCTTTTTATGTGATCTGTCCTTTCAGAACGTAAGCGATCATGGCTCTCCACCTACCTCTATCCTTTGCACCTCATTAACAAGTTCCTTCCCCCTGCTTCGTCCACCAGACCACCTTCTGTCATCCACCTGGTCAAGCTACCCAGGTATGCCACGCTCTGATTTCCCTTGTCTCGACCCGTGGATATCAGATTCTCCAGGCCCTCCTTTCTCATTATGCATCCAAGAAACTGCAACTGTCTCTTCCTGATGTTAAGTATAAGCCTACTCCTTGTTTGCAACCTCTCTAATACCTCCTCGTTGCTCACACGTTCATGCTATCATTAGCATCCTTCTGTATAACCGCATCTCTATCGCCTGGAGTCGCTTCTTCATCTTTGAGGAAATCGTCCAACATTCGCTGCCGCAAAGAAGGACAGATGTCCCTTAACAACTCAGTTTTCTGTTCTTTGTTACCAAAGAAACTTTCTTGTCTCGCAATACTATGCCCAGCTTATGGAATGTGATCTTGGCCATGTCAATACGTCTACGGATCTCAGTGTCGCACTTACCGTCCCTTGTCAAGACGTTTCCCAGATATTTAAACTTCAGCGACAGGTCATCGAAGATTATGATATATTCACGGTATTTTTTCAGATGATCTCTTCGCTTTATAGATTTAAGCACAGTACTAGTTTAGCGACGAAGTTTCATTAATTTACAGTGGAGTTGATTTGATGTAATCGTAAGTCTATGCAAAAAGTTTCTTATCTCGAATTTCTTACTTTTTGAACTTCTTTCTGGCTCCATGCTTTCCAGTCAACATTAATTTTCTAAAATTTAAATGTAGTGTCAATCGATATCTATTGTCTTCCTAAATATTCTTCTTTTGTTCTCGTTCTTTAGTAATGTTTCTGTTTTCTTATACATCCACACCTAGTAACGCATTGCATCTTAGTGGTTTTACTGACATGATTGGGCTGAAATCGACACAAAAACAACTTTATTTTTTAATGAAAATACTCCTCCCGTAATATGACACTTATGTAAATAATCTGTCACGTATGTATTTTTTGAATCTGAAAAAATAACAGAGCAACTATTGAGGAAATAAGAATTACGGGTAGCATAATGATTATCAGCATAGAATGTGAATTTGGCGAGCCGAGTTCAAATTCCAGCTTAGTGTGCCTCATTTACTTTCGTGCTAGATACCCTGAAGAATACATAAATGCATTTCCCTTACTCTAGCAATGTATTGAATAGGAGAGTAAACTGGGCTCTGTACATGCACCTAGGGAAAGAAAACTCTGAAATGCAAACTGTTACGAAGGCAACAGAAAACATCTCCTCGGGAAGAATTCATGATAATTTGCTGATAATAAATAATACAATCTGAGGAGAGGCAGAATAACCACGTCCTGAAGAGAGACGTCATTTAGAATGCAACTAGGGCTCTCCCAAACTCCGCATAACAATGGTCTCTTTGACTATACTGGTATTAATTGACACTCTTTGAAATGCCGAAATCCTAAGTTCAGATTAATCAAAATTGTGTATCCCCTAGTGAGGATCGAATAAATTGTACAGCTTTAATAATCTGCTTGTCTCGTTCTTTAAAATTTTTTTCCCTAATGTACTCTCTTAAAAGAACATGATAAGTTTGATTATCACATTTTGGTTACATTAAAATATGGCGCTTGATGTAAGTATAAATTTGTCGAAAAACAGAATACTGCCCAAATAGCAATATCTTTCCTTTGGCGGAGGATAGAATTGGTATCTGGCAATTAGATCTCTGACCACATGTACGCGTGTAACACATTCTTGTGTCGTATTTTTTAATCAATTCACTCCAAGTAAGGCTAAAACGCCACTAACATGCAAGCGGCTAATGAAAGTGAATGAAATTGCGAAAATTTTAGACTTAACCGGAAACACAACGTAAAGAAAAAAAAAGGATATAAACTTCTATTCCTTTTCAGAAGACCGGTAAGGTGTGTAGAACGGGTGATAGGCTAACCTACCAATCTGGAGGGCGTACCGACATATATCTTCTCACTGTCCGTATGTCAACTATAGTTCTATGCTAGTATTAGATAAACAGAATGAATCTATGTAGTAGTGATTATGAAATAAGAAGAAACAGAATTTGCAGGATATGAGCGGATACATTTTAGAAGGGTAAATATTTGGATATAATTTATAAGGTGTGGGCAATCATGACTCTCCACAACATCCTCTCCTTTGTAGCCTTTAGCAAAATTTTGTCTTTTTTGCTATCTCTCCTAAACCGTGTCTTGTCACCGATTTACATAGGCTCGCTAGGCATGTTATATGCTGCGTTTCTCTTTTTCTTTTCCCTTAAGTATGTTCTGTGAATGTCAGATCCTCCAAGAAATCTTTCCTCCTTACATACCGTAGAAAATAGAAATGTTTCTTTTTGTTTCTAACTGTACGACTACATTTGTTTCTAATTTCTCTAAAACCTCGTCGTTGCTCACATATCAAGTCCATTTTTTATTCCCAGCATCCTTCTGCTGAACCGTATTTCTGTTGTTTAACGTCTGTTCTTCCTCTGTGAAGAGATTGCCCAGCATTGGCATATAGGAGGATCGATAATACGTAACAGTTAATTAATCATTTTTAACGAAAATTCGCTGTATTTGATAATTTTCCTACAATCTGGATGGCATCCTTCAATATTGCAATGCATCTTTGGATTTCGATGTTGCATTTTATGTTCTTTGTTGAAACACTTTCTGGATAATTAAGTTTTTGTACGTACTTGATTTAGGTGTCTCCATTTCGTAGTATCTCATCTTGGGTTGTTCTTTTTTTGATGAAAACCATACATGCTGTCGTCTTAAAATTGATGTTTTGTCCTTTCTTCTCGCTTTATTATAGTGTCTATTTTGTAGTAATTACTCTAATTACCTTTTTGTACTTCGTATCAACACTGTGTCATCAGCATATCTTATGTTGTTAATATTGTGGCCGCCAATAATGAAAAATGATAGAATTCTTATTCTCTCAGTATCAGCACACAGTAAAGGTTGAATAATTCAGGCGAAATCCCACGTAGTACAATTTATAAGAATAAAAATCTATGGGAAATTTCAAGACAAATCAAATAGAAGAAAAACTGAGCACATTTAAGATCATAACGGAGGGAATATATCCTGGGAGTCTGAGAATTGCTCTTTTCTTTTTTACATTGATTTTCATTTTGTACAAGGCTCGAGAGACATTCGAAATAGAGCGTTATAGATTAAGAGGCACAGTTTATTCGGGGAACGTGTGGGGGGAACAGAACGATTAACTCGTTAAAGAGAACAAGGGAGGAGATTAGGGGAAGATTGTAGTGATCTGGGAAGCATACTATTAGAAGTCGGTTCCACAAAGCAGCGGCTCGTGGGAAGAAGCTGTTCGAGTATACGGAGAGCTGATCAAGAATACTGAGAGAATGAGGGAGGTCCACTGCAATGTGCGTGGCATAGCGGAGGTTAGCTGTGATGATTAGAACAGGTGGAAGTAAGTAGTGTAGTTCATCTGAACACTTTTCATGGAAATAGCAATGTATCGTTGCAATGTATCGTCTGTGAGAAATGGGTTCTAGGATGGAAAATAATTCGTCTGACAAAAGGACGCGGACAGGTTTGGACTGTATTGAGAGTAGGCAATTTTGATACCCCTGCCCATATATACGAACTGTACTATATTTTCAGCTTCATCCGGTTCTTGTAAAGGATTGCAGGAGGGTCAGTTACAGGAAGCAGTACAGGGATCCGATCAGTTTTCTGTATTTTTACTGATGGATCTTATTATGTACATGTTCAACTTGAGGACTGAGTCATGTTTAAGTTCCATCAAAGGATGCATAAAAGGAAAACTTGACCAATGATAACTCTTGTATATAACGGGTTCTCTGTTCATTTTGAACACTACGATTCTTACTCAGAGTCTCAATAATAATCAGTATTTCAAAAGCCAGCTTTTTCGAAGCAGTTAGGCCCACTCGATTTGGATGACTGGCACTGCAAACGGCCATGTGCTGTTCTGAGCTAAAGAAATTCATATTCAATTATTCAAACTTTTACAATAAAATCTGTTCTACTTATCGATTTTAATAAAATTATGTGTTAAATAAACTATGTGTGTTTCAATTTATGTAATCATTTTTTATGAGAAATATTTACTATAAAGTGTTTTCTGATGCGATATTTTATTTTAAAACTAATATTTTTCATTATATTGCATATATACATATATATATATATATATATATATATATATATATATATATATATATATATATGGTGCAGTGAGAGTGTGTGTGAGTTTGTATGTGATAAAACATAGTTTTAAGGTATGCAATATTTATGGATGATTGTGCTTAGTATAAGATATAGAGTAATATGTAATATATATATATATATATATATATATATATATATATATATATATATACATAAATGGACATTGAAGCCAACACCCAACGGCGACAATGTTTTTCCTGTTTATACGGAACAATCAGACCATATTCGCCGATGGCGGTTGATTCAATGCCCACATGTCCACATATATATAATAATCTCCTCCTTTCCTTTGCGTTCTAGTCGCATGAAGATCGCAAGAGCCTGAAAATTAAGTAGCAACTCGTGCTGTGGCCCATTGTAGATTGACGCTGCGAAACGTTTTATGCCCTGAATATATATATATATATATATATATATATATATATATATATATATATATATATATATATATGTGTGTGTGTGTGTGTGTGCGTATGTATGACTGGCCTTCCCGTCGATTCGATGTATGAAGGTGAATGTTTATAATACACTTTACTTGTCTCCGTAAGTTTTGTTTCTAATGAACTATAGAACAGATAGAGCTAACCTCAGAAATGAGTTGCTTATATTGGTGAAGGCTTGTGCTGGACCAGTCACATGTTGGGGAAATTTGGATAACAAAGTTTTAGCAAAAAAGCATGCCACTAACCTAGTGAAAACGCACCTCAGGTATTAGATGGCCGTTGGCATTCATGACTTATATATATATATATATATATATATATATATATATATATATATATATATATATATATATATATATATATATATATATATATATCCTCATAGAGATGCACTACTGAATGAGAGAACTGAGATTTTGTCTAAGTGCAGACATTTACGTAAATATCTCTTACGTATTTATGAACCCGGATGAGTGCAATGAATATATTTTTAAAATGTTTCCCTCCTCCTCTCCCCCTTTTCTTTCCTCCACCTCTTTTCTTCCTTTTTTTATCTCCCTTACACCTTTCATTCTTTTTTCCTGTGGTCATATATGTTGGCGGAATATACTAGATTGTTCATCCTTTTATTTGCCTGAAGAGACCTTATTGTCGAAACCCGGGTAGGAATTTAGACTGCTTCTTAGTGTTTTCGTAAATTGTTTTTGCTCTGCATTTCCTATTTTGCATTTTTGTCCTGAGCACTTTTTAGTTTTTACATCTTTTAGGCGCGCCTGTTTTGAGCCTCCCATTACAATATCTTATTTTATACATACATACATACACATATATATATATATATATATATATATATATATATATATATATATATATATATATATATATATAAAGTAAGATTCTGTAATATATATATATAAAGAATATTTTTTAGAGTAAATACAATTTTGATTGCTCGATGTATCCGTCTATCCTCATTCTCTTCAGTATGGGTTCTGAGTGTCCAACTTTCCCAGCCCTTTTTCTTTACAATGATTTATAGATATGTCAACTATTTCTGGCTCTGTGTATAAGTGTTCTTTTTGTCTATATTATCATTTAGAAATCCTTATTGTTCGCAGCTTTAAAGAAACAATGTGGAAAACACCAGAGGAAATAAAATATGTCGGATAGTTTAAATTCATTAACAAGAAACAAAGGAGAAGTCATTGCTATCCGTTGGTTTCGCCATAGGCATTCATACATATCCTATTTTAAGAAGAAGTTTACCAGGTCAGCACAGATAACATTGCAGATTCTTCTTTGTATTTTATCAAGAATCTCTAAATATACAGCAGAAACACCAAACCAGATGTGTCCACAATATTCAAAGTAAAAACGAATGGTAGACTTATAAATATGTCATATAGATTCTGGCAAGAAAAAAGTGTCTCGCATGATACAAGGGATCAATTTTGGAAAACGTTTTAAGAGACAAGCGAAAAAAACTTTTTTCTTTATTTATTAAAGTTTTAAGAAAATCTAATAAAACAGATTATTTTGAATTATTTACATTATTTCATAATGTTTTTCGGTTACATTTGATTTGGAATAGCAGATGACAACCTGCCTTATTATGAACGCTTTAGGTTTCTAACTTTCGACAGAATTTTGACAAGGCAGATCGAAATTCTTTTCTTGCAAAAACGATGAAATTTATCAAGTATCTTGCTTTTCTATGGCTTTTTTTAAATTTGATACATTTATTGAAATATTCTTTTTACAGTAGTAATGCTAATTAAATATTTTTAAACATCAACTCTGAATTGGTTAAACATCTCACTTCGTTCGGCCTGTGTTCAGATAAAAAAAAGACGTCTTTCACTTGTCTAAGTCCGATATTTAATGGTTATTACTGAATATGTGTATCAACCTTTAGATAACAACTAAGAGGCTTGTGTTGTGCCTTTATATATTTCAAATGCGTTTGACAGAATTTGATGTCCTTATTCACAAGTTGAAGAACTATAGTGCCCCTGGCCGAATATTCGACTTGATCCAATCTTTCGTGCTGAAAAGCCTCTACGATGACATAACTATTTAATTCTATCCTCATACAACATGAAATAGACAAATCTATACATTTCCTCGGCATCCTATTAATATGAAACAATAACATCTTTTTTTAAGTTTATTGCAAATTAAGAAAAAAAAAAGTGATTCAATCAATTTCTACTCCCACCACTTCTAAAAAAAACTGATCATATGTTTTTTTCCTCAGAGGACTTAGAATTTATAGCTGAGAATGCCTAGAAGAAAAAGTGAAATGAATCAAAATAAAACATTTAGAAATCTTCATTGCCCATATCACTTTATCCTCAACGATAGAAAACGAACATTCAATGTCCAAAAACCAAAGTAAGTCGAACACCGAAAAAGGACACCGACAACAGCATCGGTATTTCCCACTACAAAAACGCTAAAATCATAATCCTACCCACCAAAAATCTATCAAAAATTTGAAAAAGAGACTAGTTATTCCCCTTACTAAGAACTTTAAGATTACCTCCAATATAATCATAGTTACAGTTAGAAAGGAAAATAGAGTCAACATCACACCTGATTCCAGGATTGTTTTACATAAAACGCTTGCAATGTACGAAAAGTTACACTGGCGAAACATCTAGAATATTTAAAGCCCGCATCTACGATCATATGCGAGACCCATTATCAGTTAAACAAGCACATAACGCACAAAAGCAAAACAACTCATAAATTTGATTTTATAAATACCACACTAATTAGAAAATAACACAATTCGTTAGGTAAGAACTACTTAGAGGGATTTCTGATAAATAATAATGTCTATAATATTATAATTCATTGTAATTATTATTAATTATTATAATTAATATTGTAATTAATAATTAATTATAATATTATAGAACACACTGTTACAAATAAAGAAAAGTCTTAACACGCAATTTTAAAACAAGTCCTCAAGAACGCGAATTCCATAACGTTTTATCGGTCAATAAGTTTACACCTGAAGATTGCATGAAACTCCGAGTCATGCTATAGACGTGGGATATTATTTATGCTCCCTATTAATTGGAAATGTCATCTGATGAATCATGAACCTGTGGAAATAAAATATCTTCAATGCAACCTTAAGGTTGTCTGTTTTCTAATTAAATTGAATTAATATTTGCTCTGGCTTGACATTGAGCTCTCTGGATTACATCCTCCTTGGGATTATCCTTACGGATTACCAAACTTTTCATTACATATATATATATATATATATATATATATATATATATATATATATATATGCTTGAAGCTATTAATAATTCGTCTCCTAGATCAATTACGGCTGAGTAGTGAGTTCGATCCTCACTTAGTGAGCAAAGATTGCTGCCGTGTTTTGCACTTAAGTTTGGCTTTAATTTTAGCATACAACGATCAGGTTAGCAAGTTTGTCTTACTATGATAATTACGACAGAATCGTGAAAATGATCCGCACTGGGTGTCCCGTATTTCCGGCTTGCTCTCGCAATTAATCTACACTTAGATTTTTGGGTTCTCCGTCGTGGTGAAAGGATTAGAAAGATGGTCTCACTGGATAAGTTCCGAGTAATTAGAGAGTTCGATCATCAATGGGTGCTCCATACTTGCGGCCTTGTGTTACATCACAGCTACGGTTAGAATAACACACTAATAGTTGCTGTTTTGTTCTGATAATTTCATGTAGGGAAAGAACTGACATAATTTATTCTTGCCCGAATTCATCAGTGATTATTTATGATTTCAGTCTGGAGGCAGATGACTTCGATTGAAGAAGTTTTCGAATGGCTTTTGGTTGACTCCTGCCAACAAACAAGTAATTGGAGGTTCTTTCGATTGGACAAGAAAAGTTTACTACTGGCGTTTGAAAAAATGCTGAAGACCGATGAAAGTGCCAGGGTAAAATTCTCATAGATTGACGTTTATTTAAGGGTCAGTATTCTGACACAGGGGCACAAATACGCCATAGATAAAATGACGCTTCATTTTTTTTTTTTTTTTTTTTTAGCGTGAGAAACAAGACAAATGCTTCAAGATATATAGGGCATTACAAGGCGATGAGATATTTATGCTTAAAGTAACATTTGTTCACGCAAGCAGATAACATAGATGCACGGTCTAAGTGGCAGGTGAGAATCATAATTAACTCATGTATGAACATATATATATATATATATATATATATATATATATATATATATATATATATATATATATATATATATATATATGTGTGTGTGTGTGTGTATTTCGTATACAATTTCATCAGAGGATAATAAATGATTTTATTTATATATGCATATGTGTGTGTACTTTACATAGTCTGATGAATGCTTAATCAAAATGCACATTGGATGATATCACTGCATATGCCTACAAATACAAGGTACCCTATATTGAGCTCACATAAGTAATCATATTTTAAACAACACACACACACGTATAACACACACACACATATATATATATATATATATATATATATATATATATATATATATATATATATTACTGCGCAAATAATTATGAATGCGCAGTATGGGGCAACTTGGGTTCGGCGGTATAAACAGTGAAGTACATGTTGATCAAGCATTCACATATATATATATATATATATATATATATATATATATATATATATATATATATATATATATATGAGTGTCTGTGTGTTTAAATAATGTTTATTTGGGCATCAATCTTTTTGTCATACATGTTTCGTTGAATATGACAGAAAGAGAAATTTGATGAAATTATCTGCTGAGTTTTTCTAGTAATCTGAAATTATTCCGTGTTGTGCGAGTAAGGAGTATAAAAATTTTACGTTGTGTCTATTGTCTCGATCGCTTTCGCCTACTTCTATAGCCCGTTCTAGGGTATTATTTTTAAGTGTTGTCATTTCCTTTTCATAATTGTCTTTCAAAGATATAGTGATGTGATGTCTATATAGTGGTCGTATTCATCTCGAGCCACGCTAAATGAACGTGGCTGGAATTCGTACATTTTTTCGATTGGTAAATAAGGTGAGATTAACACAGGGTGCTAGATGCTTTATGTAGAGATCTTCTAAGACAGCGAGATATTTTCGGTGACGGGATTTATAACATATGCTCGTGTTATCAAATAGAGTTTCCCTTATGGGCTCTTGTAGATGGTATTAGGTACACAGGCGTTCACACACACCATATACATATATATATATATATATATATATATATATATATATATATATATATATATATATATATATATATTTATATATATATATGTATATATATATATATAGGTATGTATGTGTGTGTGTTTGTGTGTGTGTATGTATGTATGTGTAGAGTGAGCAGAGCATTGACCGAATACGACTACAAGTTTCATACGTTTTCACGGAGTGTTCAGGTGATGGGTAACTGTTATATGTGAAAATGGGGACTTTACACATTTTATGTAAATTCAGTGTGATAAAAGCGTGCATACTCTGCATGCACATACCAACAAAACTCACCGAGGCGGCGGAGAAACAAAAATGCCCATTGGGCCAATTATGAAAATGCGCTAAATTCAAAATTATTTAAAAAAAAAAGAAAAAATATCTTCAGGTATTCCAAAGGAGAGCTCGATGCCATGGAGGACAATATAATATTTGGTAAATTTCATACTTCCTTAGGTTTAATAAGTTAAAAATATCTAATACCATAGCATAACCTTTTGGAGATAATTTAAATTATATTAAAATTATCCAGCTCTTAGATTATCATTAAACAGGAATTTGTATAACTCAAAAAGATCTAAAATTTTAAGGAAGTTAATTTCGTGATTATTATTATTATTATTATTATTATTATTATTATTATTATTGAATATATCATAAAACCCTCCGGGAAGACTAAGTCCCTCTAGCATGAAGTGATAAAATAGTTTTCAAAAACGAAGGCAAATTTAAATCTTATGGGATCTTCAAAGTCCAGAGGATGGCCCCAAATTTCTAGCTTTAACACTTTTTCAGTATTTGTAATAACTTTTTAAAAAATTCTCAGCTGACATTGATAAATGTAACATCACATAGCTCAATACCGGTCTTGTGTATGACGATAAACTACATCCGCGTCCTGGGTAAGACGTTGAAATATGCCCAACTGCAATGCCTCTGATCAGGAGGTTTTGAGGTGCATGGAACCACCTCTTAATTGCTGGTGTTCCCAGGTCCACCCTGACCCGGGGTGGTAGCACCTGTTAAGGTCCCAGCTACGGGCCAGTAGTTAACACCCAAACTTGTGTAAAAATAGGTTTAATACCAGAAATACTTTGTCATAAAAAATATTACGAGCAATAATTTTTGAAGGAAAATTTATTATCATCAGTACTTAAAAAATATACCAGTAACACAAACAGTTATACATTCTTAAGAAGTTGGATTGTACTAAAAAATATGAGTAATTGAAAAGGGGTTTAAATATATATGAATACATACATATCTTTTTTCCCAAACTATCACTATGAATCTATTTCAAAAATGTTGTTGCCATTAATGACCCTCTGAGGTTGATATGCCTTAAAACAAAACAAGTAACCAACCAATAGCTCATTACGTTCTGCTAACATCACTTGGAAATTTCTCTCCGTTGACAACGCGCCAAACAAAAGATGATATTTGACAAAAAAAAGATAAAATAAACTAATGATAGATCAAACAAAAAACCGCAAAGAAAACGGTTAGTGAATTTAGCCGGAATTATTGGGATTATATTTTTAAATAACAATATTTTATCATTGTTTACTGTAGGAATTCGGAAAGTAGACAATTCATTTAATAATTAATTTTTGTGTTTGACTACTTATCAAATATTTACAGGTTATTTAATGCCCGAAAATATTTTCGATTGTAAGAATTTTGGTGAGGTTAATAATGTTTTACCGATACAAGATTTAGAAAATAGCCCATAGCTGGGGGAGAAGAGGTAGACTCTTGCCTTACCCAGGGGTATTTGCGCGGAAGTAAGCATAATTTGCTTAATCAGAATGCACAATACTGAAATCTGGAGTTGGCTCTATGATTATCAATTCCGTGCTGTTATCCATAACAGGAGACGCACATTCAACCTTACAGGTTACAGCACTTGGTACTGATCCTTCTGATTTATCAAAAAATTGCTTGTAGCACTTATATAGATGTAGCGAGTGCTATTAAATATATTGTTTAAAGTGTGATAGACTTGTCTGAAAAGATTCCCTCCCCAAAATCTTTTGCATTTTATCAAGTGAAATATGAAATATGACATATGTCGCGCATTACCAGCTACTGGGACATGAAAAGACATTAACCGCACACGATTTTTGCACGTAACTTGATATGGTATATATATATATATATATATATATATATATATATATATATATATATGTGTGTGTGTGTGTGTGTGTGTGTGTGTGTGTGTGTGTGTATGTATATATATATATATATATATATATATATATATATATATATATATATATATATATACCAGATCAAGTTACGTGCAAAAATCGTGTGGTGTTATTGCTTTCCATGTCCGATATTTCTTATATATATATATATATATATATATATATATATATATATATATATATATATATATATATATATATATATATATTAAGACATTTTGTATGTTTATACGTTCTTTTTATAGACAAAAATATTAAGTAAATGATCTGTTTATAATAGACAGTATTAACGACATTTACTGGTCTTAAAACAATTTTTGGACATTCATATATATATATTAGTGTTCTGGCGTAGTGCAAATTATTGATCACGCTAGATATCACGCTCTCTTCCAGAAACTGTAACTATTATCTGCTCAGCATGGTTTCAGTAAAAAAACCCAAGTTGAGCGCTGTGGGTGTTGAGCAAACACAAAATGTGTCTGAGCGAATGTCTGCAATAGGGATTGGCTAGCCGCTCTAGTAGACGTGTATCCTCGAATCCAAGTGGCCAGTTATTTTATATATATATATATATATATATATATATATATATGTATATAATCATCCTCATATAAGTCAGTTTCGCTGTATCACAGCTCATCAGTATGGCTAGATTGTTTCAAACCGATCGATTTGGCATCAGTCGTACACTCTACCCCTAAGATATTGACACACGGCAGAGAAATGAACTTTTAATGTATTATATTCGAATATCTATAAACTCCGCAGCCAGTGTCCAATTGATTAATGAAGATGGCTGCGTTTGTAGCGTTAATGACGGCTGCTGTTTTGGAATTAACTTTTTCTCAATAGTGCTCGATCGAAATGACGAGAGCGTATATATATATATATATATATATATATATATATATATATATATATATATATATATGTATAATTTGAAGTTACCTACATTAGATAAAGCAGAACAGCTTTATCAGTTAATTTTTAAATTAATCATAGCGGAGTGCGTTCATACGTGTTTGTAATTATACCAGAGAGCGTTTCAAAAAAAAAAAAAAAAGAAAAAAAAATTCAGAACTAACAATTATATTAATCTTCTGTCTTAATATTTCACCCCTGAAGATGATCTTGGGTGAGATGAAAAATTCGTGGGAAAATAAAAGAAATGAGAAGAAAAAAAAAAACTACGGCTCTTTCCTTAATAAACTTAATAAAAACATTAAGAAGTTGTTCCGCGGATTCTAGAGGATTGAAAGAAAAAAACTGACATAATATGCGCAAAATGAAGATACACTACCTAAATATACACACACACACACACACACACACTCTCTCTCTCTCTCTCTCTCTCTCTCTCTGTTTTTCACATAAAAGCACACAGACACACCCAAACACCGACGCACACAAACACACACACACACACACACACACACATATATATATATATATATATATATATATATATATATATATATATTAGAATGAATGAATTCGATGAATAAAGAAGAACTAATAGACTTTATCATTTTAAAAAACAATGAACATAACATTAATCGAGTGGTTAGTGGGTTAATGTATTTTTAAAATTTAGCGAAGAGAATATGCCATTTTATCTCATTAATTGTACTAATTTACTTTTTGTATGAATGATTAATTGTAATTTAAATTAAACTGCACTACATAATTCATATATACATACATACACACACACACACACACACACACATATATATATATATATATATATATATATATATACAATATATATATATATTACAAATAGACGATACACAAGAAAAGTGATAGATATGTATGTCAAATGTAAAAGAAATCATTAAATCCTCTTCTGCATATACATTTTATATATATATGTATGTTTTCCTCTATAACCATTTTGCCGATGGACACCTTTCTGAACTCACCAGTTGTGGCAACAGTAGTAATTTGCATTAGTTCATCTCGAATGTCGCCCTGTGAATGACAACAAAGAATGTCAGTTTAATTTTTCCCTTCTCTCTCAGGGTGGGCGAATCATTGGAGCGGCAGAATGATAAACATATATTTTCATTACGATCTGGCCATACCAGACATAAAATGTTTTCTATACGATGTTAAAATAAGGCAAATTATAGCCACACTTTCAAATACGAACAGTAACTAAATCACAATTTATTTGCATACACAGATGCAATTATAATATATATATATATATATATATATATATATATATATATATATATATATATATATATATATATATATATATATTTACATAGATATAGATATATATATATAAATACATACATATCTATATATACATACATATATATATATATACACACATATATATACAGACATATACATACACACACACACACATATATATATATATACATATATATATATATGTGTGTGTGTATGTATGTGTCTATGTATGTCTCTTTGTGTGTCTGCGTGTATCTTTAAAAGATAACATGACTAAAGTCAAAAGAAAAACTTATCTTACGTGACACTTTTCGTCCTCTGACGGACTTTATCAACTCAAAGACAAGGATGCTATTTTGTAACAAGTATTTACGTACAGGAACAAAATATTTATTGGTTTTCCAAAACATTTAAATTTAAGAACGCTCATAAATATTCATGAAGTTAGTCGAAAAGTCAGGCAAACTATGGAGGACAACAAGTAGCACAATTCAATGCCTTCTAAATGAAAGTGAACAAATGATGTTCTTGATTAATTTTATTTTTATAATACAAAATAACATTTAAGCCTAGAACACTAACCATGGGTATATAGTACCCAGCGCAAATTTTCCTATTTTTATTACAATTTTCAGTAACGGATTTTCCTCCCTAAATAATGTTTTTCAGTTTCTATTAATGTTAACTCAAAAGACAAAGTTTCAAGTGCCTGCATGTAAAATATTTTAAATAAAGATATATATATCTAATATTTTCTTTTTTATATTTCCAAAATCGGGTATGATATACCCATGGTTAGTAGTGATGTAACTTTAATTGATGGTTAGTGTTCTAGGGTTAAAACCTGGAACAACAGATGAGGATTTCCTACAGGCAGGAAAGCAATTTGTGAGGCATTTATTACACCGTTTAGAGAGAACAGGATCCAGTTTGGAAACACACATCTTAAAGCCTATTACAAGGCTATCATCAGGTCTATATATGCTATGTGGGGATCCAGATTAGAGACGATAATAGAAAACATATAAGGAGTATATGCATATCACTCAACAGAGACTCAGCTTGAGAGGATAGGCAAGGATACTCATGTGTAGAGTTTAATGAGAATTTACCAGTGAAACATTCAGATTTATAAACTGAATATGTTGACACCTCAAATTGATTGAAGAGAAGGGAGATAGAAAACTTGCAATTAATTAATGCATTATTACAGAGCCGCCAGTAATCACGAGAGCACAGGCAGGGAACAAAAAAGATTGGCCCTTTTCATAAATCGCTTCGATATTCATTGATAAAGGGATTTAGGCAGCTTCTCGGTAAAATAAATATAATGCCACTTAGGGGTTAGTATTTTGCTTGAAAACAGACAATAACAATTTGAAATTTATTCCTTAGTTTCCGCTCTAAATTATATTCTGTTTCTCGGGTTTAACTGTTCTTTATTTTCGAATAATTGTGAAAAATGACATTTCCGTTTCAACAGTGCGTAAAACTTCTTTTTCTTTTCTTTTCTTTTTTTTTTTTGCCGTTTGAAAAATTTTTTTTAAATTTCTTTAGCAATATGTGTATTTTATTTTTCGAGAGATCTGATCTTTTTCCTGTTTTGAGAGAAAAATATTAAAAAAAGATGTAACGAAGATGTTTCAATCAAGAAACATAATGCATACGTAAGCTTATCAACATAAAAATATATTTGTTTGATATGAAAGCGAAAATCGTTCAAAAGAGACGTGATAATTTAAGTTTAATTAGTATGGTCCGAACAATAGCAACTCCAGAGCTAAATATCTGAACCATAGATATTTTGTTTGTTTAGAACCAAATCTGCAGATACTATATCTATATATATATATATATATATATATATATATATATATATATATATATATATATGTATATATATATATATTTGTGTGTGTGCGTCTGTGTGTGTGTCTATTTAGGCAGCATATCTCCATTCAAACAAGTTTGGTTAAATAATTTAGATTTTTTTTTTTTTTGTTTCGATCATTTCAAGTCCACGGATTAAATTCTTGGTAGCTGTTAAAAATTGAGGAAGTAAAATAAACAAAATTTTCTTTTAAATAATTTTCATATTGCCAAGTAATTCCAATCTCATCTGAGACCATCTTTAGGGGGTTAAATTGTCCGTGAATTGTCTCTGGATAAGTATTTTTGTAAATTCAAAAAACTTTTAAATATAGGTTTTATTGTGATCTAGATTTCAAATTCAAAATTTACAATGATTTTTTTTTTATCCAGTGTAAGGGAGGTAAGTTATTTTATATTATTTATTTATTTATTTCATTATTATTCTTTTATATATATATATATATATATATATATATATATATATATATATATATATATATATATATATATATATCTGATACAAACATTTAAGAAATTTGTTGCTAGCTTTATATATATATATATATATATATATATATATATCAACAAATTTCTTAAATGTTTGTATCAGCTATATATATATGTAAGAATAATGATATAATATATACATATATATATATATATATATATCTGATACAAACATTTAAGAAATTCGTTTCTAGCTATATATATATATATATATATATATATATATAGCAACAAATTTCTTAAATGTTTGTATCGGCTATATATATATGCAAGAATAATGATATAATATATATGTGTGTGTGTGTTAATTTTATTTCAATATTACATGAGCTTCCCTTCCTTAGGTCTGATTAATTAATGATGAACATATCATTTTGGTTTATAATAGATTTTATCACGTTTATTCTGTTAAACTTGGAGAGTAATTATACATTCTTACTGAAGATAGTAGAGTAAAATATTTTTATAAAAACTTCGGGGAATTCCAGTATATCCTTAATCATTTCTAAGATACTGTGGTTCAGAGTTTAATCTAACAATTAGACAATTTTGCTTTTACACCCGGTATATATAGAAATAATGTATGTTATTTTTATTTCCTTTTTCACTTTCCACTTAAATCATCTCCTTTTCTGATAAGTTCTGTTTTTCTTGGCAAAGAAATTAAAAGAAAGGAAGAAAAATTAATCAATAATTCTAATATCAAAATGTATATGGTATCAGAAAATATTTCCTTGGTTTATCGATTTCGTGGAGTCAATGTTTTTTTTTTTAAATATTCGACATTATATTTATTAAACAACTTACTGAATATTATTAGTTCAGTTGAAAATTTATCTTGTCTCTGCGATATTTAGTATATCTGAAAATGGGAGCCATTTGTCAGAGTAATATCTGTCAAATAAAGAACTTCGTTTAGGAAGGATGTTAAAACAATTCAGAACATATATTTGGAGCAGACCGGATAAGAAATGAATATAAAAAATAGAAAAGGGTGAAAAACAAGAAAATGTCTTCTCATCAGATTAATTCAGCATTTACAGTGTAGTGACATTTGACAAATTTTGACAGAACCCTCTCAGGATTCACGATTATTGTCCACAATCTTAAAAACATTAGACTGTCAGATGACAAAGTTTTAATACCAGACAGAGTACGAAAAATACAGGATCATCTACAGAAGATATTAACAGAAAGCAAGAAGACGGACTAAATATCAAAAGTAAGGACTCTGAATCTATGGTTGTTAGCAAAAGGAACATCCCAACATACCAAAATGAAGCAAGTACTATAATTTAAATATTTAAAGAGTGTTTTAATGGAGGACGGAATTTGTGTGACACCTAAACCCAAAGGTGCATTGAGAAGAAAACTAAGCAAAGTTTTATCAAACAAAAAAAAAAAATTGCTATAAAGAAAGAAAAGAGTACTTAAATTTAATGTAATATCTGTCTTTTTTCCTGGCAGTGAATGCTGGACAATCACTGCACAGATGAAATGAACACTCGTTCTACAGAAGGATGCTGAGAATATCACGTGAGTAACGACCAATTTTTTAAGAAAATGGAAGAAAAAAGGATACTTCTACTGAATATCAGAAAGAGTCAATTGAAATTTCGGGAGCACATTAGGGGGAAATAGGCCTTGGCAAACTTAAAACTCACAGGATATATTGAAAGCAAAATGGAATGAGGAAAACAACATTTAACCTACCTAACCAGCTTGTGTAAATGGTTGGCAGAAAAGCGATTAAGAGATATAACGAAAATACATGAAATTACAAATGACATGAAATTGTGGAGGGCCATGATCGCCCACGTCCTGAGAAGATTTTGTAAAGGTTAATCTAATCGCGCTATAAGACCTGTTGCATAAGTTGAATTGATAAAATTTACTAAGCTCTATCCAATTTTGTACCTGCTCAAAATCGGAAAAGAAAAATATTGTTCATCTTTCTTTTTATTTTATTACTAATGTCCACTCAATACAAGGCCCAAGAGCCACTCAAGGTAGACGGTTACTGTGTGGACATACTTGCGTAGAAAACGAGAAGCGTTAGGGGTAGAGGGCTAAAGCAGGCTTTAGAAGGAATCGAAAACCCAATCCTAAAGAGGAAACAAGGGATAGATCTCTACTACTGTTCACATGACCATGGAGTTGGTCTAATTAGCTTTTCGATAAATTACACATAAATTCTGTCTTTAGATTGGATCTAATTTAAAATATCTTTCAAATAAAATACCATAAATTGCCTAATATATCTCTTATTTTTCAATTCTTAATTTCAGAATCAATAAACAAATGGACAGCGGTTTCAAAAATTAAAAAAAGGAAAACGGAAACGACCTGTTGTGACAGCTGTCACAATATATTTAGAAGCTATCTTTTTGAATGAATTTAATTAAAACCAAACGCCCTTAATACCATAGAACAGCAAGCAATTTCACCAAACCAGTAAAATAATCCCACATTAAATTTACCCGGGATATGTAGCTACGTAATATTTTAACCTAATTCTTGTGGATATGTTTTGCATTTAAAAAAAACAAGGAAAATTAAGGTCAGGTATAGAAAAAATCATAATACGGGTGGACATGCATGTATAATACACACTTACACATGCACACAATTTCACACGCTGTGTATATATATATATATATATATATATATATATTCATGAATCATTCATACAAAAAACAAACATAGAGGTTAATGATTTAAATGGCGAGAATACATCGTCGCAAACAATATAAATAAGATACATCAACCCCGAACCTGTATATGAATGTTATGATCCGAGTTTATTCCAGTTGCATAAGGTCTTTTTAATTTTTACAAGCTTTCGTCTGTTCCTACAGACATCATCAGGTATGGAAGTAGATTTTGTCCTTGTTTCTACTTCTGTAATAAGAGGACAACGAAAATAGAGATGTAATTCGAAAGAATGCTATGAGAAATGTGATTGTTTTGTATGAATGATTCATGAATTTATAAATTATATTTGCACCTTTTAATTGAAATATATATATATATATATATATATATATATATATATATATATATATATATATGTATGTATGTATATATATATATATATATATATATATATATATACACAAAACACAACACACTTCACATATATGGTGCGATGGGTAAATTGTCGACATTTTATATTCGTTGTTTTTCATTTTGTCGACTGCATAGTATTGTAGGGTCCGTTGGGCACCGTCTTTGAGGAAAAAGAGCAAAATGACGCAGTTCAGTCCACCAGAAACTTGGAAAACCGCATGCTGTAATGCTTGGCATTCGCACCGGAATCTCCAATACGAACATTCCAAAGGACAGTGCAGCGAATCCAGAAAGATTTGGATGAGTCTCATGGTGATTACGGCAGCTCTGAAAAATAACTGATCGTTCGGGAAAGAAGAGAACACTCGAATTTATCCTGAGGGCCTCAGACTCAACACGAAGGCCTACACGAGGAAGTGCTGCTTTGGGTCAAGAGGGTGGCTGCTCGAAGACCCTATGTCTATCAACAGGACCCTGCACCATGCTGCACAGTCAGGAGAATCCAGTCATGGCTGTCAGACAATTTCTGTGACCACGTCTCCACTTACATCTGGCCAACTAACTCCCCACACTGCTCTACCCAATTAATTATTAGGAGTGGAACGCAGTTGAGCGAGAAACCAACAAAACTTCTTGCAACACAAATGATGAACTGAAGTCAAGGATTATGGCAGCATTCACCGAAGAAGATTTGCAGGAGATTCTGAAGTCGTCTCGAGGCCGTGGTTGAGACCTATAGCGATTTTATTGAATAACTTTACTCTTGAATACTTCAAGATATTTCTGTGTACGTTTGGTAAATACATATGTGAAAATAAGATATCAATATTATTTTCATTTTTGCGTAATTTAGACGACAATTTATCCATCGCACCTTGTGTATATACACACACACACACAAAGACATATATATATATATATATATATATATATATATATATATGTATATATATATATATATATATATATATGTATATATATATATATATATATATATATATATATATATATATATATATATATATATATATATATATATATAAAAGCACGCATACACAGACAGAAACAAATTCATATATGAACAGCAACCTTTCTTTTAAATATTTCGTTAAATATGACGGAGAAGTATTTTTTTTTCAGTTTAATTTTTCCAACGTTCTTAAATTCCGTTTAGTAGAAGTGATGGAACAAAAAAAAACAAAAACTGTTCATCTCGTCCATTGACGCAAGCGCATTCGGCCATTTCCTTAGTTACTTTCAAAGGTTTATTTGGTGTTGTTAGTTCCTGATCATATTTTGATTGCTTGTGATGTCGTTTTGTGTTGATTTGTATACTCGTAGGAGCGCATATTCCGTGATTTTGCGTGATAGAATTCGAGCGAATGTCTTTCAGTATATATATATATATATATATATATATATATATATATATATATATATATAAATGATCTCATATAGATAGAAAATAAATTACTGATGAGCCACTATCAAATATATCATCCTTCAACACTTTTTTATGTTAAAGATGATGTTTTATGTAATAAGTGATCTTTATTATTACAGAAAGTACAAAATGTTTAAATATGGAATTAAAAATGAGTGTTGCTGTCTTTCGCATGAATAACTGCCCCAGTTCGATGTGGTACTGAATTCTTATCTTCCTTTCAACGTCACAATCTTCATCTTTTTTTCGTCAAAATTTAGCCATTACTTTACTGCAAAAAAATTCTTTTAAAATAGATGTAATTTTCAGCTAGAATGAATTGCCAATGAACTTAAAACTCATTTAACAAAAAGATGTAAGAATCTTTGCTTAGAAATTTCGCTTGTAATCAAGACTTTATCATCTAAGATCTTTCATTGGCCCAATATGTTTGCTGGGACTTTTTTTTAGCTTCAAGATACGCTGACGATGAGAGCAACATGTTTTGCTAGTCTTTCTAACTGAGGTATGAACGATGATGGTTAGATATTTTAAAAACTTAAACCTATTATATTTTTTAAATATCGCTACTTGTTACTTTTAGCACTTCTTATAAAAAAAGTTGAGGAAATATGAATAAATAAGGAGAAAAAAAATCCAGTTTCGAGTTTACTATGTTTAGCTTTTCTTCTCTTAGTGGTTTACCCTACTTGGATTTCAGTATGAGAAACGTGGCATACATTAGAAAATGGTAACGAAATTATGGCTACGTTCTCACAGTTACCCACTTAAATAGCACTTCTTTTTCATTATTAACTATTATGGCATGTCAGCGATGATACATTTCCGAGATAAGAGAATACATACATTTCCAAAAGAAAAAGTTGAGTGACGTTGAGCAGCCATCAACCGAAATTCGAAACCAGTTTGCCGAATTTGTTTTGCGTGATGATTACGCTTAAGTTTATTAGCACTGCCATCTTGATCTGTAGAAGGTGAAGGACAGTCTTGAAAGAAGATCTAAAATAGACTATAAGTCTGATAACGAATGCCAATCGTTATCATCCGTTTTCCCGTCCTCTTATTGTTCTCTTTCCTTAATGACGTTTTTTCTTTTTTCTTATATTTTTTCACAGTCTTTCTTTTAACGTTTTGCGTCTTAGCGACTGCCGTGCCTTGCTCGGTGTGAAATGACTAAAACAAAAGCTGATAGAAGCTAAAACATGCAACAGCTTGCAGACATAATCCCTAACCAGATATCTAAAGCAAAAGAAAAAAAGAAAGCAATCAAGCCATGCATGTTTTAATGGAAATATTGATGTGTTTAATGAGGATACGTTAATGTCGCCAGCGGTATGCTAGACTTTCTATGAAGGTCGGACTGAAATACAGTCGATTCGAAATATAAAAAAAGAAACTGAAAAGATTATCTAAAATAATAAAGAAAGTAATATTGACATTTTATGTCTATTACATTTAATGATCATTTTTTCTCATGTAGGATTATCATTTAGCAAACGTTGTTGTTATGTATGGATAAATTGGATAAAATCCATGTTGTATTGTCCAAATATATATTGACTCACAGGAGTTTACATGAACGGGCCTGACCGAGAAAAGAATATAAAGTGTATTATAAAAAAAATAGATTATATATATATTTTTTATTTTTTGAAAGAATTATTGTTATGAAAACTAACTCCAATGCGGAGAAACGCTGAAAGGCATGAGACGGCGACATGTAATAACGTGTACATTTGCATAAGGATATTTTTACACGGGGAGAAAAAAAATATATTTCAATATATTGAACAGACAAAAATATTTACCGTTTTTAATAATACATATTTAAAGAAACGATTGCTGTCCAGATGTAGCGAATTTGTAAATTAACAAACAACATTAAAGGAAATTGAATGAATGAGTTTCGGAGAGCAAAAAAAAAAAAAAAAAATAACAACAGAAGAAGTTTGAGAAAAAAGAAAGAAAGAAAAAAGAAATATAAATTGAAGAAAGAAAGAAAGAAAATGATACTTTAGAATCGAATACCACATCAAAGTAGTAGCAAGTAAAATGAAGAAAGAAAAGATAGTAAAAAAAATATATGTTTAAAAAGAAAATCAAGATATGAAGATAGAAGAAACAGTAAGCATAGAGTATTGTTGTCATATTAGGTTGGTCCAAAAATAATGACGTAATAATGTCGTTTTTTGACGTTAAAAATACGTCAAAAAACGACATTATTACGTCATTATTTTTGCACCAACCTAATATTTTGGCGGGAGCTGCCCAGTCGTTACTTTCCAGTCTTGATAGATTTCAAAAGCGTCTCTGAGTCCTTGGAGAAAAATTAGTTTCCAACATTCAACCTCTCTCCCACAGGCGATTATCTGGCGAGTCCTTCTGCTCTGTTGCTAAATTTCCTGGTTTCCCCATGTCTAATTTTCATGGCTAGGACCCGTCATACCACTTATATTGTAGCAAACCACCCATTCCCCTCCGTAGTCCATCGATGATTAGTAAGTTTTACTCAAACAGATTCTTCCCGCAGACCACCGTCCTGTGGAACCGACTAGCACGGGGATGTTTCCCCGATCAATGCAATCTTAACCTGTTCAAGTCTAGAGTTAGCCATTGTTCCCCTCCTTCTCTAGATAAACTACACCATAACGTATTTCGCTAGCTTGAGTGGTCACTGAGCCTAGTACAGGGTGAATCTTATTGTAAAAAATGTATAGGAAACCATGATTTAAGAGAAGATTAGATAGAATCAAGAAAGAAGAAAAGAAGAAAAAATTAAAGAAAGAAAGAAAGAAAGAAAGAAAAATTAAAGAAACGAAGAAAGAAAAATATAGAAGAAAAAAAGAAAGAAGTAAAGGAAAAAGAAAGAAAGAAAAATTAAAGAAAATGAGAGAAAGAAAGAGAGAAATAAAAAAGAAAGAAACAAAGAAAGAAAAATGAAAGAAAGACAAAGAATGAAAAAAGAAAGGAAGAAAGAAACAAAAATATAGGAAAATGATAGAAGGAAAAAGAAAGATAGAAAAATTAAAGAGAATGACAGAAATGAAGAAAGAAAGAAAGAAAGAAAGGAAGAAAGAATGAAAGAAATCTAAGTTTGAGAATAAGAAAAAGGACTTTGCTATGAGGTAAATTAAGGTAAATCTGAATAGAGAAGAAAAACGATAAAAAAAGAGACTGGCATAATATGACTGTATATATATATATACAGTCATATTATTTTTAAATTTTCAACGCAAATTATCTTTCACAAACTTTAGGTCGGTTGTTTTCACTCTTTTCCCTCGTTAAAACACCAACCAAAATCTTCGTCTTCCCTAGCAAGTAAACCTGAATCATCACCCCAACCTACAATAAAAGCA
>OZ010579.1:51462594-51487594 GCA_963932145.1 Acanthosepion lycidas | reverse complement strand
ATTTTATCGTGTTTATTTTTTTTTTCTCTTTTTTTAGGAAAGTCATTAAATATTTTAGCTATCATTTTTCTTTCTCTTTCCGATATTTTTGTTTTAATGACTTCGTTACGACAGTATGTTTGCGCCATTTATGACTAATCAGAATTCCACAAACAGTTGTTTTCTACTAGTATTATTCCTTACTAAATCTTTACTGCATTTTCCTTCGCTTATTCTTTTCCTCAAAAGCTCCTGTAGCAGGCCCGTATTTCTCACTGACACAACATACCGCATCCATAACAACTTCATTTATTATCTACTACAATTACGCGCCTAAAGTGTTAAAAATATTTTTATATGACAGTACAGGTCTTTTGTCAGAAATTCCCAAAACCTCTGAAAGTTTACCAGATACTCACATAAACTGCCATAAACGGAAAATTTCAGAAAGCAACATGGCTACCCGTAGCCTGATTTTTAAAAATAAAATCCTGTCCTTTTTCAGTTTTCGTTAAATTTAACTGTAATCAGAATCCATGTTTTGTTTTATAAAAATACTTTGCCATTATGTATTGTAACATTTTAATCAAAACACATCTTTGGTGGAGATATTTAGTTAACCAAATTTTCCTTCTCAAATTCTGTTATGGTATTTTACCCACGCACGCACGGACTCTACCAGCTATAAATAGGCGCATGTACTGCCTTTTAAATGAATGTTTCCAGCAGTCATTTCTGACAGTCGGACCGAACATTCTTGCTGTAACACTCTCGTTTGTATATGCTTGTATTACTGTTTCTCTTGATATATTTGTTTAACTCACTTCCTCTCTCTGTGTCTTTATCTCTGGCACTAAGAAGGCCCCAAAACACTCACAGTGATATCATCGATAATTTACTCTCTATCTTCATTTTCTCTTACCTAATGTAGAAGTAGTGTTTGGTGTAGCATTTATATATATTTTTGTAAGTAGTGGCCATGTTATTTGTCACGTACAGAAAGTAAAAAACATTATTTTTACGTAAAATCTTAATTTCACTACTTAAAAATCTGTGTAAGCACTACATGACTAGCGTCATTACCTGTTCACAAATTATATTAAATATTATATAAGAATACGTTCAAGTTATATGCTATATATATACAACTACATTCTGTGTGTATGTATAAGCTGTGTTATGAAATGTAAAGGGGTATCGTGTGTATGCTTTTCATTCCTAAGCTGGTCTCATTTTATAGATGCTAAATTAAATAGCCAGTATTCAGAAATTCGGAAAAATCAGAAATCTGAATCACTTTCGGTCCCAAGAATTTCGAATAAAGGATTCTCAGAATCTATTAACATAGGTATTTTATTCCTTGGTCATTTTTGAACGATCCTGAATATAGCTTTGTCTAAAATAAAATGAAAACGTGTCAATGAAATCATGTCAGATTCAAATTTTTGCTTTTTTATTTGCTTCACATGTCTTAAGACATCGTCATTTTCTTCTTGAAACCTGTTTTATTAAATATAATTGTAAAAAATTACTACTGTCGAAATATGGTATGGATATGATTGAGTAATCTAAAAATGAGTTAATGTTCAATGAATATTCATGTATAACATTGCTAATTATGAATTAAATATAAGTATCGCCATAGAAAAACGATACCTAAGGTTAAATGCATTTTTAAAAATGAAATATATTTAAGCTTATAATTAAGTTTTACTTTAAAGCTAATACTTTAATGTTAATATTTCCAATATGAAAAATACTTTGCTTTATATCAAATTGAATTTAAATTGATTAGAATGTGTTATTGTATAAACAGTAAAAGCAATGAAATCGTTCATACTGACAAATCTGTCAACGTATATTGACCTAACTATATTTCGTTAATATTGTTCATAATATAGAATGAAGAAAGAAGAAAGAATGACGAAAGAAAGAAGAAAAAGAAAGAAATGAAGGGAGTAAATAAAAGAATTAAATAAATTAACGTGGGTAGCCGTGTTGCGTAGATCTGAGACATATCTGAGTTGGAAACATAATTGAGAAACAATGTATTTCTTGCTTTATTTTTATAAATAATCTTCGGCAGGATATTTCTTTCTTGGAGTGACTCGAATAAAATTGCCATTACTATATATTCACACACACACACACGTGCGCCCGTGAGTGCACACACAAACAGTGGTATACAGAAAAAAAATGCATTGATACTGAATCAGAGTTTTACGCATTAAGCTATTACTGTGCATGTAATCTGAGAATTTACTTCTTTAGGCTATCATGGGATTTTGCTACTCTTCTTTATGAAGTTTTTACAGACAACCCACAGAGGAGTAAAATATAGACTGTTCATATCTATATCGTTACTTCATAATGACATATGCATTTCCCGATATATATATATATATATATATATATATATATATATATATATATATATATATATATATATATATATGTGTGTATGTATGTGTGTGTGTGGGATGTCTGTGTGTGTGTGTGATGAAATATAGTTTAAATTTATTCTATATTTATGGGTTAAATAACTCATTATCAGGGACAGAGTGTATTTAATGTATAAAATTGGACATTGAAGGCAACACCCAGAGACAACAGTTTCATGGTAATTGCAATCGTCAGGCCATGTGCTGACTTCAGTATCAACTTCTCTGTGTGTGTGTGTGTGTATGTATATATATATATATATATATATATATATATAGTTGTTTTGGCAGGAAGTTACAAGTCATTGTGACCGATGGATTTAGCGTATCACATTATGCGTTCTCTTCAAGAAACACTAATCACATTCTGCTCCTCACCCTGGTTTTGTATAAAATGCAGTTGCCACCATTCATGGGCTCACGAAAATGAGCAGCTGACTATATATATATATATATATATATATATATATATATATATATATATATATATATATATATATATATATATATATATATATACTGACATAACATGAGTAATTCGGTGGAGACGGTGTTAGATTAACTATTTTTTTCATGGTCCAATTCCTAAAACATTTCAGTAGCAATTATGACGCAGCAAATACTGCGCAATAATCAATAATTATATCGACTCAATTTAAACGAAATGTTCGTCATTTCTTGTCGCTTCTACTGGTTTTACTGCTTTTACAACTGTTCCTATGTTACGTTGATTAATTTCATGCACGATGGAACAAAATATTTTCGTTTGCAGGGGAAAAAAAAAACAAACTTCATTATTGTCACTGAACGTTTCACTCTTAATAGTGTGAGTAAAACTGAGAAAAAATAATTCCGGTCTCAAGAATTATAGTTTGGTTTGTTTAACTGCATCTCAACATCGCGTAATTCATTTCGTCCGTATCCTTCTGTCGAACTACTTATCAGTTTTTTTCCTGTTTTCTTCTCAGCTTAGTCCTGGGTATGACGATAAACTACAACCGGCAGCAGGAGGTTTTGCTTAGTAAAGACCAACTCTTATTTACTGGTGTTTTCAGGTCTTCCCTGACCTCGGGTGGCATTAACTGTTAGGCTATCATCTATAGGCAAATAGTAAACCCCCTCAAAGTAAAACATTATGAATGTATAAAAATACATTTTTTATAGTAAAATGACCAATTATGCATTTTATAATAGAAATAACAACACTACATTCTATAGCAAAATGACTAGCAATACATTTTATCTGTAGTTGAAGGCATATAACTGCGTTCAAAATATATTTTCTTCACGCCATAAAATTGTTCAAAATATTTACATTTAGGCATTAAATAACCCATAGGGATTGATATAGCCTGAAACGAAATCGACCAAGCAACATGAAAGAGCTTTCATGACACAAATCCATACAATATCCTACAATTTATTAAAGGAAAACAAATTGTACATAACTACGACATCAAACACACATATCATCGCCTGTAATAATTATATCCATACAAATATGTATATACACAAAAAGCTGTGCATCATCTACCATGTATTCAATTGGGAAAACAGAATAACATATTATATATTTTTTACTTCGGGGCTCCCAAAAACGTTAGTTTTTGGAATTAAATGGCTCATAAGGATTTGATATGTCGTAAAACAAACAAGTCAATCAATCAATTAATCTTCTCATCCATGAGGAGGGTTTTGAAGATTCTTTTCCATATAATAGGATTTAATATCTCAGAGTAATCCAATATACTTTTCTTTGATTCTAACGTATTTTCCTGTTCGGTAACACTTTCCTAATCATTTAGAATGCTTATTCTGTTAGTCCCAAAAGTCTTCTGATTTCAGTGTTGCATTTTCCATTAAATTTTCCAGATATTTAAACTTCTGTATTTGCTTGATATTGGCATTTACAATTTGTAATACGCGCCTTGAGCGTTTTCTGTTACTGATCACCATATTTTTTTGTCTTCTCACAGTTTAATTCTTTTTCTTGCTTTCTTTTGCTCTCCTATTTATGAGGTCCCATAGCTTTTTGTTTTCTGTGCCATCCATGAACAATGTTGTAATTTTGTTCAAAATATCAAAGAATTAGGATGGCCGTCGTAAAAAAAAGAGTATCAAAGGAACAGAAGACTTAGTAGCAGTGCCGGATTTACCTATAGGCCTGGCAGGCTGAAGCATAGAGCTTCAAATTCTAGGAGACCTTAAGCCAAGGTGTATAATATTTTTGACACTTTCATAATCCTTTCTTACACATGCTGTCATAACGCATTGTAGACTCTAAGTAAAACGTCAGTAATTTTAAATGGATGCTTGTCATAATACCGAATATTAAAACCTCAAATATCGAAATCCTGAAATTTAAAATCCCGAATTTATGAAATCCTGAAATATCAGAAAACCGAAATTTAAAATCTTGAAAGATCAGAATCCTAAATGATTGACTTTGCGAGAAATTGAAAAGAGAAAAAAAATTGAAATTACCTTTATTTTTCAAATATTTACAAAATAGATTTTAATTACTGTTTACAATTTGAAACATTCGAAATTCATTAAATAATATAAAACCAAGAGTTGTCCTAAACGATGGGAAAATTTAGTCGGCAATATTCATGTCGGCGTTTATCGAATTATTGGAGAGATACAAAAAGCCTAGCAGCACGTAGAAAACGTATGTGAACTCATTCTCCGAGGAGAGTTTTCTCTAAAAAGGAAAGTTAATGTGTTTTATTGAGATGAAGGACATAAAACTATAGGTAAGGATCGTGACAATCAACAAGATCTTATGGACTATCTTAGGGCGCTTGCTCATAATCTTTCATTATAAATTATTCATGCATTCTGATTTTTTTTTTTTTTTTTTTTTTTTTAAATTTTGAATGTTTCAAATGTATAAACATTATTTAAACGGCATTTTGAAAATGTTTAGAAATTCCATTAGGTATCTTCCAAAAATCTTCTTTTTTTTTTTTTTTCAATTTATCCCAAAGATTATTTTTCGGGATTCTGATCTTTCAGGATTTTAAATTTCGGAATTGTGATCTTTCGGGAATTTAATAAATTCGGAATTTTTAATTTCGGTGTTTCGAGATTCGGGATTTTCAGATTCGGGATTATAATCCTAAACAATTTTACCCCCCCCCCCGGCCAATCATCATCGTCATCGTCATCGTCATCATCGGACTTACTCAAGCAATTTAATTTAACACCACATTTTCTTCTACACGTGAGAATGTGGGATTTGGAGAGGTCTCACAAGTGGAAGAACCTAGAGCCTCTATTCATCTAAATTCGGCTCTGGTAGGTAGGAAAAACGGAGATGTTTATTCATACGTAAAACGGAAGAACGTGTGTAAATCAGCTACTCCTAAAATCCTTCTAAAATGTGGCTACTTACCGTATTTATAGAGTATGAGTCACCACGCATTGTCACATTAGTAGAGAAGAGTCAGAAGTACGCTGAGCCCTACTCAACAACAAACACCTTGTCATCTGTATCTTATATTGTTAAGGTTACGTCCAGTAATAATAATTCATGGGAAAGTGTCCAGCTACCTTAAAATAGTATCGCTCTATAAATCTGGGGAGAAGACACGGTCTTGTCTTACGGGTATTTCTGTTTTTTATGTAGCTACTCAATTCATTTTTTATACGGATAAAGGCTGTTTCTTTCCAATATAGGTTCTCGTCTGTATTAGAAAGAAATCGTCTGTATTAGACACAAATCATTTTTTGTCATATACATCTCTTGACCAGGTAACAGTATACGATGAAATACTTGATGAAATACTTGAAATCAGTAACTGATGAATGCCAAAAAAAATTTAAATGTATGTTACACTTGGTAAATATACTGCACAGATGAACTATTGAAGCAGTGAAGCATGATAGATTTTATTATGGATTTTACAATGCTGGGAGAAGAATATTGACGGGAGACAGGTTATAAATAATGATGAAATAATCAATGCAATAAATTAGGACAAGTAGACTTTTTTAATGTCGCATACACAAAGTCGAATCTTCCTCATTATCTCCATATTGCATTAGAAAAAAATGAAATCCCACTCAAACAGGTTCTCCACAAGAACCACGATTTCCGTCACACACTCCTTAAAAGATACTTCTCCGATCCCTACTATATTAAACAGTTCGGGTCTAAGGTCAAACGTTATCTATATAACCTCTCCGTGTTACCTTAATTCTAACTCATATGTCTGCCTACTGTCAAATCACATTGAAACAACAAGTTCTCGTTCGATCTCCGAAGATAAACGTCTTCGATCCCGGTTTAGTACTTATATAGAGACGCGCTTGGGAACTGTAAGGTTGGAACTTCCTGTTACCCGAAATATGTTTGAGATTTAAATAACTCACAAAGGGTTGATAAGCCGTAAAAAGTCCAGTCAATCAGCCCGCTTATGTCTGTGAAACAAACCCATTCAGTGAACATTCCTTTGTTCAACGTGTACTAACATTCACGTTTTAAAACCGCTAATCCACGCACATCGTCTCGAAAAACTTATTCCTTTTGAATTCTATTAACGACATGTAACTTCTAATCGTGCAGCTTTTTCTCGCGAACCACTGCTTTGTGGAACAGATGCCCAAGAGGATGTAGCTCTGATCACTACTATATTAACCGAAGTATGTCTAGCGTGAAACTTTATATCTTCCCCACTTATCACCACAGTGTCTCTTACTTATTATATATATATATATATGTATATATATATATATATATATATATATATATATATATATACATACATACATACATATATATATATATATATATATATATATATATATATATATATATATATGTATGTATATTAAATGAACATATATATATATATATATATATATATATATATATATATATTTATATATATATAAAGGGAACATTGAAGTTAACACTCATAGGCGACAGTTTCATGTTAAAAGCAATCATCAGGCATGATTGCGCCTAGCATGAAACAGTCTGTCGTTGCTGAGTGTTGACTTCAATGTTCACTTTTATATTGATATTTACATACGCTCTATCTCTGATATTGAGCACTTTATCCCATAAAGATATAACACGTTAGAACTATTTCTTCATATATATATATATATATATATATATATACACATATATATATATATATATATATATATATATATATATATATATATATATATATATATATATATATATATTCAGTTTGTGACCCTGGGATTCACGATATTTGCCATATTTAATTTTTAAATTTTGGATTTATATATGTTTGCATACATCGGTGTTTTTATGGTAGTGGGAGGAAAAATTGTCGTCGAAACCCTACACATACGTATACTACAGCTCAAAAGGTTTAAGGCTACCGTTAGTATTGGCCCCAAAAGTAGTTGTTTTGTACGTTATATATGAGAAATTTGTTATACATGGTTAAAAACAAGTGCGACATGATTTTATTCGTAAGAATATTACGCTAGAATGTTTGTTTACATTCGTAAAAATCATACGCTAGAATTTGCCTTTCAGGAGTTTCTAACCCAATTAGAAAAGGGGTAGAAACTCTGACTGATGCCAAATCGGTCTGGGGTTCTACCGACCCGGCTTAAAGCAATCGGATGTCTAGCCGCACTGATGAGTTGTGATACAGCGAAACAGGCCTATATATGGATGATATTATTAAGCTCTCGATAATTTCGGTTGAGCACTGTTGAGAGGGAGAGGGTAATTCTAAACAGCAGCCATCTCCGGTAACGCAACATTCTTCATTATATGAATCCAGCGCGATGGTCGTCTGGCGTTAGGGTTAGGCTTAGATATAATGATAAAGAGACAGTTTAATGCTTGAAGAATTTGATACGCACGAGGCATACTGAACCCAGAACTATGAAGAAACAGCCAATAACCTAGCTAATATGTATAGTAAATATTATCTAGAGCAACAAAGCATGGATCATGCCTCTCCACAAATTTCTAGTTGTTGAGAGCCATAACCGCCCTCATCTTGAAGGAATACAGCACATAAAAGAATAAACCTGCCAGCGGAAACACAGACATATGATCCGCACGTACATACACACACCCGCACGCGCGTATAACTGCGCATATGTAACTCCGACTGATACCAAATCGGTCGGGTTTCGATCCAGGCTTGAAGCAATTGGATGCCTAGCCGCACTGATGAGATATAATAAGGCGAAACAGGCCTGTATGTTGATGACATTATATATGTATACTTGTGTGTGAGTTTATATATATATATATATATATATATATATATATATGTGTGTGTGTGCGTGCGTGTGTGTGTGTATGTTTGTGTGTCTATGTGTGTGTATGTTTGTGTGTCTGTGTGTGTATTGCTTAGATAGACATAGATAGAGAGATAGGAACAAAGACATAGATAATTTCCACCGAAGCAAAACACATAAAATGATTATCATACACTATTACATTATTCAAAAACCATTTGACAGTTTTTGACTAACCACCCTTGAGTGGCCTTTCGGCTTTGTATTGGGTTACAATTTATTTTAAATCATAAAATCAATAGTCAAGAAATCGAATATTCAGCACACAGATATTGACTATGTGTAAACGATTTTCAGAAAACGTATCAAGAATGAGAAAAGAAGCACAACTACTGAAAAAAAAAACAAAACAAAAAAAGAATCATGGTTGTCTATGGAAACTAAAGCCATCTAGAAATGTATAAAACAAAGCAAACAAAGGTAGCAAAATAATATCGCCACTTCTCACTAAGGTATTTATTTGCTTAACCTATAAACATTGAGTTATTCAGTGTTTACCAATTTGCCAACCGGAAATAAAGAGTTTTCTGGTTCTGGCAGGTCAAGCTGTGCCTGAAATGCACTGACAATATTTATTTTTACACTGCTTGGATGCATATGACTATATATGCGTCATAAAAAAAAATCTGATTACTACAATAACATATTTTCTCTGGGTTCATTGAAAGACTAGAAACTGAATATGCCACGTCAGAGTGGATTCACTTTTAACTTAAAAGATGAATAAATATATACAAAAAAAAAACAAAAAAAAACACAAAAATCCAATGCACACACGCGCGTATACGGTCACATACGTACACGTATTTTTTTTTTTAATAAGGCACCATACTCTATTGATTAGTATAGAACATTTTTGTAGTAGGTATCAACTTGATTATTGAAAAAGCTAATAATATGAACAAAGAAGTATCATCAATATTATAGGTACTGATCTAGCTGTTCGGCTAGTGTTCCATTCTCTCCACCGTAACGTTGCCTCTCAGTTTCTTTTCTATAAATACATTCATGGTAATTATTCGGATGAACTCTTCGCTATGGTTCATAGACTTTTTGAATTTAAGCTGGACTGGCGTCGAGATCTCATCAATGTACAGTTGAGTTTGCTAGATGCAACCATACATTCTATGCTTACAGTTTCTTTTCTTGTTCTTCTCTTTTGTGGAATTCCGTTATGGCGCCATGTTTTGCAGTCAAATTTATTATGCAAAAAAAAAATAATAAATAAATACATTGTGCTCGGACGAACTACATTCTCTGGTCCAACCAATTCAAACTCAACAAATATTAAATCAAAAATTAAATTAAAAATCGAATATTAATCCATTAATGACGGAGTGAGAGTATTTTTATCACATATAAGGCATAACACCCAAAGAATTGCTAACGCATATCAAGCATTCGTTTTACAAAGCTATGATAAAATCCAAAGAAAAAAAACACCAATATTATTGGTCCTGATCTGGCGTCTCGGCTCAACTCATTTTCCAACCGCCATAAGGTTGCTTCTCGGTGCTTTCCCCATAAATACTTTTACAGTAATTGTTCGAATGATCTCTTTGCTATGGTACCTAAACTTTCTGAATATAAGACTGTACGTAAAATCAGGAACAAACAATAGGAAGGGAACGGGTTGGCCCGGCACCGCCTACTTCCGGAAGAAAGAAACTCCTCAGCTTCAAGACAGGTTGCTCAAAACAATTTAGCTTCAACGCATTGAGTGCTGAACAGTTCGATGGAATTACTCTATGTAAAATACAAACAGTCTCAGTTCTCGGTAAGAAGGACACAGTTTCCGGTGAAGACAGCAACACCTCAGTTCGAAACACACAACGTATTTATCCAAAAAAGACAACAGTACCTCAGAGTCCGGGCTTCCATTAAGAAAGATGGAGAAAAACCCACTCCTCACAAATTCGTTAGTTCGTCACAAAAAAACAATCGCCTCAAAACTCCACTGATGTTCGCACTCAATAACAACACCGCTTCCTAGTTCGCTACCAACGATCTTTCGAGTGGTCTCCCGCCGTCACCTTTATGCCAGCGAACGCCAACCAATTTGCATACGGCCAAGTTCACTTCTCGTCAATCCTCGCAGCTACGAGATCGCGTTTCCCATAAGACCGACTCACCGTAATGGCGGTGTTTCTTCCTTCGGATCAATTACTGCCCTGCACGCCAGACACAAACGAACCCTCTTATGTCGAGAGCTAAGATTAGTCTCCCTTTCATATCCACAAAGACTGACGTCGAGATCTCATCAATTTACAGTTGAGTTGGCTAGATGTAACCATAAATTCTATGCTAACAGTTTCTTCAGAGTCTGTCTATATTTCTGAGATGAGGTATTATGTACATTATTTACATTATTCATACCCAGATATCCTCAAGGACACATGGCACAGTGGATAAAGGCGTTGGTCAGATCCAGTGACAGGACCCAAAGAGTGTGAGTTCAATACCCGGTTAAGGCAGTGGAGAACTTTCAGAGAGAAATTAGCAGGAGATAACTGATAACTGACATCCATCAAACATGGCACGTGGAGCTAAAACAGTCTTCGAAATTCCAACCACCTGAAGAAGGCCGGAGCGTATAACGGCCGAAACGTTGGCGACATATATGAGGGCAATAGTCCAAATAATGTAACAGTTTCTTTTCTTGCACTTCTCTCTTGTGGAACTCCCATCCGACTCCATGCTTTCCAGTCAAGTTTAATCTGCAAAAAATTAAATGTAATGTCAATCGCTATTTCCTGTCGTCCTGATTACTCTTTTCTCTTCCAGCTCATTCTTAATATTTCGGATTCTAATAATTCCACACCCTGTAACCCCTTGTGTCTTAGTGGCTTTACTGCCTTACATCGGGTTTTTACCGATTAAAAAAATATTAAAATATATGAGATGTTACCCATAGTTTTAGAGAGCTTTCGCAATAAAAAAAAATGAATCTTTTAAAGATGGAAATTTATGATTACTATATAGTGACGTATTCGTAACAGCATGCACAATTTTGGTTGTTATGTTCACAATGTTTCGTCATTGAACGGTCTGATCTTCTTCAGGTGTCTTACTGCGCAAACTTACCGTGGAATTTTGAAGCAAACTCCCTATAAGCATGGAAAACTCAGCATTTACTACAAGAAATAAAATCTTCCAATTTTTTATATCACAAATAATCTATAGCAGTAGCTGCAGCAGGAAAGCGGGTGTGGTCGTAGAGAGTCTCCGCGACTGAGCACCTGACAAGTTCACTCAAGTTATCTGACTTGAAAACCGGTGTGTGTTTGGACAAGTAAACTTGACGGAGCCTACTCTTCTCAAGTTCAAACCGCAACCGATATGCTTCAAGTTCTAGGCTCGCCTTAGTCAAGGACGCGTTGACGTGGATTCTATCAAGGGAACCTTCCACCTGTGATCATTGAGTTTAAGATACTGTGTCATAAACGCACTAACTGCATTCATTTCTATGGTTCCCAGTCGCCCCACTGAGCTAGACAAGCCTATATCCATCGACACTTTGACAGGCCTTGTTTCTAACCCCGATGGTTGTGTATCCGCCCATTTCTTCAGAAAAGACTATTGAGGGAACCGATTTTCTCGCCGATTACCCAACAATGTGACAGATAGTATTGGTTTAAATGGTACCAGTAACTCCAAAAGAATTTCTTAGCATAACAGTAATGACAAACCTATGAAAGCCAAACTCCAAATCACCAATCTGATGCGTTTAACTGTAAATAAAAAATAAACCGAAAAATGCATTGGACACACGAGTAGCACTCACAGCATTCTTCTTCTTCTCATACTGGAATTTTGTAAGCGTGGCCTAGATGTGGCACAAGGCCGAATGCATGGGGGACCCAGTGAGGATCGAACTCATTATTCAGTTCTAATTGATCTATCGAGAGACAAGCTTGCTAACCATTGCACCACGTCGAAGCGATCCCTTCTTCTTCTTCTTCTTCTTCTTCTTCTTCTTCTTCTTCTTCTTCTTCTTCTTCTTCTTCTTCTTCTTCTTTCCATAGAGGACGTTTGCAATTATGCTTCTACAAAACGTCTTTAATATTTTGTCTCATCGCCATCGCTCCTAATCCCTGCCTAATAATTAATTCACTCAGGCATACCAGGCTATTAGGTTTATGTGCTTTATCTCTGTCTCTCCTGCCTTCGATCTGTCCTTGTAAGTATCAATTTTTCCACGCCTTCTTTCTTAATTATGTGCCCTAGGAAATCCAACTTTCATTCTGATGTAAAGTAAAAGTATCTTTTTCATTATTATTGTCCCTAGATCTTCGTTGTTTCTCACATATTCGGTCCATGTTATTCGCAACATCCTTCTGTCGAAACATATTTCTGTTTCTTCAAGTTTCTTTTTTTTTTATCTGTGAGGAAATATAGGATGACTGATACTACAATCATTCCTGAATAGTATAATCGTAAAAAATGGACCAAACCACTTGGCTATGTTCATAAACAAAACGAAATAGCCACAAAGAATAAAACTACAATTACAAAAAAAGCCTCACACACAACACAGTATAGAAAAATAAATAAAAATATATTAAAATCATTACTACCGCAAAAATTAAAACCGCTTTAAAAATTAATTAGTCGAAAGCGCCTATCAAGAAAGACAATAAGCACAATCTCTTTCCTCTAAACTATCAAATAAGAAAAACTGTTCGAACAAAACTATATATATATATATATGCGTGTGCATGTGTATGAGTGTGTATATGTGTGTATGAGTGTGTGTATGTGTATGTATTTGCGTTTGTGCACGTGTGTGTATGTTAAATACAAGGAACATATATATGGAGTAATGGTTAACATGCTTGTGGTCTAGAACAATTACAACCGTGTAGTGAGTTTAATCTATACAAGATGCAATAAACTTTCTTCGAAAATCGCCATCACTGACGATCGCCATCTTAATAGCTTAGTTTTTCAGGTACTTTGTATCTTAACTTGCCCTACATTGATGTTTATGGGAATTCTATTCAGCACTCTCTTAATTTAACATTTCTGTTCCGGCGAATATCACTTTTTGCCAAAGATTGAATATATATATATATATATATATATATATATATATATATATATATATATATATATATATGTATGTATGTATGTATGTATATTCTGTTTTTTAAAGTTTCTGTCTTATGTGTGAGTAATTATAGGATGACTGATATTGCAATCATTCATTCTTAGTATCTCGTAAAAATGAACTAAAAAGTCTTGGCTATGTTAGAAAACTAATCGAAATAGCCTCTTAGAATAAAACTACAATTATAGAAATTGATTCACACGCAACACAGTAGAAAAATATATATATATATATGTGTGTGTGTGTCTGTGTGTGTGTGTGTCTGTGTGTGTGCGCGCACACGGCGTGTGTGCGTGGGAGTGTCTGTGTGAGTGTGTTTTGTATGTGTGTGTGTATACAACGGAGTATGTATATATATATATATATGTATGTATATATAAATATACATATACATGCGTACATACATACATACATACATGTATGTATGTATGTATGTATGTATGTATGTATTAATCCTTTATTTCCATGCTAGGCGATAATGCCACGAGGAAGCAGATCTACAAGGAATGAATGTAAATGAGAAAACTTTAGTGATTAGAAGTGAGGAAAAGAACAGTAAAGGAAGCGGATTCAGGAAGGAAGAAAATGTCGATTAGCGTTGCATTTACATTCTTGAAGTTTTGTCGGTGGCATGGAACCAAGAATTAGGAAGGCATTTTCAAAGGCGATAATATTAATTATTAGAACCGAACAGATGGATGCATCTAAGCAGTTTAACATTAATACGGTTCGAGTTAGTTACCAATCTGGTAGCACGCTTAAGTTCATGAATTCGGCGCACTCGGGAGAATATCCCATCGCAACAGTTACCATGAAAATGCGTATAGCAAAGACAGAAAGAAGCCATTTCATATTGGTTGGAAAGATTCATTATTGAACATGGCAGGTCATGATCGATTATTTTACAGACACTTCTATACATTTAGTATTCATTTTAGGCAGCAATCGTCTGTTTCCAAATGATTTATTAAATAGGACGGAAATAAGTTGCTAAGTTAATCCTTTCTTTTAAAATAGAGAAGTCGTTCATTTGGGATGCGACCTGTGCGGATGCATTTTCAGTCGGTAATTCGATCAGTTCCGCGCTTGAGCCAGGATTCGTCGTCCGGGACGCAGAGATGAAAAAAATAGTTAAATATTCTTTTATTGCTGATAGATTTTTTTTTTACTACCGTAGCAGTGGAGACTTCAGGGGTTATTGGCCCTCGTTCGATGGCGTTCCTTCGGAGGATTGGTGCTATTGCGTCTCGAATAAACGGAATGGCTCTTACAGCGTGTCTCACTGGCGATGGTTCGAGGTAATGCTTTCTCCATCATTGCGGCTGGCAGAGGTTAGAAAAAAATTGTTTATAGCTACGTTGTTCTAGAATTGTCATCAATGGTCAACTGTACTTGTTTTGTTTCTATAAATTTTATTTTGTCTTTCTATTTAGTAACACTTAAAAAAATCCTTCGTTTGAGTTACTCCTGAATTTGAATAATTTGTTCAATATCAGATGGAAACATGTAATGTAGTATGTTAAAGTTATAAGCTATTAGGTTGGTGCAAAAATAATGACGTAATAATGTCGTTTTTTGACGTTAAAAATACGTCAAAAAACGACATTACCACGTCATTATTTTTGCACCAACCTAATATATTGAATCTACATTTGGCCGACGTTTGGATATTCTCTGGAAAAGAATCTAGAAACCCGCGAGTTTATGTTCTACGAATTGAGAAACGAACCTGAGTTCACATGCACTGAAGGTGGAATAGATTTTATGTCACGTGACTGAAATGGCATTATGGCTACAAGGGAACTTTAAAAAAAAACTTGGGTCTTGATTGAAATAAATGTTATTAATCCTTTAACATCTTTTATTTTTATGTTGCATGTGGTTATATTGTTTTTCTACGACACGTGACCAGTTGTCATTTTGCTAGCATCTTTTTATCTGTGAAGATATCTCTTTTTAAGTTGTAAATATTTTTTTAATAATTTCTGAAATTTTGACGAAATTCTTCAACACTTTGGGGTATGCCATAACAAAACATTCATTATATTCATCCTGCCGAGGCTAGAAAGAGGCCAGTTATTTCATTTTCTCGCCAACTTGTTTTATTTTATTTCACTTTATTTAGACCTAGCCTGTGCTTCAAACACCAGATCCAAGTCCCGACAAATTCTGGTGCATCCAAGCAACTTAAACATCTTATCGTCGACGCCATATTGTTGTATTGTGCTGTTCTACGACACTTTATCACTAGTCCATATCCGCATATCTTCTTCTTTACTATACAGCATATTTTCTTCTACTTAACATATGCAAATAGGTACAATCCTATTTACTAATACACTATACGAGTGAAGGTAATATATATATATATATATATATATATATATATATATATATATATATATATATATGTATATATATATATGTAAATATAAAAGTGAACATAGACGTCAACACTTAGAGGTGACAGTCTGTTTCATGCTATATGCAATCGGTGGCCTGACGATTGCATCTAACATGAAACAGACTGTCACCTCTAAGTGTTGACTTCTATGTTCACTTTTATATTTACACACACTCTATCTCTGATATTGAGAACTTTATCCCATAAATATAGCACACCTTAAGACTATATTTCTTCATATATATATATATATATATATATATATATATATATATATATATATATATTGCGTGTAAAAGCAAAATTGTCTGATTGTTAGTTTATCATTGTATCTTACTAGAATTCTCCGAGTTTTTTTTTTCCAACATTATTGGGCTCTACCTTGAACAATAAGAATGTATTTAGTTCTAATTTGAAATGATGGTCCCTCTTACTGCTGTTACCTTCTGCTCCAGTTTTCCTCTCTACTAATCCCTCTTTTTTTAAATCTGAATAAGTTTAAAGAAGAGAGAGTTTCGTGAAAGGACTTTGATAATAGAAGTTAGAGTAAGAAAGTTGGTACCATTACTGAAGGCCTGAATAATATTTTTCCTCTCAACATTGCTCAATTGGGAAAGGCATAAAAACGATTTTAACCGGTTCAATTTCTAGCTGATTAACGTTTTAAAGTGTTTTTCCGTTATGCTTACAATAAATGAGGTCAAGATGGCGAAATGTCTTATCTGAAAACCAGGAAAAAGGAAATTCAATTAGTTTAGTGATTTTTTTGTTGTTGTTGTTTTTTTGTTTTGTTTTTTTAGATATTAAACATTTTGTTGGTGTGACAATTATCCTGTGCTGTTACACGATTTGGACTATTTTACTTTTACGCCCGGTATATTTTGCATGGTCTATGAAACAAAGGAGAAAAGTTTGATAATGTTCGGTACAGGGATATATTTGAACTGCTAAAAGCACCTTTATTTGCGAAAGGTATATAAAAAAAAAAATCCAGAATATATACTGCGAACAAATTACAAAAAGTTGTGTAAGTATACCAAAATAGACAAATGTGTAAAAGATGGTTGCTGATTTGTTTAATTATAACTCGAGACAATCCCAAGAAAGCTTGACGTCATAACATGATCTACTATTTGTGAGTATATTGTTAACAGCAAAGATACAAAGATAAAACATAGAAGAAGCAGAAAGAAAACTGCAGGAAATTACTAAACAATGTAGTAAGGTACTAACGGTGAATTGTAACAATATATTCGCAGAATATATAGCAGTCAGCAATTGAAAAGGTCAGAGATACAAGTTGCAGACAAAAATTGCTGAAAAAATATAACGAAATATGCAAACAACGATGCATTTTTAAGGTAAATTAAAACAGAAAGGGCACTTTCATTTACAATCAGGAAGAGACACATGAAATTATGGGATATATCAAGAGGAAAGAAGGTTTCTCAAATTTGATACACACAAGCTATCAAGAGGAGCTCACAGAAAACAGCAAGTAAAGTACTCGAAAAACTCTTGCAAAATGGTTGGAAAATGAAGATGGTAGAGTGATAATATTAGGTTGGTGCAAAAATAATTTCGTTTTCTCACATAGTAACATATGTCAGAAAACGAAATTATTTTTGCACCAACTTAATAAAAAGAATAAACAACACTTTTTTAAGCGCTAAAAAAATTAGAAAGTGGTGGAGGGCTATGACCGCTCACGCTCTAAAGAGAAACGACATGAAAGAAGAGGTAAAGAAGTCTATGAAATCACTTTTTTAAGCCATATAACTGAACAACGACCTACGGCCACATCACGTTGAAACACCGGTTCCCGTACGATCATCGAAGTTAAGCAACATCGAACAGTAACTAAATGGGTGACCGCTTGGTAATAATAGATGCTGTAAGTTTAGATGTATCAGTGGTGTAATGTCTAATGGCACGAAATTGTTAATCGAAGAACCGAGTTCCAATTCCAGTTGGGTTCGTTATATTGACTTTCGCGCAAATACCCTTGGAAAAGGTATGAATCTATCCCTTCTCCTCTTCAGCTATGGGTTAATTAGTAAGACTTGTATCAGTAAAACATTATTATGCCCACCAAAATTCTAACAATCTGATATATATTATGCTTTTAAATAAACGGTAAAATTTTATGGATTAATTAATAAACTTGTGTCACTAAACCATTAATATTTCCAAAAATATATTTTTTTTTTACAAAATATTTAAATTTTAGCATTAAATAACCCATACAGATGTTGATATGCTGCTAAAGAGAAACAACTAACCAACTAAACCACATGGACTATTTTCGTAATGAAAAGAAGAAAACGAATGGTAAGATCCAGTGTATGTTGAAAACAACCGCTAAAACAAAAGCGATTAAGAATGGCTAGACAGAATATGAGATTTTGTTAATGACCAGCGATAAGGATGAAACTACTTAATCTTAGAATAAAACGCTTTCGGATTATGATTCTGCATCTATCGTAGATTTTCAGGATACTTTAGTCGGGGGATTACATATACACATTAGCAGCGATTAAACAGTCGTTTTCTTTTGTTGGCTTTACGCACGAATTAGGTTGAAACACAGATTATTACTTAATCATTGAAGAAACAATTTTCTTTTCCGTGTTCAAGTGTATAATAAGTTTCAGCCTAGACAATTGCATTCTCTTTCGCACTGAAGCCATTACGGAAGGCACGAATCCATCTCTCTCCGACCACCAACTATAGAGTAAATAGAAGTGTAGACTGGTATCTAAATGTTTGGGTGGCGCTCCGTTTCTTTAACAATAACAGATTTAATAATCAACATAAAAAATAACATCCTGTCTTAATTTGGGGGTTTACAACCCTATCACTTTGAAGCCGCTGTTCCCGTTCGATTACCAAAATTAAGCAACGAGCCCGGTTAGTTCCTAGATGGGCGAACGCTTCGGAATACCAAATGCTGTAAACTTACATGTGCGCGTGGTGATAATGGCTCGGAATTTTGATTCAGAGAACCGAGTTCCAATTCCAGCTGTGTTCGTTATATTCAATAAACGTGCAAAGATACGGATCTTCTTCTGAATATACCCCCGCTGAATATACCCCCGCTGAATATACCCCTGCTGAATATACCCCCGCTGAATATACACCCGCTGAATATACCCCCGCTGAATATACACCCGCTGAATATACCCCTGCTGAATATACCCCCGCTGAATATACCCCCGCTGAATATACCTCCCTGTTATGACTTAAAACTTGTAACTGTAAATCGTTATTATCTAAAAAAAAAACTCATTATTATCTAAAAAAAACATCTTACAATCTAAAATATATTTTCCGGCTTTAAATAACCTGGAAAGGGTTGATAATCTCTAAAAAAACAAATCACTCAATTTCTGTGTTGAAGAGATATCATTACTTGCATTATTTACATGCGGACTATTGTCCTCATCTTTGTTGACGTTATCACAATGTTTGTGTTGTTGTGATCTTTGGCCTTCCTCAGGTGTATATCGATGCGGGTAACATCACAAATCTCGAATTGAAGCCAGTAGCCTTCATTTAATTTACGAAGGTAGATTGTTCTCGTTCCACAGCTTCTGTCGGTGTATATCTCATCTATCGCTTATTTAGAATTGTTAAGATATTACGCCTCCTTTTCCACTGTGTCCAAGTACACACTACTGGGATCCGTCATTGAATTTGCAAATACTAATTCGTTCAAATTTACAAATCTACGCTTTAAAACGCTAGGTTATTGGAGAGTTAAAAATAAATTAGTATGTATTTTACAAAAAATGTTTTGTTTTTTTTTGTTTTCTTTTAATTTTTTACATAAAAATATCATTTTAGGAAAATTAATGGCAAAGTGGGAAAAAAAAACTTCGTCATTTAGGAGTTCATCGAACTAAAGTAAACTACACATACCCAAGTGGGGAGCATTGGTATTTCATGGCTTTCTCTAATATTGTTCTGTTATATAAAACGAAAACATTAGTTTAACCTATAAAATCATTCTCTGCCATGAAGATAACATGAGAAATATTTTATTTTTATTGTCACACGTGAAATGGCGCATTTTTACTTGATTTTTTGATCCGAACGTCTAACGAGGTAACTCCCTTAGTACATAAAAAAAACTTGACTTATTCCTGACTCTTTTTCTTTCCAGAATTTTCAGAATTTCCAGAATTACTTGTTACTCATAAGCCCAATGAAAATGACTACACCGAAAAAATGTCAAGTAATACTACTGTATGAGTACAACAGAAAAAATACTTTTTGTGCATCGAATCATTGCATGCGATGAAAAATGGATACTCTTTGACATCAGTAAGAGAATATGCCAATGGTTATAGACAAGGGATTCAGCAAAACGATATGTGAAACCTCCACTGCACTCAAAAAATTAATGGTTACTGTATGGTATTCTCTCAAAGGGATCATTCATTATTCCTTCTTGCCTCAAACGTAAACAATAACAACCAGGTATTGTGAAGAAATTAACTGTATGCTCGAAAAAAAGAAAGAAAAAAGAAACATCCTAGATTGTGAATAAGGTTGATCCAATTTTGTTGCACGACAACGCACGGCCGCACGTTTTTCAGTCAACTGTCAAAAGATTGCATCGCCTGAATTATGAAAATTTACCTCGTCCTCAATTTTCACCTAATATCGCACCTACTGATTATCACTTATTTAAGCATTTTGAACTTTTCATACGCAATAAAAACATTCCCCAATAAGGAAGAGGTAATCAAAGCATTTAAACTGTTTATCACATCAAAGAATGTGAATCTTTTTAAAGATGGGATCAAGAAATTACAGAACATTTGGAGAACAGTCATTCATCAAAATGGTGCTTATTTCATGTAAATAAATTAGTTATTGAAAAGCGTTTTATTTATTTTCATTTATTGTGGGAGAAACTAATATTTGAAGAAATAATTTTAAAATCAATCAAAACAAATCATTGTATTAGGTTGGTGCAAAAAATAATGACGTAATAATGTCGTTTTTGACGTATTTTTAACGTCAAAAAACGACATTATTACATCATTATTTTTGCACCAACCTAATAGCTTGCGAATAGCAGGATTTGTACGCTTGGGTGTGTCGTCGCTGTAATGAATAATAGCTCAGAATTATTAATCGAATGAGTCGAGTTCCAGTTTGATTCATTATATTCACTTAAGAGCAAATACTCTTGAGAATGGTATGATTATTTCTTCTCCTAGCTATGGGTAAGAACTGTATCACTAAACATTTATTATTTCCAATAAATAAATCAAATTGCTTAAAAAAATCTAAGGACTTTGGCATTAAATAACCTGTAGAAGTCGATAGGCCGCTAAACAAAAAATATCAGCCAGCAACCAGGTTATCGTAAACATTATGGTAAGAAAGCGCAGTATTTCATATTAATATAAACGTTATTTGCTCCACTTGATAATTCTGTCCTGTTTTTATTAGGTTGGTGCAAAAATAATGACGTAATAATGTCGTTTTTTGACGTATTTTTAACGTAAAAAAACGACATTATTACTTCATTATTTTTGCACCAACCTAATATCATCTGGGGTAAGCCAGAAAATAAGGTTAAATATCGTTAGTTTAATTCTCTTTGATAAATTTTTGCCCATTTTGAACTAATAGTTTTGGGGTTAATAATAATAATAATAATAATAATAATAATAATAATAATAATAACAATAATAATATTAATAGAAATCTCGAAAATGTGGCATATGGGAACATCAACAATCCCTGTTGTAGTTGGAGCCCTAGGACTGGTTGGAAAAGGTTGCAGTAGACTAATTGAAGGGATTCCTGGAAGTCCATGCCTCAAGGAGATACAAAAAATTGTTCTGACAAGTACAGCCCACACTTTACGAAGGGCTTTATCAATGTAATATTTTTTTTGTCAGTTAAAAGTGTCATGATGCCATTTCTAACCTTAGGTCCCTGGGCGGGATCCGGAAAGAAATGTGTAAACGCCAGATATGAAAGGAAATAATAATAATAATAATAATAATAATAATAATAATAATAATAATAATAATAATAATACAAAGGCCTGGCAGTCAAGATTAACAGGATGTGAGGAATGAAGGCTGAGACTTTACCAATAGTAATCGGAGCTCTGGACCTAGTGAGAAAAGGAATGGACACTTTTACTTACAGTACCCCAGGTAACATCAACATACAAGTTGACCAGAAGATCTCCATACTAGGAAATATAGACAGACTCTGTAGGAACATTCCATGGACTAAGAAAAGTGCTATCAGTTAAGAACCTACATTAGCTCCAATGCTTGATTATTTGACAGTGATTTGATTTGGTTGTGAGGCTTTCATCCTGAGCTGCAATAAATGGGCTTTCTGCAACAGCTTCCAACCCGGGCGTAAGGACCATAGTGTCAACCGGGCTCTACAGGATAAAAAGCAGGAAAACTAAAATACGCAAATAATAATAATAATAATAATATTAATAATAATAATAATAATAATAAAGGCGGCAAACTACAGATTTAGACTTTTATATCAACAAGATTAAGGAACTAGACTAAGATGGTACATAAAAATATTTATGAATTAATGAAGGAGGCAGAATACAACATTCAAATATGAAGAAATAGATCCAAAAAGAATATTATAGGAGCGTGCGTTTGATACTAGAAAGCGAACTTAATGGGGCCAATAAAATGAAGGCTGTCAACACTATCTATAGCCATATTAACATACAGCTTCAACGTTATTAAGTGGAACGTGAATGACATTAAAAGATTGAGCGCCAAGACGAGATAAATGCTTACCTAAATGAGGATGCACCACCTGAAACCAGATGTTGATAGGCTGTACGTACCAAGAGATTTAGAAGGCTGAAGTCTAATCCAATTTGAAATAACTCTAAAAAATACAACAATCGGATTGGAAGCATACCTCACAATAACCTACGTATCTCCTTTAAATACTAAAACACCAAATCCACTCCACCACCAAAGAAGCTGCACTCTTCAAGAAACAGCTTAATATACCTGAAATCCTACCAACGAAAAAACGAAGCGAATACCATCTGCGTCAAATGAGTAAAACAGAAAGCAAAGGTCTTGGTAAAAAAGATTGGAAGGACAAAGCCTTGCATGGTAAATACCTAAAAAGAAGGAAAGAGGCAGATGTGGACCAGCATAAACCACACAAATAGCTGAGGTTATATCCGGGTTGGAAGCTGATGCAGAAAGCCCAATTATTGCAGCTCAGGACGAAAGCCTCACAACCAGATCAAATCACTGTCAAATAATCAAGCATTGGAATTAATGTAGGTTCTGCGGGAGATATGATGAAACTGTCGACCATATTATCTCAGGATGGCCGGACATAGAATAAATGAATATCCTCACAGATATAAAAAGGTAGGTACACATGTACATTGCAATATATGCAAGAAACACAAAATCGAAACCACTGAGAGATGATATGAGCAGCAACCAGACAGATTTATATAAATAACGATGTAACTATCAACTTGGACATGCCAATTCAAATTGACAGGGAAATAAAGGGAAACAGATCTGATATTATCATAAAAGACGATAAATTCAGGAAGTATATGCTTACTGGCAAAGCAGTACCATCTGAGAGAAACGCCTCCATGAAAATTATCGAGAAATTGTCCAAATAAATGGACATGGATGATGGGAATGAAGACAGTGACTGTACCAAAAGTAATCGGTGCTTTGGGCCTCGTGAGAAAAGGACTGGATTTTATAGACAAGGCCCAGAAAACATCAACATATAAGTTGACGAGAAGATCGCCCTATTAGAAACATCCCATATACTATGAAAAGTGATATCAATTATATGGCAATTCTCTTTTAGGGAGTAATAATATAATTTGGACCATGTTCTACGGGATACATGCAGGAAACATAATATACACAAATAATAATAATAATAATAGTAATAATAATAATAATAATTATTATTATTATTATTATCTATGTACAACATAAAAATTAAAAAAAATTATCTAACACATTAATTTTAAGTCAATTACTTTACGATGTCCGACAATTATCATCATCACAATAAAGTTTTTTTGTTTTTTTTTTTAATATGGAAAAGAAAATTCCATCCATAATGAAAATTATTCATTTAAAATATGCTGACTGAGTGTATATATAATGAAGATAAATTAAATATTTTCTGTATTATAACTAATTATATATACATATAAGAATATATATATATATATACATATATATATATATATATATAGAGAGAGAGAGAGAGAGAGAAAGAGAGAGATACGAATATATATATATATATATGTATATATATATATATATATATATATATATATATATAGATATATAGATAGATAGATAGCTGGATTTATTTTTATTTGAAATTCTTATTACTTCAGACGTTATATATCCGTAATATGGCAATATAAATAAAACAAAAAAATAGTAGTATTTGCTTTGTTTATGTATTGTCTTTTTCATATATATATATATATATATATATATATATATATATATATATATGAAATATATATATATATATATATATATATGAAATATGTATATATATATATTTCATATATATATATATATATATATATATGAAATATATATATATATATATATATATATATATATATATATTTCATATATGAAAGAGACAAAAGATAAACAAGGCAAATGCTAAGATATATAATGTAGGGTCAAAATTAGATATGCTTTTATTCATATACAAATAAAC
>OZ010579.1:51427594-51452594 GCA_963932145.1 Acanthosepion lycidas | reverse complement strand
AAATATAATAGTTCCTATATGTTCTATTTATCTGTGGCGAGAGGAATAGAATATGAATTTTTATAACGGATTAAATGTCGGTGACATTACAGCATTCATTCCAATGCCATATTATTGTAGAATAATCTGTAGTGAATGGTGATATTTTGTTCATTATACCAAATCTGGATAGTTATAACATCAACAATACAATGACCTCGGGGCAGAAAGCAATATCGCTATTACCTATTAGTACCGACAAGCATACATACATATATATATATATATATATATATATATATATATATATATATATATATATATATATATATGAAACTCAATTTTAACCAATTTAAATGGCCATTTCGCTCCTAGAAAGAGAAATTCCTTGGAGTTTGTCAATACTGTTTGATAATTTATTTTTATCAAAATTTCTCTCTCTGGGGACGAAATGGCTATATAAATGACGTCAAATTGAGTTTCATTTTTATGTAATTCGTTTCTATGCTCTACAATAAATATATTGAACTCTCTTTTGTGGATCACTTTTAATATTTTATATTGTTAGGATACATTCTGATTACTCACTAACGCATATATATATATATATATATATATATATATATGTGTGTGTGTGTGTGTGTGTGTGTGTGTATGCATGTATGCATGTGTGAATGTATATGTGTGTGTGAGAGAGAGAGAGTACGCATGAAGAGTAAACGCTAATCAAGTGTATATTATCTTATGCAATTGCACTTAAACATTCATAAATAGATATGCTGGCCCGGCTCAATTTACACGCAGCTCGGGCACTTACCCAGTCCCGATGGGTCCATCATACCGCTATTTCATGTGTTTGGTTTCATATCGTTGTCCATGACTCAATAAATATTAAATTAAATGTCTATTTTTCATTATAAAATGATCTTGTAAAGAAGATAGGTGTAGAAAATGCCATGAAAAGTTTTGCAAATTTAAAGGCTAGAAAAATGTTTTAGGTAAGATAATAAATGTTTTATTAATCTTGCATTATTTTTTATATTGTAATAAATTCGTTATTCAACATTTTCAGTTTTTCTCCGAGTGAAAATTAAATATATATATATATATATATATATATATATATATATATATATATATATATATATATATATATATATATATATAGTTGTAAGGGCGCCGAAGTTCAGATTGATCAGGTTGCTAGCAACCATAGGGCCAGCCATGTAGATATGCCTTCGTAATTTAACGATTATTTTCTCGGCCCATATTTTAGCGAGTAAGTGTTTGAATAGATAAAAAGTAAAATGAAAGTCTACTGATCGGGATCCTTGAAAGTTTTATTAACGATAATTTAACTCTCAGCAGGAATCGAACCTGTGTGTTATTTTTGTGCTGGGGAAACATTGGTACTGTTTTGGGACCGGAAATCCTTACAGCTAGATAATGCTTTTTAAGAAAAGTATATATTGTGTTTAGACATAACAGTGTCGATATCTGTTATGATATGTTTTCGTAAAGAAATTAATTTAGTAATTCATGGATTTTTTTCAATTTGAAAATATTTTTATTAAAATAAACTTGAAGCTTTTTATTTTAGTTGTATTTTCAAGCTGATAGATTAAATTAATATTTCCAATAAGCAAAATACTTTTCTGTATTTCAAAAACTAATTTAAACTAATTTAAATTGACTGGATATAGTTTGTTTTTTGCTAAAATAGCTGATTAGCGACTATTTTTTAGTAATCTTTCATAGCTATGTAATTTTCTTGATGAAAAATTCTTCCAAAAATAAAAATATACTTTCTGGAGATTTGAGGAATATGAGCTGATTTGAAGAATAATTAATCTGATTTGAATAAGTTTAAAATATCCCAGAAATATATTTTTAACCCGACAGTAGCTGTTTATTTTTTAACCAACATAAATATTTTGAAGCTAAAACTTTGTTTTCATTAAGTATGGCTATGTTCTGTTTTTAGCGAAAAAGAGGAGCTTGCGGTAGATGTTATTTTGTGTACAAGTGTTTGATTACATTTTCTATTCATTTACAAAGATCGAAATCAACGTCTGCCGGTTTAAATCATCTAAAACCTTTTTACTTGTGGAATTGTGATCTGTAGCAAATAGTAATAATAAATAAGTTCGTGGAAATGAATCGGAATAAGTCACTGGGAAATGATTCGACGTGTATGATTCAAAATAAAAAAAATAACATGGCAAGTTTAAACAAATATCAAATCCTTTACACGTATTTAGAAACAAATTTATTTACAAACATATGTACAACAGAGAACATAAAAAATATGTCATACTTCAGGAAAAGGGACAACAGTGATCGTTTTAATTAGTGCTTTAATGTGTTTTGTGGAAGAAGAATGAGGAAACGATTAATTTGGTTTCTTTTCCCCAGCTTGAATATATTCCGCTTCATTGTGTTCAGGTATAAACAACCAAACCATTTATTTATCTGCTAATTTCCGATTACTTTATACTTAGGCACGAGATGATTTGTACGAAGACTCTGGATCAAAAATATTAGCCTGATTAACACTTTCGCTGCTACTCATTTGCCCAGTGCTGTCCCCATCCGGCAAGCCATTTTTAAAGAAAATGCCAAATTTCAACCAACATATTTTATTACACAGAAAACTGGCACCAGTGTGTTTTACAGCATTCAATTCTCATGGATATACCTGGGAATGGCTTACCAGATCAGTAATGGGTATACACATGATATCTTTTGAAGCATTGTTCGTTGTGATTTTACGATAGATGGCGCAACAGGTCACTCATAATAGCGGTATGCAAAAAACTTAAGTTTCGGTATTTAGCCAGCTGGAGCAAGATAAGAAAAACGAAGATCTCCGTAGTTAGCAACGGAAGTGTTAAATCATCTAATGAAACTGTGAACTGATTTAGCCCTATTCGCTCCGCTTTTTATTGAGAACAAAGACAAAGGCAGTAAATCATATGCCAATTGATAATTTGTTATTTTTCAAAATCTTTCGTAATCCTGAAATTTTTTGAACACCGATTCTTAATATCGATTGCTCTTCCTTCTTTCTAGCTATGTTTCGCTATTGAAGTTCGTCCTTAATTTTTTTTTTCTTTTTTCTATTATTTTTTTTTCTTTATTTATTCTAGTTTTCTTGATTGGTCGAATTAATTCAGTCACTGAATTTATCTTGTTCTTCTCAGTGATGCCATTTATTGGTACATAATGGTGGGGCTGGTTCCGGATTTATGTTTGATAGTTCCAAAACAACCTGTTAAATAACCTAACTGTGCGATTTGAAAGCCATACTTCTAAAATAGTTGCTTCTTCTTTATTTTTTAAATCTCTATTTAAGAAAACGTTTCTTTTACCTTTTAAAGAAATCTATTCACCATCATTTCTTCACATTATATCTTTTCTTCGTTATCCGTCAAATTAATTGCTTGGTTCAAGAAAATGCTTTTTATATTTTTTTTCCTTATATTGATTCCCAGTTTATAGACTTCTAAAATTCATCCCGGACCACCTGGTAAAAAATTTCAAAATATCTGTCGTCTAATCTATTGCAATTCAAAGTGTAGCTGCTCGACAGGAAATAATCAGCTGAAGATGTCGTTGGCTTGTTACCGAATAACTTACTATGGCGAGGAAGCACGAAATGAAAGCGTATCACTCGCTTTTTACTTGTACCAGTCAATACAAAAGGTGTCCATTGCGGCCTTTGATCTCATAGCGAACCTATTTTGCTTTGATCTCTACCGAAAACGTAAAATAAAATGCAAAAAGCCAGGCCCGATATGTGTCGGTGATTGATAAGAAGAGATCCATTTAGTTTTCTTTTTAATTAAAAACCTAAATGAATTTTCTCCGCCTCTCTCTCTCTCTCTCTCTCTGTACTATTATTTATTAGTCATAATTTTTTTTCAAATCTTAGATGTTTTGTTCGTGAAGTTTGCAGCACCTAATTTTTCTATTCATATTCCTTTCTCTTATTTTACAATTTCCCGCCTTTCTTTCTTTCTTTCTTTCTTTCTTTCTTTACGACTTACTTTTCTAGTAGCGATACTTTTTACTCTTCTTTTTTGTTCTTTCTTTCTTTCTTTTTATTCTGGCTTACCTTTCTGCCAGCATTACTTTTTTAATTATTCTTTCTTCTTTCTTTCTTTCTTTCTTTCTTTCTTTCTTTCTTTCTTTTTGAACTTATGTTTCTGTCAGAAATGCTTCATTCATTCATTCATTCATTCATTCATTCTTTCTTTCTTTCTTTCTTGCTTGGTTGCTTGCTTTCTTTCCTAATACCATTGCCTTTTCTATCTATCTATCTATCTATCTATCTATCTATCTATCTATCTATCTTCCGGCATGTATTCAGTCAACCAGTTTTCTTCTTCTTTTTCTGCAAGCGTTGTATGCTAATTGCATTCATTCCCTCACTATCATTCCTGCCAGTATGGTATTTTCATCTTTTTCTTTCTTTCTTTCTTTCTTTCTTTTTTTCTTTCTTTCTTTCCGCCTCACGTTTCTAGTAGCGATACATTTTATTCTTCTTTTTTGTTCTTTCTTTTTTTAATTCTGACTTACCTTTCTGCCAGCATTACTTTTTTGATTATTTTTTCTTCTTTCTTTCTTTCTTTCTTTTTGAACTTATGTTTCCGTCAGAAGTACTTCATTCATTCATTCATTCATTCATTCTTTCTTTCTTTCTTTCTTTCTTTCTTATATCGTTTTCTGTTTCGTTTAAACATTAGTGCATATATCTCTCCGTCTCATCTGCACGTTAACAATTTGAGATATTTTTTTCATTTCTTTGTTTTCTTCACCTATTCTCTTTGTCAATTCATTTGAAAGAATACACAATTCCAATTTTAGTTCATTCTTTTATTTAATCATTTCACCCCAAGCAAGGTGACAATGTCACTAAGGCGCAAGGAGTTACCAAGAGTGAAAAAGAATGAGGAAAATTCAGAAGAACGACCCTGACACCTAGTCATATTCTGAAAACAAGAAATCAACCTCTACTCCAATTCAGAAGAGGTGTAAGCGTGTGCACCGGACTATAGGCGAACCTACAAATAAGATAATATAATTATACCTTTTAAGTTTCTAACATTCTAAGACACCAGACTTCTTCCTTTATATTTGTGAAACGCTGTCATTGTGCATTGCTTTGAAGAGAAAGATGATTGTGTTACCCTAATATTCTAATTAAAAGGCTTTCCTGTCTTGGAAAATTCCGTTCAAGATTACGGCGATTTTCTGGTCTTAAATTCGAACTCTCGAGTCCTGTGGGAATTACCCAAGTCTATAAGCAAAGAAACCAAGAACTGGAAATGTATTTCTTGATTAAATAATATTCCTCCCAGCGCCCATGCACGACTGGTTTCACCTGTTTTGCTAAAGGTATTATTTACTTATGTAATTCCAGCACGACTCTAAATTTTCTGATCATTCTATAACAACAATACATCGTAAAATCGATTTAAAAACTAATATAATAAGTATTGTGAGACCGGAAACTACCTACACAATAGATTCTTCCAGGCCTATATTAAGTAGGCGACATAGCACTCTACAAGAGAGTGACAGAGAGTGATAGAGAGTGACACAGAGAGACAGTGAGAGTCTCGAATGTTGGACACTAACTTATAGTAAGCTCTGCTTACACTATCTCTGTAACCTGTTGTTAATATATCTTTCTTACATCTAATCAGTGTTCCGTGTTTTACTTCTGTGGGCCCAACTTTGGCACCCACATCAATAAGATTGATCTTTCAAATTGTAAGGATATTAGTATGACTTCGCCCTAGGAGTAAAAATAAATGACCAAAAGAATCACTAGCGATCTTTAGTGAATGTGTTTGGTAGCAGACTAATATTACCTGATAGTAAAATAAGTTAGCATATTGAATATTAAATGTGGATAGTATATTTACAAGCAATCTATGATTGATATTGAGCCCTTTTAGCATATCTTAAAACTATATTTTCTACATATTTAGGTCCTGATAAATAGTATTTTTGCTACAATCATAACATGTACATAGAGAATCTAAACTGTGACCTCTCCCTAAAGAACATACTCATCCCAGTAACATCCACATACAAACTGAAATTAATAGAAAACATTGAAAACAACATAAAAAGTGTGATATACAAACCGCATTTCTACTTAATCCAAGACTTTAGCACAAATACAACACTGAAGGAAAAAAAACTATTTCAAAAATAAAGAAAATGTCTCCTCAACACAAACAACTAAAAATACTTACTTAGGAATAAATGTAAAATTTCTTAAACAATTAAAAAAAAAACTAAAAATAATCAAAATAAATCGTTGACCTAATGCATATATCATCGCAGACAAAACTAGAAATATATATGAACTACGTCGTCATCCCCCCACCCGAATAAAAAGAAACCCAACAATCTATCCAAGGACAACATAGTAAATCATACGAAAAATCCCCCAAAACTACAGAATACGGTATTAATACGGGCGCTAAAAATCGCCTAATCAGTAGACCCAAACAACTGAAATACAGCATCGGTAAATCACAAGTATTCATTACGGTAAAAGATATCAAGGGACATTTCTAAACACAACATGCAAACTCATAAAACCCAATTATAACTGAACTAGCGTAAATAATACTAGAAATAATACAGAACAAAGGATGAATTTAAGAATAAACCAGTGAGAAAAGACGGTATCCGTAAAAAACACAGCAAAAACACAACATTATTACGAATTTATACTAGATATCTACCCATCAATAATTGAACCCATGTTATATAAGATCACCTCTTTAGCTCAGGAAGAAATAAAAATAATAACTAATTAAAATCCTTTTATTCAACCGTAAAGACGCGAGGTTAAAGAACAAAAATGAAATTTCGATGTTACAATGGTACATTTTGATAGTGATGAAAGCTTATAGAGTCATATTCCTACGTAGCCAAAACCCCTAACTACACACACTTTAAATTTAAAGAACCATCTCTTTTTCTATCGCTAAAATAATATAACACATTCACTCCCCGTCTCTCTTTCAGTTTGTCATAATAGTTGCTGACTAAAAGAATAATTAGATCAGACAGGATGGAGACCTGGTAACAGCTCCAGGCTAGAAATAAATGGATTCTTACACATGTGTACAATCACGTGATCATGTACGAAACTTGGAGCGGAAAAATATAAGAAGGAATCAGTTGGAATCCGAGTCTAATGCGAGTAACATCTCTTTTTATTTGTTACTGTCAAGCAAAAGAAATCGCATAATGAAGACATGTTCCAATACAACTCAACGTACCATGTTGCATGTATCAAATGCACTGGTGAATTACTGTGATAATCACCTAAGAAAGGCATGTGTGAGCCACTAAATTGGACGCAGGCTACAACATATTCAGCGCCGAATCTGAATAAGACAATGAAAGACCATCTCTTGAGGTCAAAACTCATAACATTGAAGAAAGAACAATATATAAAAAAATATCGCTGCTCTAATGAAAATAGGTGAAATAAAAAAAAAGAAGAGAAATATAAAACAAGTGAAAGAGAGAGAAAAGGAAAAAGAGTAAATCCTATTTTACTTCAGGCGAATAGCCAAAATTAAGTGAATTTTTACTTTCCGGTTCAGACTTAGAACGCATATATATTTCCATACAGAAATGTACAGCGCACACCTTTCCACACATTCCCTTGCATTAATGTTTTTATTAATCGTCTCGTTATAATTAAATCTTGTTAATTGGTATATTAACGTTTGTTGTTCGTTACTGTTGGTTGTTTCTCCTCATTGTTTTATTTGACCCCGTAGAGAATCCTTTCATTACAAAGTGGTAAACAGTCATATGTTGATTTTTTAATATTCTATTTTTAATTTTTTTTTTTTTGTGGAGACAGCTGGTCCGTAACAAATGACATTAATTTTCTTCATGAACTAAGGACAATAATCAATAAAATTTATATAGCCTCTAGAGGAATGCTGGTCTCATAATCTATAGAAACTGTAATAGGAAAAAAAAACAGAAAAATAATCACAAAATAATTAAAAAATATAGGATATTAAATTGACATAAAAACAAACCTAAAACATGTAAATTTTCTCGATATCACACTCAACTTAAAAAAAAGTTACATATCAGCCATATAGAAAATCCAACGACAATCCACACGTCTTCGAAACAACCGTCAACAATAATCAAGCCGACCCCACATGTGATCCGACATTTTTTTTAATGGAACTATCTTCAGCAAAGACACGCCACATAGAAAAAAAGTCTACAGAAAGAAGAAATATCATGTGGTTTAAGCCACCATGATACAAAACGTAAAAAAAAAACATACGTAGGAAATGTATTCATTATAATTAAACAAAAATACATCCACATCAAATACATTGCACAAGATATTCAATAGAAACACAGTAAAAATCAGTTACAGTTTCTCCATGAACATGACACAAATAATAAAATGCACAACGGAGAAAAAGCAACAAATCACTCTAAAAAAATGAAACCCACTTGTAATTGCACGGCAAAGAAAGAAGTTCCCTCAAATGATAATTGCTTACAAAAGCATGTAATATACAAAACCACGGTAAAATCAGCAGATAACAAAGAAAAATGTATATAAGAGCAACTAAACTCTGGAAAATAGTGGAAAATACCAAGGAAAAACATCTTTCACCATTAGTAAATATCATCAGCCTCATCAGAGTCATTAGCAATTTTCCTGAGAGTATAATGAACAAAGACAGGGACAACCATTTTAGCAACAGTAATTACGGATTTCGATTGGCTTTATAGACTGTTTACATCCTGTCATTAATCAAAGAAAAAGTGAGACACAAGACAACAAATACATTGCAAGGGCGATCGCATTAAATATTTCAAAAGCTTTTGAAAAAGTGGGACATTGAGGGTTACTGCAACTTGCTCTTTAACTATGATTGTAAGAGTCTTCTTAATTTTCGAAACCTTCCGAACTGATAATCTGCATGTAGTTGTTAACGGCCAGTTTTCCGTGATCCAAGTGATCAACCCAGGCGTCCCCACAAAAATCACGTCTCTTTCCAACCTTCTTTCTACTTTATTTAATTTTATCTTCCAAAAAGGATACCCCGATCATTTGTGAATATCTATACAGATGATATAACGATATCGGGGTGTACCTCCGAAGCACCAGATCTGTTTTTCTCAATCTTTTTTAAGCAACTGCACATCTAGAAGCACATGAAAATATCACGACGCACTTAGTAAAATTTTTAAAGGTATACATTTAAATGTTCTGAACTGAAACCATAATTAAAAAAAAAAAAATTCGCAGATAAATATGAACATACTTTATTTAAATGTTTCTATAAAAAAAGATTGCAGCGTATTTAGTGTAAAACCTATGCCTGCTTTTTTTTTGTTTTTTTTAGCGGTTTCTTTTTTTGGTCGATGATGTGATAAACAGAGCCTCATTTCTTTTTTAAAGAATATTTGAACAAATTATTTAAAATAACGTAATCGAAGAATAGGGGAAAATAATTATTTGAAAAAAAAGTTTAATATTCATCCATTTATACAAATAAAAAAACTACTTACTACTTTCCCCCATAGAGATATATGTACGCCGTGACAACATTTCGCGACACAGTTAAGAGGATCACGCGGCACATTAATGTACCGCGGCGCATTGGTGTAACGCGGTGCATTAGTGTAACGCGGCACGGCGGGTGAGAACCTCTGCTCTAGATGAACAGAAACTGGAATCTGATTTCTACTCTGAAAACATTCAATGTATCGAAAACCAAACTAGTGACGTGTCATCAGCACCGAGTGGGGCCCGCATCTTTGCCTATCACGATGAACGGGGTACACTCGGCGAGGCCATTAGTCTTAACTGTCTGTTGGGTCTTTAAACCCAACCCAAATTTCAAATGGAACTCGTACATACGACCCATAAGTCACACTCGAATAACTTCTTCCCCACGTACTGCTGTTTTGCGGAACCGACTCCCAAGAGGATGCTTCCCTGATCACTATAATCCAAACCTGTTCAAATATAGGGTTCACCATTATCATCCCCACATATCCATATAAACATTGCCTACTACAATGTTACGCTCTACTCCGAGTGACTCTTTGCGCTTGTCCAAAACCTTTTCAAATACAAACCCCAAGAACCGCTCAAGTTAGAGGTTCCGTGAATATAGACGTTGCCAAAGCGTATAAAGATGTAATATGAACATAATATGAGGACATATAGCGCACATATCGGTTGTATTTAGACTTCAAGAGTTCAGAGAAGCATCCTCTTAGGAGTTTTTTCCCCAACGTAGGAGTTGTCTGTGGGAAAGAAATTGTCTGTTTAGAAGTTATTCAGACAGTATTATACGAAGAGATTGAGGATGAGTCGACTGTGTACGTGGCATGGCGGGTAATAGATGTGAAGGCTCTTGACTGCGGGAACCAAAGGATGTAGCTCGTCTGAACATGTGCCGTGAAGGTAACGATATGCTAGCGGCAGGCTAGAAATGTCTCGTCTGTTGACAAAACGGTAAGGTAGAAAAGAGAATAACACATTAGGTCGCATAAACGTTTTTGATCTCTTTCTAGACAGGTGAGTAAAGATCTGACAGCTCAAGCCAAGGTGTGATAGCAATACTCTATTGTTATTCTAATCTGGTTCTTGTAAGACAGAAGGTGTTACCTACTTACTGTAGCGCTACAAAGAAGTGAACATTCTTCTAGCATTTTTAAAATGGATTATATATACGATTTCCACTCGAGATGTAGCATGAAGACTTCCAATTAAAGGTGTGATAGCAATACTCCGTTGTTAGTCTAATCTGGTTCTTGTACGACAGAAAGAGTTACGTACTTACTGTAGCGCTACAAAGAAGTGAACATTCTTCTAGCATTTTTAAAATGGATTATATATACGATTTCCACTCGAGATGTATCATGAAGACTTCCAATTAAAGCTTCAGGCAAGGTGTCTCACTGAGCGTATCACCGATCATTATGACTGGAAAAAGTCCTGCTCTGTAATGATGAACCAAACGAAGGGATTTTAGAAGTTTTATCACTTTTAATGTCTATTGATTTTAGTAGATTTTTCTAAGATTAACATTAATTTTATTTTGCAATTCAAAACATTATATAATTACAGAAATTCTTTACACAAAAACAAATTTTGGAAAATAAACATCCCATTGAAATGCCGATATAACGAAATTCATGTGATATATTTGCTCTATAAACTGAAACTAACTTCGGTAGCAATAAAAACATTGACTTTGTGAAATGTTACTTTCCTTCAATTTAAATAGAATGCACTGCTTCCAGAAATCTTTCTTCATCTGTTTTCCGTGTCTTTTCGAAACGCGAACGATTATGGCTTCCCATCCTGTATCTTTTTTGGATGTCCTATTACTTGTTCTGCTAAACATTTATACAATAACGTTAGGTATGTTATTCACTGCGCTACTCTGTCAGTTTAACCTTCAATATGTCCCCTGAGAATCAACTTCTGCACGCCTTCTTTCTTCATTAGGTGTGTGGCACCATTTAACGAGGCAGAAAGAGAGAAGGAAAGAGAGGAAGAAAAGGAGAGGCTAAGAACCGAATCGTGAGTGCTAACCAAGAACACACACACAGCTAAGAGACAATGGATAAAAGGATATTTTGATAAGTAACAAATGGCGAAAGAGTGTCATTACAATGACAGGGAAATTCTGAGTAAAAAGAAAAGGAGGGAAGGAAGGAATCAGATATGTTTTGGCATCGGCCGTGTTATCTAAATATATGAAAACAAACTATTGGTACGGAAGACATCTTATTATCGGCTACAGACCGACTGGCCAGAGAGAGAGAGAGAGAGAGAAAAATTCAAATGAAAATGTTGTTTCGTTAAGTGACGAAAAACAGCAACTAAAAAGACTCGGACAGATATGAAAAATTAAAAACAACACCCACGAGCATCCTTGGCCTGCGATAATAAAATTTTGTTATCAGGAATTGTGCCGAAAGAAAATAAATGATTTTTTTTCTTTCTTCGAGGCGACGGACCGGCTGGGGCTTTGGAGATGTCCTTTTTTGAGACCATGTCGGGAAGGCCACACATTCTGATACTTAGCGATAAAATACTTGAAGTAAACCACGCGTAGAACAAGAGTTATGACCGCCATTGTCATATTGTCCCGTTCGCGGCTGGAGAAATGATAAACACATTAAGGGGAAGAAAAGGGAAAGAAAAAGGAGATCATTTTTTTTTTAAGCAAGATATGTTTTTTTTCTGAAACAAGCCGAAGATTCGTCCACGCCCGACTGAGACATCATTGGATGAGTGGTGATCACGTGATGCACGAGGGAGGCTGTTGCCGCCCATCTGGAGGATGAGTAAGAGAGGTTGCCACGAAGATGTGGGGAGGGCAGTTCACGCCCCTCTGATGTATGATGAGAAGGTGGGAGTGAGGAAAGGTTCCCAAAAATGGAAAAAGGTGGAAATTCCTAACCAGAGAGGTGGATATGTATTTAGAATTATCGAGGAACCCCTCAGCGCCGACAAACCTACCCCGGTTTTGGTCGGCGCCCATATAAACGAAGCCACAATGAGCAATTCAGAGAGTCGAGTTCCAGCAGTCTTCTGTTAAGGCAAGCCTCGCAAAGATTCCCGCACATTTTCCAGACCCACATCTTCAAACCAAGAACAATTATTTTGAAGAGCGACTTAGATCCAGATCACCGAAATAAGTTTTTCTTTCGACTTTCGTCCAAAGACCCACCGAAACACCAATTTCTTAGAGAGCAGACGACTTGAAGTGTTAAAACTTGCCTAGCAGAAAACGACGTGCCACAATCCATAGAACGGGTCGGGAGATAGATGCAGTCCTATGTATCGAACAACTAGACATAAAGTTTGTTATCTTTTTCTTTGATACTTTGAACTTTTGAGTTTTCATTTTATTGCCTTTTACGCGTATTTTTGTGGTATCACCCCCGTTGGACTCGGTTTGCAGTACGGCCCCGATGACTGATTGATTTCCTCCGCCTAGATCAAATCACAACGTGGGTAGGCAGACTGGGAATCAAAGTAGGACGTCACCGTTGGTGTCTTGGTAGACTGAGAAACAACGACACGGTTGGCGCTACGACCAGGGGACGACGTCACAACTGGTGCCGTGACCAGGACCCTGGAACAGCAACGTCACAGTGTCCTTTTGTTTCTATTTTCCCTAAAACTTCGTCGTTGCTGACATGTTCAATCGATAGAATTCTCAGTATCCTTATATGTCTTACCGGAAGTCTCCATGCAACTGAACTGATATTACATATGTTGTCAGTACGCTTTTATTTGTTTCTAACGAAATGTCCATGTTTCTTAATACTTTGCTTAGTTTTGAGAAAATCTTCCAGAATAACATTCAAAACTAAGCACTTCATCAAATAAGTGTTCCGGAAACGTATTTTATTCAAATACACGTTAGTTTTCTATACATATGATGAGCTACAGTTTTGTTGTGGATTAAAACTGTATATATTCTTCTACTCCTTCTTGAACTATGCCAATACGCGTGTGTTCAAAATATCAGCCATCTTGACACCAGCCGGAATTCACCTTAATCACACCATTTCATCATCTAGAATCTCTCCCCAGATATCACCAGAACCTATGCATGCAGACGACTTTATTTGCGTGGAACTTTTTGAAGTGTATGTATGCATAGCTGGCCACTTGTATTCGATGATATATTTCTCTACTAGGGCGGCTAACCAATCCCTATTGCAGACGCTTTCTCAGGCGCGTTTGTGTTTGTTCAACACCCGCAGAGCCCACCTGTGGTTTATACTGCAACTATGCTGAGCAGACCTTAGTTACACCACTTTCTGGGAAAGAGCGCTTTATCTAGCGTGATGAACAATTTGAACAAGGCCAGCACGCTCAAGCCCTCGGCCACGATGACTTGTGACTTTGTGCTAGCACAGCTATCGACGCTACCCAAGGATTCCGTCTACCCAATTTCACTTACAAAGCTTGGGTCATCCCGTGTTATGGTTTTCAGGCACTTTCCAAAGGTGCTGCACGCTGGGATCGACCCCTCCCGTCAGGAAGAATCCATCCTGACATCGTTTATGGTGAGATTCGAGCCCGGGTCTCCTTGTCAGAATGCGAATGTTCTAATCACTCGTTACTTATTCAGTTCGATATGAATTATTGATGTCATAGGATAGAGTGATTGTTTTCTATCGATACACGGCCCGACATCTAAAAGTTTCATTGCCTGGGAAAACGGCATTTTTAGAATATCTTTTCCTCTTGATATATGATTCTGTCCTTATCCATTACATTGGACTTCTCCATTAATTTTTAACGAATATTTTCAGAGCCAAGCTGTACACGCCGAAGAACTGTTTGATGCTATACAAATTCTGAATTTGTTAATATTTTCCCATTATTCGTAGTTAGGCTTACAGGTTGTAAAGCTTCAAATTCCCAACGTGGCTGTTAATTTGAAACTTCAAAATTCAGTACATTCAGATGAAAAGATTACTGCTTACTAACATCAAAGCACAAAGAAATGACCTTCATTGTAATTGCGTAGATATAAGAAGCTGCTTTATAGCAAATAAAATTTTAGTTTCTAATGAGTATCTCATACCTAAGTTAAACATGTGTTAAATGAGGCAGAATTATTGAATATATATATATATATATATATATATATATATATATATATATATATATATATATATAGTTGTAGAGTGGATAAAGGAAACAACCAATTATAATCAGGCGTGTGTGCGTGTGTGGTGGTGTGCATACGAAGGCACGCAAATAAATAATCTATAAGTTTATGCATGAAGGGTAAATTCAATGGTGCTCAATGCGGTTATACAGAGCAAAGGTATTTATTAATTAATACATATGCTCGTGTGACTATAGTTTCGCTCTGGGGTGTTCCCAGTTCGTATATGTACTAATTAATACACACACACACACACACATATATATATATATATATATATATATATATATATATATATATATATATATATATATATATATATATATTTCTGTTTGAATAAAAACAGACCACGTTAAGGTTCCATGTAATAAATTATTTCACCATAACCCCTTTAACAGGGCTCTGGATCATCAGACTTTACTTCCGAAAAATGATGATCCAGAGCCCTGTTAAAGGGCTTATGGTGAAATAATTTATTACATGGAACCTTAACTTGGTCTGATTTTATTCAAACATATCTGCTCTGAATTTTACATTGAGCTCTCCGGATATCATCCACCTCGGGTCTACCCATACGAATTACCTAAGTTTGCATAAACTATATATACACACACACACACATATATATATATATATATATATATATATATATATGTATGTATGTATGTATGTGTTTATTATGTAAACCTCATTTTTAGTGGATGCCTATATTTGAATAGACGCTTCGAATATTTTAAATATTTTTTTCGTCCAACGACCTGAATATTCAAGAAATCTTACTAAAGTAGGCACATTTTCTTGAAATTAAAAGCTGTTTAAAATAAACGGACCCCATAGATAGATAGATAGATAGATAGATAGATAGATAGATAGATAACAATTTACTATATTTTGAGAAAAAAGATGTTCATTATAAACGCTTGGATATAAAAATGAACCAAGAATATTTATTGTTTTACAGTTTACCCGATCACCCTATTATCTGAGAAGGATTTAGTAAGTTTAGTTTTGCTGCAATGCCACAGAGATGCCCAAGTAAAAATGATGGAGCACAGTGCACGTTAGAAATATATTAATGAACAATTACTGCTAAGTTTAGTTGAGTAAATGATTTCTATACAGGTATTTACCAGGGTGCCCACGTCTCAAACGGATGTGACACAAGATCTGAGTTTAAAGTGGGTTTAACAGCCACACTGTGGAAAAACTGGTCAGGCCCACTCGGCACTTCACCTTTTAGGGACGCCTCAGTCACCGGGCAATATACCCAGCGTCTTCACAACGAAGAGTTACTACCTGGTGTTTGGGTTTAATATTAAAAAAATACGAGAGGGCTCAGATTTTTTTTTCATCGGTATCATTCAAAGCAAGGCAATACAGCCTCTAGCATGCAGGTGATTACATAGTATAGAGAAATTAGGAACAGCAACATTAGTAATGAAAAGAAAGAGAAAAGAGCAATCAGGAGAACAATAGATAGCGATATATATTCGTTTAAATTATTGCAGATTAAAGTTGGTTGAAAAGCATGGATTTGGAAAGGAGTTCTACATGCGAGAAATGAGTGCTAAGAAGGTGTTAGCACAGAAGTTACAAATACATCTATCTAGCTCATCTGTAAATTGATAAAATCTAGCCAGTCTAGTATTGGGTTTAAATTCATACAGTCTAAGTACCATAGCGAACAGTTTATCAGAACAATTACAAGTATTTATAAAGAAAAAAAAGGCATAGAGAGGCAACCTTACAGCGGTAGGCAAGTGAATGAAGTCGAGGCGCCAGATAAAAACCAATAATATTGCTGATTCTTCTTTGAATTTTATCAAGGAATCCCCAGGAAAATAGCAGGGGCACTGGGTATATATGACAGCAATATTCTAAGCATGGACGAATGGTAGACTTATAAATATGCAAGATAGATTCCGGAGAATAAAAATTATCTCGACCTACAAAGATACCGACTTTCTTAGCAGTTGATCTAACGATTGATTTAATGCAGTCTTTTCACCTCATGTCAGTTGAGAACATGAATCTGAAAAGGCACAATGAGCTACTTTCTTGGAGGATAGCATCAGCCATGATGATGGAAGGCAGAGAGTGGTCTCTCAGACGATTAATTAAAATTAACAAGCTATATTTTGACCCAGTAAACGACAGTCTTTTGAGGTTGTTTTGTACATCGGCTGCCATTTTGTCATTGTCTGAATGATCACCCTTACCATCTAGGCAGAAGTAAATGGCAGTGTCATCAGCGTAGATGGCAAGTTGAGAGCTTACCTTCAAGTACTGCTGAACAATGACTGCTCAAAGCTATTAACAACACTCATAGAGGGTTATTCAAATTCAACCGACTTCCTTTCGGTATAACGCGAGCACCAAGCATATTCCAACAGATAATGGATACCATGCTTGCCGGTTTGGATTGTGCTCAAGCATATTTGGATAACGTACTTATTAAAAGCAAGACCCGAAAGCAATATACGGAAGATGTAAAAAAATGTGTTTAAGAGAATTAAAGAATATTGTTTTAAGATCAGTCAAGGGAAATGCAAATTGTTTATGTCCTGACTTAAATATCTAGAACAAATTAGCGATGAAAACGGTAAACGACTATGCTTCAAGGGCGAGCCCGATAAAGGACATGCTCGCTCCAATAAATGTAGCAAAGTCACAAGCATTTTTAGGGTTTGCTAATTAGTATCATATATATATATATATATATATATAATGCACGAATTATGAGCACCCTTGAATAACCTGTTGAAGAAAGATGTGAAATGGAATTGGACTGCTTTCGAACAGATCAAGAAAGTCTCAACATAGGATTTGTCACTAGCTCATTTTGACCCTAAGTTAGAGATTATGTTTGCAACATGTTCAAGTATTGGAGCAGTGATACTACACAAATATGAGGACTGAACAACCAAACCAATAGCCAATGATTCAAGAGCCTGAATTGCAGCTGAAAATGCCTACAGACAGATTATACAGGAGGCATTTCCATCATATTTGCAAAAAAAGTTTAATAAAGTCATGCTACAAACAGACCATCGTCCATTATTTTCCATGGATCAAAAAGGGTGTTCCCACATATTCAGCGAATAGATTGCAGCGCTGGGTTACTATCCTATTGAACTCTAATTAAAAAATTGAAATTCTACCATCCAAAAAAATTAGTCATACAGACGGATTGTCTAGACAAATGGTTTTCAACCAGAGTTCTGCGGAACCCTAGTGTTCCGACAGTAAAGCCCAGGGGTTCCGCAAGATGTTACACAAGTACTATGATTAATATAATTAGTTTGTTGCAGGGGTTCCTCGAGCCACTGGAATGATTCCTTGTGGTTCCGCTCCAGCAAAAAGGTTGAAAACCACTGGTCTAAACTAATACTAAGATTCTACGAACCACTTGAAGACACAGTAACTGCGGCGATAAGGCCCGAAAATGAAATTAATAATGTATTATACAATACTGTAAGAGAATCGCCCCTAATATTAGAGAAAATAAAAATGAAGGCGGAGAAAGACGACATTATGTTGAAAATGAAGGACAAAGATCTAAAGGAAAAATATTATTGGAAATAATGCATTTTCATTAAGTAATCATGTATTAGTTTGGTGCAAAAATAATGACGTAATAATGTCGTTTTTGACGTATTTTCTAACTTCTAAAAACGACATTATTACGTCATTATTTTTGCACCAACCTAATACATATGTAGAGTGCATCGTTGCAAAGACGCATATTAAAAGAATTTGATAGAGGACATCTAGGGATTTGTAGAATGAAATCCGTAATGAGGTGTCATACTTACTGTCCAAAAATGGATCAAGATTTCGAAAATTGAGTGAAATCATGCAGAGGTTGTGCTCTGACAGCGAATTCACCTCCTATCGAAATTCAAACTTGGCTGAAACCAATATGCCATGGTGCATAATACATATAGACTTCGGAGGACCATTAAACAGATCATACTATCTAGTGGCAGTCGATAGTTACACTAAATGGGCAGAAATATTAAAATGTAGAAAACCGACTACCGCGGTAATGGCAAATTTATTGCACGAGATTTTTTGCAAGGTTTGGAATTCCTGAATATCATTTCAGATAATGGGCCTCAATTCAAATCTAGTGAATTTAAGTTTTTTGAAAACCATTAGCAATAGAACATATTACGCCACCTCCTCACTGGGTGCCGCCTACTTTAGGTCTTGTGCCACATCTAAGCTACGCTTGGAAAATCACTGTTACAACTCGCCCTTATCACTCGGAACTCTTCGTCGCTACGTTTAAAAGGGCACTAAAAAACGTCGACTGGAAAGGAATCAGATGCAGTAATGCTATAACAATTTCTGAGTGTTTTCAGAATAACACCAAACCCAAACACCGTATCTGGAATGTCGCCTGCAGAGCTGATGTTCGCGAGGAATATTAAGTCCTTTTTTTAATAAATTATTACCTGAACATCAGGCGAGAGCATCAAGAAAAGACAATATAATTAAATACTTCACAACTGGAGATAAGGTATTTTAAAAATGTATGAACATGGAAAGGAATTCTGGGAAGATGACGTCATAAAACAAACCGGATCTATCATCTATTACTATCGCTGTTCTCCATATTATTCACTATACTATCTCTCTATACTGATCTATACGGATTACTATTCGGTGGTTATTTTTCGAGCGAGTATTATCGATTAAGTATTAGGTTGGTGCAAAAATAATGTCGTTTTCTCACATATGTTACTATGTGAGAAAACGATATTATTTTTGCACCAACCTAATATTATTATTACGAGTGCTATTCGAAGGCGTCTGACACCAGTATTTTTCAACGGCGTTACTATAGTTGTACCTGAGATTACAAAGTCTCCACCAGAACGAGCATACGAATGTGACTAAGAATATTCGTTGACATTACAAAAATGTCAGCGAATGTTCGTTGACATCACTAAACTACCACAGAGTGGTGCGACTTATCAAGAGGACAGTATTGTGAAGCTTGGAAATAGCGGAGAAAAGGAGGTAAAAATATCCAACAGAGACGTTTATCGGTTTGGCTAGGGAAACGAGGAAAGAAATCCACGATTGAGTGAGGGATTGGACAATGGAAATATTTATAGTCTGTATACCGGCAACAGCAGTATATTTTGAATGTTTAAGCCAGGCAGTATCTTTTGAATGTTTAAGCCATGATCTGAAAACATTAAGCTCACTGAATACAAAGATGTTCGCAGATGGATGGAGAGAAATGTCTTTTCTATAGTGTCAACGATTGCGTCTAATATACTGCAGTTTAAGGAAGAAGGGAGCGACAAAGGAAAAGAAGATAGCTGATAGAGTTTAGAAGCGAGAGACGGAAGCACATGAAAGAGCAGTCAGCCACCTCGGGAGACAATTCCTTGGACTTCGGAAGGTTATCCCTGGTGTAAACACCATGCATGTGAATCCTGGAATCTTTTCGGCAAAGGGCAAGATACTCTGGAACAAAGAATTCACTCGTAGCAATGGAAAAATTCATGTTGGTTTCACAGAGGGCAAAGATATTTGGCGACTTTTCCAGGAGAAAAGATTATTCGCTGCAAAACTTAGAACGGATTCCACGAATATTGGAGAAAAAATGATTGAGTGAAGTAGGTGTTTTTTTTTTATTTTTTTTTTGTAGCTAGTTTAGTTTTAACTTTTTCTATGTATTTTCCATGGTATGTGTTTTGACGAGAGAGAAAACGACCACAATTATTGCCACTATCTGTTGTCAGTGGCAAAAAAAAATATACAGCCCGAGAGAGCAGAGCATAATATGGCCTCAGGATTACCCACCAGAAATACATGCAGAGACACCTACCCATGCTCGACATAACACTAAATACCACACCATTATGCGACTGTTGATCAATGTTGCGCAACACAAAAGTTTGGGCTCCTAACGACCAATCGGATGCAGCAGCCAGCAAACTACCCACCCGATATCCTCATAAGGGAAAGTCACAATCACTAGTTAGTCTGATCACCAAAGCGATAAGACAGTTAAATCATTGTGGCCGTGGTAGGAGAAAGAAAGAAAACCAGTAACAGAGTTTAGTTGCGACATGCGGAAGCACATGAAAGTGTAGTCGTCGGTATCGATGTAAACACCAAGGCCATGCATGTGAATACTGGACACTTTTCGGCAAAGGGGAGGATACTCTGGAACAAATAAATCATTAGTATTAGGGTGGTGCAAAAATAATGACGTAATAATGTCGTTTTTTGACGTATTTTGTAACGTCAAAAAACGACATTATTACGTCATTATTTTTGCACCACCCTAATAGCAATGGAAGAATTCATGTTGGTTTCACAAAAGGCAAAGATATCTGGCGAGCGTTCCAGGAGAAAAGATCCTACGTTGCAGAAGTTGGAACAGATATCACGAATATTGGAGAAAGAAAGCTGGAGGGGGAGTATATGTTTTTGTTTTTGTTTTTTTGATTTTTTAGCTGGTTTAGTTTTACTTCTTTTTATTATGATTTCCATGAGATTTGTTTTGTAGAGGGAGAAAAAAAAAGACCACCATAACTGTAATTATCTGTCGTTAATAGCAATACATACCAGTCAAAGCTTAGCTGAGATCAGCTCATAATGTGGCCGCAGCGATACTTACCGGGAATACATGCAGGGACACCTACCTAGTTGCGACATGTCACTACACATAGCTCGATATTATGCAACTGTTGATCTAAACAGACTCTCTAAGCGCTACATAACGACCAGTCGAAAGCAGTAGTCAGCAAACTGCCTACCGGGTACCCTCGTAATGGAAAGTCACAGCCAATGTTTAGACTGATCCCCAAAGGGTTAAGACGGTTAAATTATTGTGGGTCTGGTGACATACATATATACATACACACACACACACATACACACACACACACACACACATATATATATATATATATATATATATATATATATATATATATATATATATATATATATATATATATATATATATATGTATATTTGGCTTTTTTGACTAAATAGAAAGACGAACAGAAAGATTTTGATGTCGGATTTTTGGGACGCACTGGTTTTCTTTTTTCAATGAGACAAGAAATAAACAAAGAAGTGTAACTCGCAAACTTAATAATTAAACAGGAATTTGGGGTTATTTAGAGAATAAAGATTCCATGAGGATCTCTCTCACGAAAAAACAGCAACATCCCCCGGAATAGTGCGTTACTGTACATATATATATATATATATATATATATTATTAAAGACATTTTTTATGTTTAACGTTCTTTTTTTATAGATACAAGTATTTAAATAAATGCGCTGTTTATAATAAACAGTATTAAATAACATTTACCGGCCTGAATGTCCGAGAAATTTTCATAGAAAATATTGGTCCTTTGACAGGATTCGAACCTCCATCCTATACGGAACCGTCATTTACACTGACGTGTCTAACTGATTCGGCCACCAAGGATCGTTCGGTAGACAAGGTCGAATTTACTGTTTATAATCTTCAATCTTCCATGAATCTCGTACAATCATAACTGCACATGGCGTATCAAATGTAAACAAATGACGTCATATATTACGAAAAGACTTTTTTTATGTTTAACGTTCTTTTTCATTGATACAAGTATTGGTGGCTGTAGAAGTCAAGTGACTTAGCATCTGTACTAAGTTCCTCAGGTGCACCATATGTTTGGAATATTTCTCTGCTTGCCCTGGCTTGATGCGGTACAGAATGAGCCATCCAGTGAGCCTGTCTGCACAAGCAAGATATGTGAAGGATTTAACATAGAACAAATCCATTACAATCTGTTGAAATGGCCATTCAGGTGTAGGTGTCATTTGGATTGGTTCATGTGGCAGACTTGGGGCATTCCTTGAACATGTAATGCAATTATACCTGTAATTGCGAATTGAGGCATTCATTCCAGGCCAGTAAACTGAGTCATTGGCACGCGCTTTCATGCCAACTACTCCTTGATGAGCCGAATGTAGGCATTTTAATATGTTCTTGCGCTGGGAGGTTGGTATCACTACTCTCCTGTCAAGTAGTATTAGGCCATTTTCATTGCTTAGGCGGTTACGAACTTCCTAGTATTCCCGGATTGTAGGTGGTGTTGCTTGACGACTGTTTGGAAAACCATTGTCTATGGTTTTCCGTAATAGGGTGTATTGTGTGTCTTCTTGACCAGCAAAACGAATGTGGTCAGGGGAAGTTATGGCAGGATTATCATCTAATTGAGATATTGATGTGAGGGCTGTCAATCTCATTGTTGCACAAGTCTCATCTGATTCATCAATTTCTATAAGGGAGGGTTCTATGGAGAATGTATCAAGTAGGCTTTGTACTGTAGTGACTGGATTGCGGGAAATAGCATCAGAGGCTCTGTGCCATTTTCCAGGGCAGTGTTGCATGGTGAAACGATATCTCAACTGGTGTATTAGGCACTCTCCTATAAAATAAGGTAAAATCAGCTGGCTTGCTTTACAAGGAAACAGAAGGAGGCAGCCATGTTGGCAGGTAAGTCACTTGACTTCTATAATGGCCGAATCGGTTAGGCACGTCAGTGTAAATGACGGTTCCGTATAGGATGCAGGTTCGAATCCTGTCCAAGGACGAATATTTTCTATGAAAATTTCTCGGACATTCAGGCCGGTAAATGTTATTTAATACTGTTTATTATAAACAGAGCATTTACTTAAATACTTGTATCTATAAAAAAAGAACGTTAAACATAAAAAAAAAATGTCTTTAATATTGTCGAACTTTGTCCATTTCGTAATATATATATATATATATATTCAATAAATAAGGTGAATTTTTCGGTATAAGGACTTCTAATACAGATAGAAGTTTACTTTTTTCTTTTCTTTTTTTTTTACTTCTTTTTCACATGGATTTAATTTCTTTTGCAGATTAAAAAAACTTTGAGAGTTTTGGCGATTAACAAAGATGGCCAACCAAGAAGAATGCTCCAGGATTGAACATCGGTCAGTTATCAAGTTTTTGGGTGCTGAAGGGTGCAAACCAGTTGAAATTCATAGGAGAATGTCAACTATGTATGGTGCCACATGTTTCAGCCAAAAAATGTTTACAAGTGGGCTAAATTGTTTAAAGATGGACGGAGCAGTGTTGAGGATGAAGACAGGCCTGGGAGGCATACAGAAGTGAGGTCTCCTGAGTTGATCGAATCAGTCAATGAACTCATTCAGTCTGACAGAAGAGCTACTGTGAACTGCTGAGGCTGGTCAAGAAAGACATAAAGAACAAACGCAGGGGTCATCAGTCAGATGGAGTCATCGTGCATCATGACAACGCAAGGCCTCACACAGCAGCCCAAACGGTGCAGACCATCAACGAGGTGGGCTGGGAACTGCTCCCTCATCCCTCTTACAGCCCAGACCTTGCCCCTTCAGACTTTCACCTGTTTGGTCCCTTGAAACCGTTCACAAGAGGCACGTAGTTTAAAAGTGACGATGAAGTCAAAAGTGTTGTGAGCGACTGGCTGAGACATCAGTCCAAAGATTTTTACTCTGAGGGAATATGGAAGCACTGATTGGAAAAGTATGTGAATTTTAAAAAGTAAGCTTTTATCTGTATTAGAAGTCCTTATACCGAAAATCACCTTATTTATTGAATGACCCTTGTATATATATTTACTTGTGCATCGATTAATCTACACGTCAATGTATACATAAATATCTAACTATCCATTTGCAGATAATGATATACAAATCTACTTACTCATATCCACGCCATTGTTTTTCTAGGCTACATTGAAAATGTGGCTACACAGTAAAAAAAATAAATCATCTGCAATGATCATAGATACAATTGTCGCAAGATTTAACGCAGTATGAGCTTAATTATTCACTAAAACAAAAAACAACATGCAAGGACTCTCTCAGTGTCATATATTGCCAAATGTACTTTGATTATTATGCAGGAAATGCCATTAGACGTGTTAGCTTTATATATATATATATATATATATATATATATATATATATATATATATATATGTATGTATGTATGTATGTATGTATGTATGTGTGTGTGTTTGTGTGTGTAAATCCCTGCTATACACGCACACACATATATAAAGAAATGCTTAGACGCACTTCTCGGCTAGCTTACCTAGGCGGTGTAATGTTGCAACATTTACCTGTAGACAAATGATCCACACGGCTTGTAAAGATGCTAACCTTTGGCCTATGGTTCGAGTTTTTTGTTTGATTGATTGTTGCTGCTGTGACCCCGGGACCATCACATC
>OZ010579.1:51397594-51420094 GCA_963932145.1 Acanthosepion lycidas | reverse complement strand
TCGAGGTTTTTGTAAAACTATTGGGCTCTACTTTGAACAATATGAATTCATTTAGCTCTATGTTGAAATGATGATACCTCTTGCTGTTGTTAACTCCTTATTGGGTTTTAAACTCATTCATCGTTGTTTGATGGTTCTTGAATGGACTTTAAAGATGGAAGCAAAAGTATAAATTTTGGAACCGTTACTGAAGGCCTAAATAATATTTTTCCTCTCATCAACGATCATTTGGGAAGACATAATGGAGTTGACAGAAAATAATTTTAACATGTTCTCTTTCTAACTGAATAACTGAAAGGGTTTTTCAGTGATTCTTACGACAAATCGTGTCATGATGGCTATATATCTTATTTGAAAAACTGAAAAAAAAAAAAAAAAACATTAATTAGGTTGATGCAAAAATAATGACGTAATAATGTCGTTTTTTTACGTTAAAAATATGTCAAAAACGACATTATTACGTCATTATTTTTGCACCAACCCAATTTTTTTTTTTTTTTTTTTTAGTTGTTAAACATTTCGTGTGATGGACAATTATCCCTTGCTGTTACACGATTTGCACTATTTTGGTGTTAAACCATATATATATATATATATATATATATATATATATATATATATATATATATATATATATATATATATATATATATATATATATATATGTGTGTGTGTGTCTGTGTGTGTGTGTGTATATATATTTGGTTACTTACATTGCTGACATATTTGTAACAACGGAATAATAAGACAATTGAAAAGTAATGGAAATAAAAAAAAGAGATATTTCAATGTTTGCTGCATTTCACAACGAATAAAATTAATATTAATTCAGATTTCGGTGTCATTGGATAGGAAGAATCGATATCTAAATAAATCTTATCTGTCTTTTAAAATCTTGGAAGAAAGTACCACTTGATGAAGGATTCGACATTTTTCCCCCGCAGTCTTCTTTTCTGTCTCAGTGATAGAGTTGTTTTTTTAATTTTCTATCTTCATAAATTTGGCTGGCGAGCAGAAAAATTAACTCAACTTTTATGAAAATATATATCAGCGTCTCTTCCTCAAAAGATTAAAGGAAAAGACAAATTTAATTATTCTTTTTTTAAGATAATTATCCTCTATAAGTAAATATATTTTTAATGAATCTACATTTTAATTAATTTAATAACCAGAAATTTTACAAAGAAGATCTAAGAAGTACTAGAAGTACTAAAACTGATTTCTAATACTTAAATGGCCCTGCATTTGTATACGGTTTATTGCAATCAAGTATGTCCGTGTATATATATATATATATATATATATATATATATATATATATATATATATATATAGAGAGAGAGAGAGAGGGAGAGAAAAAGAGAGTGAGAGAAAGAGAGAGTGTGGAAGCTATTAAACGTATATTTTTTTTAACTGTAAACGTTCTTTTTTTCGTGGCTACGTGTTCTTATGATTGATTTTGTAAATCATTAAAACAGTGAAAAATCAGACTGGATCGAGTAATACGACGAAAAAATGTACCCTCTGACAAGAATTGAACGTGCATTCGCTTTTGCCAACAGGGAAATCACTCTTATCACACACACACACACACACACACATATATATATATATATATATATATATTATTCATCTTTCATTCTATCTATCAATCTATCTATCTATTTATCTGTCTTCAAAATTCAGATCACCTTTTTCCCTATTCTGTTTATTCATAAGTATCTCTCTATCTCTGTCGACGCGTCTCACTGTCTATACCCACATATCTAACTATCTATCTATCTATCTATGCAATACAACCTTATAAATAAACACAATGATATATATGTACAAAATCTCTCCGACTTTTAATTCGGTCAGCTTGAACGGTATAAGATTTCAGCCGCCCCATTGATAGGTTCATTGAACGGTATAAGATTTCAGCCGCCCCATTGATAGGTTCATCAACGTTTTTGTCCACTATGACCTTTCCATTGTAGTCAATCTCGCAGGGAAGCAAGTCTCTTTATGTATATTGAGGGTGAATTCACGCAGTCACCAATCTTGCCTTACATTCACCAGTGACCGAATATATTCTTTTACATCCCAATAGTAGACATTACGATATTTTGAAAGAATTATTTTTCTTTTGCCTTCCGTTATTTTCATAATTATTATTATTATTATTATTATTATTATTATTATTATTATTATTATTATTACGGATGCTTCTGTTACGGTTTTTTTCTTCACATGCATACATATATATATATATATATATATATATATATATATATATAATTAGAAAATCTCTTTGATTCATTTTTGTCACCTGGTTATGATTAATAAATGTTTTTGTAACGTACCCTTCGTTTGACTTTGTTTTATTGGACAACTTATCTACTAGATAGATAGATAGATAGATAGATAGATAATGAATAGACATAGAAAGATAGATAGATAGATAGATAGATAGATAGATAGATAATGAATAGACATAGATAGATAGATAGATAGATAGATAGATAGATAGATATATAATGAATAGACATAGATAGATAGATAATGAATAGACATAGATAGATAGATAGATAGATAATTCCAAACCGTGATGCCTACACAAGTTAACCTGACTGTTGACATATCACAGTCCCACTATTCTTTCTCAATGTTCTTTCTCTCACACACACACAGAGCCCATACAAAAAAACACACATACACATACATTTAAGGTATATTGTATTTATGGGATAAATTGATCTATATCAATAATAAAGCGTAGGTAACTATAAATTGGGCATTGTTGTCAACAAATAGGTGACAATTTGTTTCATTCTTCAATGTAATATTCAGTATATCTGTGTTGTGTTTTGACACGACTATTTATAGATGCTGATCAATCATCCATTATACGGTAGGTCAGAAGCGAAATAACAACAATCAACAACAAATAATTAAGTATTCAATAATAAATAATGAGTAAAAAATGTTAACCAACAACGCTATAAAGTAGTCACAATATTGCATTCGGATCTGCCATTATTTCTACTACATATCCTCTAGAATAAATTGAAACCGTTCAATCTAATAAGTCTCATAATAATATATTAGAACTGCTCATAATGAAACATTGACCAGCATATATAATAAATATATAAAGAGCCGAGCCAAAACATAACACACGTAAACATGAAACAGATTGTCACCGAGGGTATTGATATCTATGTAAACTTTCACACACACACACATACACACGTATATATATATATATATATATATAGAGAGAGACAGCATACGTGGCCTGACGATTGCATATAGCATGAAACAGCCTGTCGCCTCTAAGTGTTGACTTCTATGTTCACTTTTATATTTACACACGCTCTATCTCTGATATTGAGCACTTTATTCCATAAATATAGCACACCTTAAGACTATATTTCTTATATATATATATATATATATATATATATATATATATATATATATATATATATATATATAATAGCTGGCCTCTCGTGTTCGAGAATACCCGTCTACTATGGCGGCTATCCAATCCCTATTGCAGATTTTCGTTCAGGCACGTTTGTATTTTTCAACACTCACAGAGCCAACTTGAGCAGACCTTAGTTACAGTGCGTGTTATCGAGAATGATCAACAATCTGAACAACACAAGCACACTCAAGCCCTCGGCTATCGACGGGCCCAAGTTTTCCGCCTACCCTAAATTCACTCAAAGGGCTTGGGTCACCTCGTTATATGGCTTTTCAGGCACTTGCCAAGCGTGTCGCACGCTGAGATCGTTACCCTGTCCAAATCGATAACATCAGGAAGTCTCCTTCCTAACAAAACAACCATGATGAGATTCGAACCTGGCTCTCATAGCCATAAAACGGACGTTCTAAGGACGCACACACCTACACACACACATATAACATATATATATATATATATATATATATATATATATATATATATATATATATATATATATATATAGAGAGAGAGAGAGAGAGAGAGAGAGAGAGAGAGAGAGAGATTGAGAGAGATAAAGAGAGAGAGAGAGACTTTTAAATGCACATTTACACTGTAGCACATACAGTGAAACTCACATCATTTATCACTCCCTCTCTCTATTCCCCTATTTCTCTGTATATTTACGTCTCTTCTAAATACTGTTCAATGTCCTTTTCCCACTATAGAAGAACTATCTCGCGAATAATAAGTTCTGTTCCGTCAGAAAGATAACACAAAAAACACACCCACGCGCAAAATGCACAAAACCGCACAGAACATCGATCATCACCTTCATACATGTATTTTTGTAATACAATTATACGCGTATTGATAGAAATATATCCCCAGTGACCTTCAATAAATCCAAAACTATGATTTTCATTCAGAACGATAACCTGATGGTAAACATTCAGAGCAAAGGGCAAAAGCTTCTTTATTAACAAATATTTACTATGGACTGACAAACGCCTATATATGAGGGCCTACTCAAATAAAAAAAATAATGATATTGTCGTGTCTCCTCTCTTATATATACACATCTTCTATCGCTGATATTGAGCACATATGTCCGTAAACATCGCATACATTAAACTAAATTAGGAGATTTTGAATGTGCTTCCAACCAATCTAAAACAATTGCGAAATGCCATAACAGTGTGGACCCAAATTTCAAGAGAACCCATAAGACCAAATCTAAGCCAAGAATTGAACGACATTTCAACATCAATGTGTTATTTAATTCCGACAAGAATTTTATTTCTGGTAATATTTTTTCTTCAAAAATGTATAACAATATTTTACAAACTTGTATTGCTGGTACTAAAAGCTATTTTAAAACTTTCTTAGTGTTTTGACCCCAGTTAGGTGTTAACTATTGTCCCTATAGCTGGGAGCCTAACAGGTGCTACAACCACGGCCAGCAATTAAGAGATCGTTCCACCCTCATCAAAACCTTCTGTGCAGAGGCCTTGCTGTCATTGTCTTACACACGAGTCAAATGTAGTTTATAGTCATACAGAGGAAGTGGTGCCAATTGCTACTAGTAATTCTGACGAAATGAACAATGAGCGTATATATATGAAATATTTCGTGAACTAATGTGAAGATTGTTCTACAAATTGCCGTGTAGCTCTCAAGCTATCTATGACCTTAATATGTAGAATAAATGATCGATGTGTGTGTGTGTGTGTATAAGCATATTTCATTTCAGCCTTTGGAAGTAAAGTCTGATGAACCAGAGCCATTTAAAAGGGCTGTGGTGAAATAATTTATTACATGGAATCTTAAAGTGGTCTGTTTTTTTATTCAAATATATATATATATATATATATATATATATATATATATATATATATATATATATATATATATATATATATACACCCGCATATAAAAAAAGTTGTGATCACACTATAAAATGTGGGACAAAATGTAAGAAACAGTATAGAATAGACACAATGATTTTAACAGAGCAATCATAAGTTGAGTTTAAATTGATAAACAGTATCTCCTCGGCAAGGCCACATTCGCTTATCGGCTTGAGGATATATATATATATATATATATATATATATATATATATATATATATATATATATATATATATATATATATAAGTTTAAGATATACTATATTTATGCGTTAAAATGTACAATATCAAGGATACAGCGTATGTATTATATAGAATTTGATATTTGCGTTGAACACCAACTGGCGACAGTCTGTTTCATGCTTAAATGCAATCGTCATCGCCTGCCACACACACGCAGAATGAGAAATCATAGGACAGAACCCAATAGCCAGGCCAGTTACTTTATTCACTTTCTTGCAAACACCCTTGGGAAACGTATTAACCCATCTCTTCTTCTCCCAGCTATGGGTAAAATACCGGATTTCTCAACCAGCGTTGCGTGGCAATCAGTGTAAGCGAAGAATAACTCTCAATTACAGACCTGTGAGTGAAGCTATCGCGCGTCATCTTGGGCATACTTGTAAGTAGATAATGGTAGCTGACGTTCGAAAAGCTGGTCCATGTTATAAAGACGTCTATCATTATAATCACATTTAGTTACAGGTGTTACACTTATATGTAAGAAAATGATCATGTTTGAAATCGTATATACATTCATCATATCTATCTATCTATCTATCTATCTATCTATCTATCTATCTACACGCACATACACATACATATATATGTATTATGAATTATCTATAACTCTAGATACATACATAAAAATAGTTATGCATTCAGATAAAAGTAAAATAAACTCATCCTCTATAATAGCAAAAACTATAGCCGAATCGCACTGACATAGAGAACTTTGGGGCAAATTCATCGTACTTTATGTATAGAAAAGATAAAAATATGAGACCAGAAGAACAATTAAAACAAAAACTTAACCACAGTCCCTTGTCAGATGTTTTTAACGAAACTTATATAAAAGAAGGGATTGCTGTCCAAATATACAATATATATATATATATATATATATATATATATATATATATATATATATATGGTCATGCATATATTGAGCTGACGAGTGAATGGTTTTTCGAGTCTAGCTTCGTAACCGTAATTCTATACCTGGCGCCTCTTTCAAAGAAGAAAAGGAAATATTAAACAGTACTTCTTCTCAGATAATTATCCTTGTATGTGTAATTGTGGAAATGATGACAATGCATCCTCTCAAAATTTCTGAGAGTTTACCTGTAAAGCGAAAAACGTTTAAAATGCCAAATACCATGACACAACCACAACTTCTGCGATTGTCGCCGCACAGCAATGTTTTATTCGAGTTTGTCTCATGATTCTAACATATACTTGTAAATTCATTTATTCATTTTATCTTTTATTATTCTTCCTGCTGTGCAATATATAAGGGAATTGAACAGCAGACGCCATGTGCACCAAAACATACGCTCATAAGTTGGTGATAAGATGGCAGATTTTAATTTTTAGCTGTTAGTAAAGAGTTTTATCTGTAGACTGTGTTAGATGCTTTTTTTAGAAGATTTAGACTTCTTTTTTTTTTCAAATGGGACCATTACAAATATTTTCATAATTCCCTAATACTTTTATATTCAATGCAAAACAAACGGTCCATAAAATATTCTAAAATAAAGAGTTTAATTTACGTTAAAAATTGTCATCGTGCAGGAGCGTCCACTTTATGCAGGGCCTAGGATAAAATCCTCTCCTAAAGAGAATTGCCTAGTACAAATAAAAGTAAAATGTCACAGTAAAGTTAACCGTTCTATCGTATGCAACCTGGAAAGCGTGCTATCGTTTTTTGCTCTATTCTGACATATAGAATTAGAAATGTCCTCTACAAAGATCATCGACTTTCTCATTGTTTCCTAGGCAATATTTATAATCGTTTGGAGTGCTCTCTTGCACAAAGTTTTATAGACATTACCCGTGATTAAAAATGAATTTGTTTTGGTGTTGTCTACATACAGTTGTTACAAAGTCTCTCTCAAGAAATTTAATTTAATTTATATTTTTATGTCTAATTTTTAACAGGGACTAGACTTCTGGAAACATTTCTTCGTCGATTTTGGTTTTATACTATGGAATTTATTTGAAAATGTTATTATTTCTTGCATAAAGTTAATTCAATATTTTCTCGATAACATTTTAGAACTAACAAGAAATATATTAGTGATAAAATTATATTTGATATGAGAAACTTGTAACTTTGATATGGAAACTTGGCATTGTAAAATATATTGGATTTAAATTAGATTATCATTATACATACAAAATATAGAAGCAAATATGTTATTTTTAGAGTACAACATTAATGAGATATTAATCTATGAAAAATGTTATCTAGATTTAAATATTCTCCTAAAATTTCTGAATGTCAAACATTTTGATATAGGCATTGAATTGTAGCCCTTAGTTGCACAGTTTGTTAGCCTGTATATAGAATAATTACATTAAAATGTATCCGTCTCTTCTACTCCAATAGCTTCATACCTCGCACCTCTCGCCTGTGGAACACCCTTCGCAATTACTGTTTCCCTGATAGCTATAATCTCCAACTATTCAAATGTAATGTCAATCGACATCTCCAGTTACCTTGATCTACACACTATCCTTCTCTTCATCCTTTCTTCTATCACTCCTATCTGCTCTTGTTACAAATCTTCTGCAACCCCCCTGCATCCTAGTGGCTTCATGCCTTGCTCGGGTCGGTAAGCTTAAAAAAAACAAAAAAAAACAAACAGTAATTTGGAAAATGGTATAGCACGTCAGATGAAATGACGGTTTCCGTATAGGAATACAGGTTCGATTCCTGTTGGAGAACGCATATTTTTTCGAAATTTTCTCGTATATTCAGGTTTGTAAATGTAATTAATACTTTTTAATTAAAAACAGTAATTAAATAAATTGTACCTATAAAAAAACATATAAATAAGATCTCTGTCTGATACGCCGGTGTGCGAAAGTTTATATGAAAAAAATAAAACGACGATTTTTTTTTTCACTGGAAAATAACCCATCTACAAAAACATCTCTCGGTGAGAAATTCTCAGTTCTTTGTTTATTCCTCGGTCCGCTGATGAAGGACACAGGCGTGTCCCAAAATTCCGAACTTAAAACCTTTCTGTCCATGTTTCATTTCTGTCATATGGTTAATAATTAATATTTAATAAATGTTTATCTACTGATTATATTGGTACCCTTTCGTTCGTTCTTGTCTTATTAAGAATCCTATTTTTCACACACAGACATTGTTGTTCGTTTTTCATTGGTCAGTCCTGTATCACGTGTATTCGATTCATTCAAGCTTTTATAATTTGTAGTATTCCGAACTCAAGCAGAGATGGCGCGTCCTACCAACAGTTAAAAAAAATAACGGATTCCAAAACCTACCTGTGAAACAGTAACTACTGCTATACTTATGTAAGAGTATAAAAACTTTAGTTTAACTATTTCGGCATCAGATGATGATGCATATCAGTAATTAAACGTGTGCTCGCTGGTTTATACGTGTGTATGTGTGCGTGTGTGTTTGTGTATCTCGTAGGCATTATGTTTGTTAGTTTTTCCGCATGTTGATCTGGGAAGGCTTTACGGACAAACCATTTGTTTGAGATAAACATATTTGAGATTCATAAAGAATGCATTCAATTATATTTTACATTTTAATTAAATTAAATTAATTATATTACATCGCTAAAATTTAATAGCTTTAATAAAAGTGAAACATGTCACATTGATAAACGTTTCCTATTTATTATTTATCTTATATATTTTGTTGCTAAGACGTATATACCTGAAGGCAGGCTCCTGGAGATAAGGGGCACCAGAAAAAAACCGAACCACTCCAGCTACGAATTAATATGTGTTTATATATATATATATATATATATATATATATATATATATATATATATATATATATATATATAAAGAAACATACTCCTAAGTTGTGCTATATTCATGGGATAAAGTGCTCAATATCGGAGACAGAACGTGTATATATATAAAAGTGAACATTGAAGTCAACAATTAGAGGAGACAGGCTGTTTCATGCTAGACGCAATCGTCAAGCCACGAGTGTTTGTTTTTTTTTTCTCGGCTCTTTATATATACGGGTCTATGATGCATTGTGTGTGGTCTATTTTGGCAGTTATTTTGCCAGAAGTCGTTTATTTGTTTATTTATTTATTTATTTATTTGGGTTAAATTAATTGCTTGTTTAATTATTTTTATTTATTTATTTTTATTTTATTCGGTGTTTTATTAACGTAGTAAAAAATTGTTTCAATCGCTTATTAATAGTTTTGTTTTGATTCGGGAAGATAAAGCTTTGATTACTCTAGTTGATTCTAACTATTATTTTGGTGGGAGCAGTGTTTAATTTGTTTATTACTTCATTTATTTATTTGGATTGATTATCTTTACTTGTTTTTTCTAACGATTACTTTATCGGGATCGCTTTGTTAGTTTACTTATTTATTTGAATTAAGTTAGATTAATTTATTTTACATGTTTTTTTTATTATTTATTTATTATATTGTATATTTTTATTCACTCTTTTAGGTACCCACAAAGCACCACACACCCATATCTATATCTATCTATCTATCTATATATATATATATATATATATATATATATATATATATATATATATATATATATCCGAGAAAAACACTCCTGGCCTGACGATTGCCTCTAGCTTGAAGCAGCCTGTCACCTCTAATTGCTGACTTCAATGTTCACTTATATATATATATATATATATATATATATATATATATATATATATATATATATATATATATATATATATGCACCTCGAGGTGGTGTAATGATTAGCACGCTTGTCTTACGAGAACATTTACTGCTGATCCTCACTGTATGTTCAATACATTCACCCATGTGCCACATCTAAGCTACGCTTAGAAAATCAATATATATATATATATATATATACATATATATATATATTCTGCACTAGCTATTGATAAATAGTAGGCAGACTGATATCTTCAGCTTTGGTTGGCAACTGATATAGGAGAGTGATGGCTCGAAATTTAAAAGTTGATGAGTGTTCTGTGCAGACTACTTTGCGCATCATGTTAACTATATTTTGTATTATGTTCTTGCGAAATGTGTGGATGATTCTACACAAGCCTTCCCGAGTAAAATCGCATCACATATGCAAGTTGTCTAACTTTTCAATTATAGAAGCCGAACAGTTTGCATTTATATGCATCATAACCAATGGAAATAATGTTTTCTGTCGATCGCATTGTACAGGCGTTAATTTAAATGGGGTTAAATAAATAAATGTATTTCCACTCTCGACGTACTGACTTATTTACAGATAGACCGATATATCAATTTTAACACTTCAAATATCTCGTTGTAACAAAATTTCGTATTGCAAATAAGGGAATAAGAATATGGACAAGGCTGGGTTAGGGGTATTTTCACCAGCACGGCAAATTGTTAGAAAACCAGAATATATACTTCAAAATTCCTATCATATTCTTAAATTGCTTAGTCAACTCAGTAATTTCCCTGCATATCATGCGTGGTGACAAACCCATTTAGAAATATTTAAGCTGCTATTTCCAACCGCATTCTAAGATCAATGTCTAAAAATTTCTTTGAGCGTGGGAAGAATTTGGATCTTGGTGAAGATCATCCTTCTTCGAACCTCGTGAACGGGTGCTAAAGAATCACAAAGAACTGGGGAAAATAACAAGAACCACATCACCTGCGAACTTTCAACAACAGAAACAAAAAAAGTTGATATCATATGTAATTCGAAGAGAAAATTATCCACTGGCTCATGTGTCCAATGGGCCACGTGGATAAAAGCGTTGAGTGTATAAAGTGAGTTGAGCCAAAGTGTTGTGAGTTCAATACCTGTCTACTGCAGTGGTGAATAAAAACTTGGAGAGTTGAGTCAGAGGAAGATAGCTGAGATTCAGTAGACTCATGGCAAGTGAAACTAGAACAATATACCCCGGTGGGCGAAACAAACGGTTCAGTTCAAAATTCCAATTATCTCCGGTCAAACCGCCTTAAATACGGCAATAAAGATGAGGACAAGAGTTGGAACAATATAAATAATGTAAATAAATGGTGATATATTCAAGATATTGACGATCTGTTTCTTATTAATTTGTATAACTTTTGGAAGTCCCTTTCGTTATTTCAATTCGCCTTCGGATTTACTGTCGTTTTTCTGTCATCTTTCTGAACATCCCTGATATTTACATTTTCGTAATTTCTTGAGTTCAATATTTCCAATTCTTAGTTCTCATCTACGATTGTTATTCTTGCCGGTTACATAATCGTGGATTTGTCTGTGGAATATCATGACATTAGTGTTAGATAATTAGAGTGAAATCATTAAAGTTTTTTTTTTTTTAGTTTTTTTTATCAAAAGCATTTTACTTTTAGTCGCATATTAATTTAGAATATTTCTTATTTCAAGCTTTTGAAATGGAATAATATCATACTAAATTTCAGATTTTCGCTATTGCCCATCAAAATGACTGGAAAAAAGCGATCTAAAAGCAACAGTTGAAAAGAGAGGTAACAAAGCGTAAATGAAATAGCTTTAGTTTGTTCAAATTAGGAGGCTTAGCATTGCAGCCAATGTATTTTAATGCTGCCAGCAACAAAGGAGAAAATCAAAAATACCTAACAGCGAATCGAATATGATATCAAACTTTATATTATTTTATTTATTTTTTACACTATTGACATTATTCGGGTTATTGCCCTCGTCTTTGTCGCTATATCTATTACAACGGTTCGGCCGTTGTACGCCCCAGCCTTCTTCAAGAGGTTGGAATGTCGAACTGAACACTTTATTTCGCTCACTGTTCAATATCAGCACTTTTTTTTAAGCGTTTCACCCCAAGCAAGGCGAGAAGCCACTAAGACGCAAGGGGTTACAGAAAATCTGGAGCAAGATCAGATAGGAGTGATAGAGGAAAGGATTAGGAGAAGGATAGTGGATAGATCAAGGCAACTGGAGATGTCGATTGAGATTACATTTGAATAGATGGAGATTTTAGCTCTCAGGGAAACTGGAATAGGGAAGAGAGTTCCACAGGCGAGAGGTGCGAAACATGAAGCTATTGGAGTAGAAGAGACGGCTACATTTAGGAGTTTCGACAGTGAAGGGGTGAGAGCGGGATGCCAGCCTCGTAGGGCGCTTGAACACATGAAGTCTGGGAACCAGCGAATACAGCTCCTCGGAACAATTGCCATGAAAGTATTTGTAAAACAGAGAGAGGGGACGGCGCGTCTGTGAGAAAGTGACTGTAGACGAGATGACAGAGCAGGGCCAATTATATTGCATATCCGCCACTGGAGCCTATCAAGAACCCCGAGGCAAACAGAAGGGGCTCCAGACCATATATGGCAGCAATACTCCATGCAAGGGCTAATTGTTGATTTGTAAATCTGAAGGATCGATTCCGGGGAGAAAAATTTCCTGGCACGGGACAGAGAGCCAACTTTCCTTGCGGTGGACGAAGCAATTGACTCAATGTATTTGTTCCATCTCAGGTCAGCAGTCAACGTGAGACCAAGCAGCCGCAGAGAGGTGCTCTCGAGAAGTGGTAAAAAGTCGTTGCTGAAGACATTAGTTTTATAATACCCAGAAATTCATACAACTGATAAATGACATTCATTAAAATACATGACTCGTGGAACTAGAACAGTCTTGATGTAGATCAAAACTCTCGAGAATCTGCAACGCGTATTACATTAAAATTATCAACTGTTGAATACGCCCCTCCTCCGTCGAATGCGTCGTATATTCTGTCTTCTTACATTTGATAGCTCATTCTTGTTTTCTTTTACTATGTTCTGTAAGAGTTCCAGGGGTTTCCTTTCTTTGTTTTTTAACTACACAGTGTTGTTTGCATAATTTGGTAAAAACTTTGCGAACAAATCCTAAATGATAGTGGGATTCCTAGTTCTCCCGATTCGCTTTAAAGATTGCAAACGTTTGTTTCGAAAACAACATTGTCTTAAGCCTCTTTCTATTTTTGTGTAATTACTTAATTCATTTTTTTAATGCATATCAAGGCGGTTTGCTTTCTGCATAAGTTCAAGATTATTCGAATGTATTTCACAAACGGATCAATATGACTTATCAGTTCAAATAGTTTCTTTTTTTTTTTTTTTTTTTGGCGCCGTATCATATAAAAAACTATAACATAATTTACAAAACAGATGTATATATCCTACTACACTTGTATTTTTCTTGCTGATATCAATCTGAGTATAAATATCTCATGACATGTTTCAGCCTTCTTAAGGAAACCACACTTATCTTGTCCTATTTCCGGTTTGGTTTGGTTTGGTTTACAGCATATCAACCTCAATCGGTTATTTAATGCCAACAATTTTTATTGCTGGGAATATATATATATATTTTTCCAAAAATGTATTGCTGCTAATATATATATATTTTTTTTTTGCTGGTAATAATTTTTTTACAAAGCATTTCTGGTATTAAAAGATATTTTTACACATTATGGTGTATTGACCACAGTTTGGGAGTTAACTATTTGCCCATAGGTGTGACCCAAACAGGTGCTACCACTCTGGGTCAGTTTGGGCGTGGGAACTGCAGAAATTAAGAGGTGATTCCACGCCCCTCAAAACCTCCTGATCAGAGGCCTTGCTCTTGGTCTTACCCAGGACGCGGATGCAGTTTATCGTCATACCCAGGATGCCTATTGCAGGTTTAATGCTACTCTGTGGTCCATACATAAAAATTTCAATATTTTTCTATGTGACTAATTTGGCAGATTGCACGATGGAGCTTGCATTCATCTGCACATGACTTAATTTGCAGTGCTATCAATATGGAACTATTAAGGTCATCCCGTATATCGGCTACGAAACAAAACTTCTCCCTTTTAATCATTAAAGAGAACGTTTCTTTGCCTACAATACGCATGGTTTATATTTCATTTATTATTCAATTTAACATATATATATATATATATATATATATATATATATATATATATATATATATATATATATATATATATGAAGAAAAATATACGGAAAAAACAAACAAAAATCCTTATATGCAATTATGCTGTTTTAATGTTAATATAATGTCAACGTTGGACGTTTCGGTCTAATAAACCATCTTCAGGACATATTCATAAAATATAATTAACATTATCAATTCAACGTGACAGAGACGATGGACATAAGAACAAGACTTATCCAAACATATAACTGAAAGTTTTATATGATCAGCGTTCCGTTTAAAACAGCATAATTTCATATAAGGATTTTTGTTTCTTTTTTCCGTATATCGGATCTATATCCACATATTTGCTTACATATATATATATATATATATATATATATATTGATAGATAGGTAGATATATATATATATATATATATATATAGATATATGTATATATATCACCCCCCCATATATATATATATATATATATATATATATATATATATATATATATATATATATATATATATATATATATATATATGTGTGTGTGTGTGTGTGTGTGTGTGTGTGTGCGCGCGCGCATGAATGATAAAATATAGTTTTAAGATATGCTATATTTATGGATTAAAGTTTTCAATGTCAGGGACAGAGTACATATAAGTAAACAGCTAGAGGATTATGACTGTTGACTGCAACACACACACACACACACACATATATATATATGATTGTGTACGTGTGTGTGTGTATATATATATATATATATATATATATATATATATATATATATATGTGTGTGTGTGTGTGTGTGTGTGTTTGATAAAATGTAGGTTTATGTTATATTGATGAGTAAAAGCACTCAATATCAGTGACAGAGCTTATGTAAATATAAAATTGGAAACTGAGGTTGATATCAAGCCAGTCTGTATTGACCTCAGACACCATTAGCAATTGATCTCAGAAATGACCTACAATCTGTTGTTAACTGAGACAAGGAATGGCCTCTTATTTTAACGGCCCCGAATCGAAATGGCTCTCCTTTCATCGTCTCAGAGAACATTTTTCTGACTTCCCTCAGCATGCTTAATGGTAACTGACATTACGTTGTAAGATTATATCGAATCAGTTTTTATGTCTGCTGCTAGGAAAGCTGTTTGTTTTAGGAAATTATACACGCTAGAATCGTTTATTTACATATTTATAAGGCTACCATTCGACGTTGCTTTGAATATTATTGCCACATTTGGTCTGATGTTCATGCTATATATGTAGGGATTCTTGAAAAAATCCAAAGAAAAATCTGCAATGTTATTGGTTCTGAGCTGGCATCTTGGCTTTAATCATTTTTACACTGGTTTAACGTAGCTCCCCTGTGTCTTTTCTATAAATACTTCCATGGTAATTGATCTGATGAACTTTTCTCTTTGATACCAAGATTTATGAAGTTAAACGCAATACTAGATTTTTGGCAACATCTCGTAATTTTACAGCAGAAATGGTTGAATAAAACCGTAAGTTCTATGCTAATAGCTTCTTCTCTCGCAGTTATCCCATGGGGAACTCTCCAGTCAACTTTTATCTTCAAAAATTTAAGTGCTTTGTCAGTCATTATATACTGTCTTCTTTGATTCTTGTTCTTTTCTTGTTCTCGCCATTTAATATTTTCCTTTTTCTTATATTCTCTCACACCATGCGTCTTAGTGGCTTCGTTGCCTTGCTTGGAGATGAAATGAACAAAATTATTTGTATGATGAAAAAAAAACAAAAACTAAGGTGATTCTTCCGTTTTATAAAAAGAAAATCCCTATATATTTTAGATATTAGGTTGGTGCAAAAATAATGTCGTTTTCTCGCATAGTAACATATGTGAGAAAACGACATTATTTTTGCACCAACCTAATATAATTAAATCATTTAACGTTTAGGATTAATGTGTCTGAGAGCTTTTCTCTCCACCGATGTGTGCATTTGAAGCCTCCATATCATATTATTCTCTTTTCTCACCTGACAACAAGCGAAGTGTGGTCAACCAGCCGTTTCCGGAAAGGTGAAGAAAAGAAAGAAATCAAGGAATTTTTGCTACGTGTGTCATGTCTCTGAGGTAACATTACACCTAGCCCACATGTCTAGACTTCACTCCAAAATGAATCATCATTATGAAATTACTATAAATTATCTACCTACATATCTATTCCACTCTCCACTTATCTTTCTATATCTCAACTGGTTCATATATGTGTCACATGTAAATATTTAAAACGAGGTGTCACGACTCCACTCCTTATTTAAATCCATGATAAACCGACCATTAATGCAAATTACCTGGCGCTGCATTATCATGTCTGTTAGCAAACGTTTTACGTACATAACGCGTTAAATAAGGAAACATATATTGTATACAACAATTATCTAATTTTTCAATATTATCTCATTTATTCTCAATGGTTTTCACCCAATGATTCTTACATAATAACGTTGATGTTGATGCTTGGTTGAATTTTTACAATTAGCCAATCCTTGTTTATTTTTTTTTAATGTTGAAGTAAGCATAGAGAACACACTGAAGATAGAACTCACTCCTCAGTTTTAATGGTCAACCAGATTTACTTCGCGAACTACGGCGAAGTGATCTTAAGGATCTAGAGGTAACATTATATAGAGACTCGTATATCAGAAATCGAACAATCATTTCTTCTTCTGTGTGCCCTATCTCTTCAGGAAGTTGCCGAACATAGCTCTCCGCGATTTTCTCTCCTTTGTAATTCATAATAAATTTTGTGTTTTTGTTATATCTCCTAAAAATTTTTCAGCCATCCATTCACTCATACTCGTCAGGCAGGTAATGCATTGTTTCCACTGTCTTTCTTGCCTCCATTCTTGTGACTATCAAGTTTTCCAAGCGCTCTTTCCTCATTGTGTGAGCTAGACATTTTAGCTGTCTCTTCCTGATGTTAAGTATTTGTACTTTTTTTTAGCTTCCATTTTCTCTAAAACTTTGTTGTTGCACCCATATTCGGTTCATGGTATTCTGAACATTCTTCTGTAGCAGTGGCAGACCTAGACTTTTGGAACTCTGAAGCTTGAACAGATAGGGAAGTCTCTTCGCAAACAGCAACAATGGAATCGAAGATCTAACTGCCAATAGGACGGCTACGAATAGATTCTGGCGAGCTTAATGAGCAGATACAGCTGGAGGTTCGGGAACTGCAAGCTATAATTTTTTTTAAAGTTACTGGGGAAATATAGGAGTACTGATATTACATAACAATACTGTGGTTATTTGGTCTGATCCCAAAAATTGGGGAATATTTTTTGGTTACAATTATTTTAGATTAGTATTGACTAGACTTTCCGTAACTCAGCAATTTTTTCAGAATAGAAATATATTCATTTCTCTCCTTTTTGAAGTAAAACTCTTTCACAATTGAAATACACTCTCGAATCGAAGGTATCTACGCTTTGTTCATATTTACAAATGTCAAGTTTGAAACTGTACATAGCTCTGACTGATTATGATAAACGACTTTGGGAGAATGAGATGCAATGAATTCTAATCTACGATGTTTTTCAAAAAAACATTTTCCACTATTTTGGTTTTACGAGCGGGCAAGTTAACCTAATTAGTGCAATCAAGTCTACTGAGCCGCCATCTTGTTTTTTCCACTTTGAATATATATGTAATATTATAGTTCTTACGAGTTTATTGTTGTCATGATATTATGATTGAGTTGTTTATATTACAATAACGTCGGGTTTTATGTTCAAACTCAGGTGTCAGTAGCGACACTTTATTCCTATATAATAATAATAATAATAATAATAATAATAATAATAATAATAATAATAATAATAATAATAATAATAACACAAAAAGTGCCTCCTCATTGATATGCCAGTCCCTGCTGACTGCAATGTATGTTTGAAGATATTCAAAAATTTCTCAAAATACAAGGACCTTGAGATAGAAATCTCAAAAATGTGGCATATGTGTCAATAGCTGTCGTAGTTGGAACCCTAGGATTGGTTGGAAAATATTCCAGTAGACTAATTGAAGGGATTCCTGGACGTCCATGCCTCAAAGAGATACAAGAAATTGTTCTGACAAGTACATCCCACGCTTTACGAAGGGCTTTATCTATCTAACTATCTATCTATCTATCTATCTATCTATCTATCTATCTATCTATATATATATATATATATATATATATATATATCAGTGGAAAAGTGTCATGATACCATTTCTAACCTTAGGTCTCTGGGCGGGACCCGGAAAGAAATGTGTAAACGCCAGAAATCAAAGAAAATAATAATAATAATAATAATAATAATAATAATAATAATAATAATAATAATAATAATAATAATAATAATGCAGAGTTAAAACTGAAACCGAAGGTTTTATACTTGCTGCACGGGTCCAATACTTGCTAACTAGAACGAAATTCACATACTGAAAAATGCTGTTAAATGGAAATGCAGATAACTTGTAACAATTTTATGGGATTTTACAATACACACAGAACAATCACAGCTAATCGGCCACACATCGTGATCAAAGACCACAAAAAGAATTTGCTATCTTATTGACATGGCTGTACATGCAGATTGTAATGTATCTTTGAATATCTTTTAAAAAATCTATCAAAATACAAGCATCTTGAAGTGGATATCTCAAAATTGTGACAAAATTATTCCAGTTGTAGTTGGACCTACCACCGGATTCAAGGTTCCAATAAACACATTGAAGAGATTGCTGGTCATAAGAACTACAAAAAATGTATGTACAAGTACAGAACACACATTAGCTTTTTTTTCTATTTTTCAGTGGAAAATGTCAAGAAGTCATTTCTGACCTTAGGTCTCTGGTTGGGATCCGAAAGGAAATGTTATACAGCAGAAGTCCAAGGAAATAATAATAATAATAATAATAATAATAATAATAATAATTTATTTAATGCTTTGGGGAAGAAAGACAATGTCAATACAAAAAAAAAAAAACAACTCTGAAATGCAACAGCAATGCTATATACAAAATATTTTGAAACAATGACGACCGCTAAGATGGTTGTTGTGGTTGTAGTGATAACGGGGATGATGGTCGCAGTGGTGTTGGCGGCGATGAATCAAAAACTGTGTGTGTCTTTAACTGCGTTGATTCGGCGATGGCGATGGTGCAGATTGGGAAGTATCTCATCGATAAACAAATTCTCCAGGAAAAGGAAAACGTCAACTGGGTATGATATACTCGTGTGTTTACTCAGTCCGTTCCCACGTCGGTCCTCGATGACACCCCCGCCAAACCTGTGACGTCATTAAGCAAACATGGAACCCTGTGACAATTCCGAGACACACGTCATTCACATGTCCATAATGACAACCCATTTACCGGGTGACTCTCTTTTTTATTCATTCATTTTTTTTTTTTTTTTTTTTTTTTGACTTGTCTCTCACAATTATTTGCTTTATACAGTTTGAATGACTCAGTTTTTTGTTGTCATTGCGCGTTTTTTTAATTTTTTTAAATTAATAAGTTATTTATTTAATATTTTTCCTTTTGTTCTAATTTTTCATTTGTTTTATTATTCTGTAAATATCTAATTTTGTTGAGATATCTTTGCAAACACTGTGGGTGGCCGTCACACGGAAAACAAAGGGTGAACTATTCTCTACACTATAATAGCTGTATAAAATCTATATCCAGATTACTGAAAACACTATATAGATAGATAGATAGATAGACAGAAAGAGAGAGAGAGAAAGGGGGAGAGAGAGAGATAATATTAGTGGTCAATATATATATATATATATATATATATATATATATATATATATATATATATATATATATATATATTCCAAGAGAAAATAATCCAGGTAGAGTTCAATGTCCAGGACAGAGCAAGAATATAATATAAAAGGCTGAAACACAAATATTCCATGCTTATAATTTATTACATTGGAATCATAATCACGATTCAATTCATCAAACCTAAAAATTAAAAAAAAAATTCTGAATTTGTAAGTCTAATGAATTCGATCACGATTACGATTCCAATGTAATAAATTATAGCCATGGAATATTAGTGTGTATATATATATATGTATGTATGTATGTATGTATGTATGTATGTATGTATGTGTGTCTGTGTCTATGTGTGTTTGTGTGTGTCAAGAAATATTGTTTTAAGGTAGGCTATATTATGGGATAAAGTGCTCAATATTCGAAATAGAACGTGTGTAAATATTAAATGCAAAAACCTAATCAGACCAAAAATATCAAGGAAAATAAGGAAAAGAACATCGGCCTACAACAATTAATTCGAAAACTGCAAATTCTGCTTGGAGAAAAAAAAACAACTACTAAATAAACGATTAGAACTCATCTCAAAATGCAGAGACGAAAACTATAGTTACTTAAAAATCGAAAGGTTTAAAGAATAAATAAAAATAAATAAAACAAAACAAAATAATTGAGCAAGAACAAATGAAGAAAATTAATCTCAATAAATGAAGTAAATAATAAAGACATTAAGAATGAATAGACTACACACAATGCATCACTGACACGTATATATAAATCGTCGAGAAAAAACACAAAGCATGTGGTCTGACGGTTATATATATATATATATATATATATATATATATATATATATATATATATATATATATATATATATATATATTATATGGGAGCACTTTTAGGTAATGCAATGGTTAGTAAACTTGTCTGGCTAGAAAAATTACGACTGAGTAGTCAATGCGATTCTCACTGAGTGCCTCAAACTTTCGGCCTTGTGTGACATCTTAGCTAAGCTTGGAAAATCACTATATATATATATATATATATATATATATATATATATATATATATATATATATATATATATATATATGAGGAGGGGGCAAAATTGTGATATAAATAATATATATAGAGAGAGCGAGATTTGTAAAAAGACAATATGTATAGAAAGAAAGAATTTTTTTTTTTCGAAATGGTTGCTTTATAGAACAATTTATCAAATGCATTAGTTATACATAGAAATAACTTCAACCACAACGCCAGTCTAAATAATCACTCTTATTAAAAAAGAAAGTGAAAACAAAAGTACACGAAATGTTCCTGAGAATGTTGTTATCATATCTTGCCAAAACATACATCTGGGTTTCGGATTTTTTTTTTCTTTTATCCATTCTTTTCCTAAAAAGATATACACCGTTCTCAAGCTAACATAGGTGACCAATCAAATTTATTAAGAAACTGGTTAAATGAAAATTCTTCTGTTGTTTAGAATAAATAAATATTTAATTTAATTTCTGTAATTTTGCATGAACAAAATCAACAAAAACACAAAGAAATTTTATGCTTTCGTTTATGACGCTTTAAATTACATCATTGGAACACCCATCACAGTTTACACTGAATATTTTACTTGGAGAATATTTATGAGTATTCCTAAATTTAAAAGAAATATCGAACAATATTTATATTTTGTTCACAAATATTTGTTGCACAATAAAATCCTTACATTTGACTTGAATGAAACGTATCTGTTAAGAACAGTTTTTCTTTTGTCTTGATTCATAAATATATAGTCCGCAACTATATATATATATATATATATATATATATATATATATATATATATATATATATATATATATATATATATATATATATATGTGTGTGTGTGTGTGTGTGTGTGTGTGTGTGTGTGTGTGTTTGCGTGTGTAATCAAGTGAACTAAATCTGACAATTATTTTAATATATTTATTGTTAATACTTCATTTTTATAAATACGAATATTTAGGCAAATGCTCCGTTTATAATAAACAGTATTCACAACATTTATTGGCAAGAAAAACTTCATAGAAAATATATCCTCTAACTGGAAGCGCACCTGCATGCTACTCGAAATCGTCATATAGCCTGGCATGATATGCCATTTACCTACAGAGGCTATATGATGGTTCCGTGTAGGATACAGGTTCGATTCCTGTCGGAGGA
>OZ010579.1:51385094-51395094 GCA_963932145.1 Acanthosepion lycidas | reverse complement strand
AAGATAAATTATGAAATAGTACATCAATAAACAGCAATAAAAGTATCAAATATTTTGTTCATTTTAGAAAAAGATAGGAAAATCAAAAATAATAAGCCTAAATGGATGTAAGCCTAAAATATTAGGAGATAAAGAAGTCAGTATTAAACATACAATAAAATAATTCATACTACCATTTTGACAGTACTAATTTCTAAACTAACATTTGATACAAATGAGTGAGAGTAGAAAATGCAAAGTGTATAAACGCAATAAAAAAGTAAGTAAAAAAATAAGACAAACGATTAAAAACAGATAAATACGAATACAATTTAGCTAGATATCTAAAATTTAACTGAATTTAGTGACATAGTTGACGCCAATGGTCAGCGATAGAGCTCGACTTCTGCTATTAGCCCAGGATGACAGATTCTGAATTTTCCAGGCCAGCTGTTCCTCGAGATTTACTTGACCTGCCACTGAGCCAGGTTGTGATACAAGGTCTGTTTTCAACGTAGGGACACGAATGTTTCCATGCCGGCCGCTGATCTAAGCTGGTCATAATTTGTCTAAGCTGGTCAAAACTTGTCTAAGCTGGTCTTAGCTGGTCATAGCCTAACATGGTCAGAGCTAGTCATAGCCGGTCATAGCACCTCTACGTAACAGATGTCGGGGAGACCGCAAAGGAGGAGAGAAGTTCTCTGGCATGGAATAGCTACTACATCTGCAGCATCCATACCGACGGAAAAAAAACACCTACTCCTCCTCTGTCGATACATCAGGAGAGAAAACCTCAGGCTGGCTATTACCTTTGTCTAACTGCGTATCTTAGTAAAAATATTTTCCCCAGTTCACTGTTGCATTGATTTCGTAGGTATATCTTTCTTCTCTGCAATCATTACTAAATACTATCCTATCTAGTGTGTATATACATGCGTATCTTTTAAGTACAAGTTTCATCATAATATTATTAGAACCGAAAGGATGTAGACATTCAAACAGTTCCTTCAGCCGACACGTATATACACATTGTAATATATGTAGAAACGTATATAAGTTATCAAGAGATGCACACGCATAGACAAATATCTATCCCCAAAAGTTAATATCATTCTATCTATTTATATATCTATATGTACTCACAATTCAAGTCTGGTTTTTAATTTGATTATGTGCAAAAACGAGAGTGTGAGTTAATATCTTTAACATAAGACGTTTACACAGGTTTGAAGACACTTTAACAAATTTATGTGGGTTTAGCTCGTCAATAAGAGACTTCTGACAGTGTAAGGTGACCGACGGAGACAAGGAGCACAATTCACTGACGAAGTGCTCTTGGAAAGATAGAATGTACGAACAAAAAAGAAAGAAATAGAACGTACGCAAAATTATTTGAACAGAAAATTTCCGAATATCAAAGAGAAGGAAAGAAATAATATTCTATATAAAAAAAAGAAGAAACATTTGTATTAAGAAAGATTAAGGTCTTATTTACGAATTAACGATCATAGCTAATGAGTTGAGAAAAGAAAAGTGGTAATTACAATGGAAATGAAAATATATAATTGGTTGTTAGAAATACAGTGTAACCCGGATATAAGAGACCCGGATATAAGAGCGATTTTCTCTGGTCCCAAATTAGAGCCATACTTACCTAAACAAAATAGACCAAACCCGGATAAGAGAAACCCGGATAAGAGAAACCCGGATATAAGAGACTTCTTCTCCGGTCCCGACAACTCTCTTATATCCGGGTTACACTGTAAACGATATAAAGGAATAAGATGAGGCGCCAAGAGGATGAAGGTAAAGAAGAAATAAAAAAAGAGGTATAAGAAAAAAAAGGAGTACAGAAGAAGTAAAACAGAAAAAGATAAAAGGAAAATGAAGAATTAAAAGCAAAAGAAAAAAATAGATTAATAATAATAATAATAATAATTATAATAATAATAATAATGAAAAGATGAAGAAGAAGAAGAAGAAGAAGAAGGAAAAATGAAGTCGATTAAATGAAAAAAGAAAGAGAATAGGGAGATAGTGTAAAAGAAGAAGAGGAATGGTGGTATAGAATTCATGAATATAAAACAGAAGAAATTTCAAAAACAAAAATTAGGAAAAAATAAAATCTTAGAAAAGTGGGGAAAAGAAAAAAAAAATTGATAAGAAATCATTTTGATCCACTCGAAAAATATTAGACGAAATTATGACAACGAATAAACAGAAATTACGCGAAACGAAAAAAAAAGAAATATTTAAAAAAAAAAATCCTAACAGATCAAAATAAGGATGTCCCAAGTCCCATCGAACTGTCCGAAGAAGACTTCTGAAAGAACCTTGTTGGCTTCCCGCCTCATTTACCGCGGCTTTCGAGAGGACGACATACCGTTGCATAATTTTTAAACTAAACGTACCCGAGGCTCAATGAAAAGATGAGAAAATCTCTCAAATAAATGCCACTTTACACACTCTACCCACGTCTCCTCCATAATTTGTTTATCAAAGCTCAATGCAAGTCTGTCTAACTGTTGGCAAGTGGAATGTTTTATTGAGCAAATACGGTGTCCATATTTACTCAGCTTATCCGAGTATGGTACAAGGCTTTGAGGAAACGCCGCTGAGATAGCTGTGTATGTCAAAAAGGGACGGTTTTAGAAAGGGTGATTTCAAAATTAAAATAATATATAGAAATTATTGTTCACTGGGTAATGCTTGTATTTTCCACCTCATAGTCCCTTTCACGCAGACGAAACGTCGCAAGCCTCTCGATACTCTATTGTTATATCCATGGAGCGTGTTCTTACGAGCTACATTCCCTAGTCCTATCAGTCTTGATGTTTACAACTGGGATGCACAAGTATGATCCATCCCCATTCTCACTCTATCGGTAAGAAGTAAGTATCACTCGGACAGCTTCTTCCCAAGAACTGCTCCTTGCTCCTAGTAAACTCATGAGTGACCATTTTCCTAATCGTTTAAATAACCTATACAAATAAAGAATTTATCGGCATTAAAACAAAACTTCTTCCCGAGCAAAATGAACCGTTTGATTAATTAGTTATTTTACTCCTACATTTCTTAGATTGCAGTCTTAATTGTTCAAGACTCCTGTGTGAGGCACTCACATACCTTTTTTGCTTAATATTAGTATTAAAATAAACTTTGTCGTCGACATCTTTGTTTTTAGTTGCTATTCTTTTTCTTCCGAGAGATATTTCCATTTCAATATATTGAATACATAAATTTTTTAACATGAACGATGTTGAGCAAAAATCGATTTGTATAATACCAGGTGTAATCAGTTAATTATAGATACAATTGAACATGTAAATATATAAAGGGAAATGATCAATTAAACGATTAATTGGCCTCTATTTTAATTGCAAATTCTTTATGCTTTATTGAATCTTAATTCATAGCTTGAAGTCATCTGTTATATTTCGTCTCACTATTAAATCTTTAAAACAAAATACCGTTTACTTTTCACAGCACGGGTACGCTAGTTTATTATAATTTGTAATAAAAATATAATAACTGAAATTTACAAAGAAAAAAGGTTTATCTTTCTGTTTATTTTAATTTAACATTTAATGAAATATCTGAGCTTATAGTTGTTTTTAGACGATCTTCGTAAGTTTGAATTTTGGACAGGCATATCTTTTTCCAAGGATTCTAAGATATTGTTTATTGCAGAAAAGCTTGCTTCGCACCAATATGACGTTGAGAACAGAAGTTTTTCTTTTACTTCTTTTTAATATTTGGAAATCCATCCTTAAGGAATAACCAAAACAGTGTAATATTATTAATTAATGACCTTTAAATATTTCCTTTGCAAATCATTGAGTTACACTTTTTCCAAGAGGAGTAATTTATATTTTTGAGTGATAGTCCGGGAAAATTATGGTGCTACTCTGATCTTTGTAATAGTACATTTATTTATTTGTACATCATGTAAAATTGTGCAAACTGACCTAATGAGTTAGTGGGCTGATCTTGAATGAGTGTCATTGTACTGTTACCTTGTTCTGTGTAAGTTTGAGATTTTCCATTGAAAAGAAATCACACTTTAGAACAATGATTGCATTACTGATTATTATATTATACTCCACTATGCCGATACACGCTTCACTACGAACACATCCATATTCAGTGTTATTATGACCGAGTTTAATTCTGTCACCTCATTTTATATCTCTCAAAGATGACCAAAAAACGACAGCGACCAACTTGGAGAACAAAAACTAGTCCGTAATTTAGTGCTATGTGTTTTGAAGTTCTTCCAAAATAGTTGCTAAGGGTGGTTTTATATTTGATCAATTTTTGTGTAATAGTATTAATACAGTATTGTTCAAATGACTTTGACGAAATTAAAATATTCTAAATGCTTGATAATTAATAGATTATGAGCAGATACCTTGGACATCCTGACGTGATGTAATGGGTAGCAAGCTGTTCTCGCTAGAACAGCTACGACTGAGTAGCGCGTTTAGTGCGCAGTAAGAGCCCCATACTTTCGGCCTTGTGCCACATCTAAACTATGCTTAGAAAATAATTATCAGCAGTTGTCTCGCATCACTTTGTTTACAAATGAATCATTGACTTATTGAAATTATTTCCACACGCAATTATTTTATTTTATAACAACATTGCTAAACAGATAAGCAAACATATGACTACCTTAAAAATGGATGTGAAAAATCTTACGGACATCTGGAGTATGTCCTTTTTCTCTTTTCGTTTAATATGCAAATATTTTTGCTACAGTACTGTGAAGTGAATATATCCAATAATTTACACTGGAGTGCAATATTTAAGAAATTCTGTATTTCAAGAAGGAGCTATATTCAAACATTCTCTCAAAGATTCAATACACCGGGAGTGTTATGGATCTACAAAGATTTCGTCGCCGTAGGACGCTGTAGCATGGGATGCTTGAGTTTGATTTGTTTAATGGCATATCAGTCGTTTATAGGTCGTTTGATGCCGAAATTGTATTTTTCTTGTAAGCTTTGCTAATTTTTTTCCCCTAAAAATGTATTTTTGGTAATTTTAACTAATGTATTTTCATGTTTTGACCTTACTTTGAATGTTTATTATTGACCCATATTTGTGAACCTAACAGGTGCTACCGCCATGAGTCATGGTGCATCTGAGAACAAAACAATTAAGAGTTGGTTCCACGTTCTGCAAAACCTCCCGATCAGAAACCTTGCTGCCAGATTTAGTTTATCATCATACCCAGGACGAACATAGAATGGCACGGAAAAGGGATTAGGGCAGGAAAATCTCAGCCAACGGGAACTACAAGAGAAATTGTATGGGGAGTGAAACCAATTCAGTTTGGTTTCAGTGGATATCAGCCAGGGAATCCTTTGACAATATAGAGGGTATTTTATTTAAGAAACCAGCATTAATCAAAAAGCAACTGAATTCTTGATTATTTCGGCGAAAGAGATATGAATAATAGAACGCAGATAGTAACCAATGAAGAGCAGGTGGAACCAGATTCAGATAAACGGGAGCAATTCGAAAGAATTGCAGGAAAGCGGAACAAGCCACGATAATCGACCAAAACGGTGAATTTGGGCGAATAAGAATCAGATGCAAGAAATTTGGTTAGAATTGGTGGTAACTTATATAGTAAAAGATATATACTGTTACTGAAAGATCACTTCATGGCAGACTTAGCTGAAGGCGATGTCATGACAGATTATCTGTGCCACAGATCGTTTCTAACAGAAAGTAGTCCGGCTATAGAAGATGCCGTCGTATTGAAAGCTTGAGTCATAATGAGAATATTATCGAGCAAAGGTTCATTGCACTAAAAAGAAAACGTCGTTCGAAGAATACACGCAATATTTTGGGGGCTGAGTCATCGGTGATGATACCTCATACATGTGAAGATTGAGGAATGGTGTATACGCCTTCCTTTCCAGGCGCATTGAAACAATTATTGAAATTCTTGGAAGCCGCTTGAAATATTTACTCTGTAATATAAATTTGACAGAAAAATTTAAGCATATTTGCATTAAACATATTTCTCTAATATTGTATTTAATTTTTGAAGAAAAATAATTGTCAATTTATCGTCCTGGGTATGACGATGAAATTCATTTAGCAGCAAGGCCTCTGATCTTAATTACTGTTGTTCCCAAGTCGATCCGGGGTGGTAGCACTTGTTACGGTCTCAGCTATTGACAAATAGTCAACCCTCAAAAAGGGGATAAAACACTATAAAAGTAAAAAAATACATGTTTTTTTAGGAAAAATACCCGCAATAGATTTTCTTAGTAAAAAAAACCTCCAAAAACTGACAGCAATACATTTTGGAAAAATCAGATATTATCAACATTATATTTTTTGAAAAGAAATTACTAATGGACCCCCCACCACCCCAATTAAACCTCGGCTTAAAATTGCCCATAAACCGATAACCAAACAAACCAACAATAATTGTCAATTTACTTTTATTATTTCGAACTATTGTTCACATCTTGATTGATATAGTTATTTGTATATGACCAACGTTTCGGCAAAGAACCGCCGGGCCATCATCAGATATCCATTGTTTTGGGCTAATGTTTGATATTTAGTGAATATTATCCTGTTTGTCTGCATGATGTCAGTTATTTTTCGTTCCCGCTGAATCAGTGTTTCACTACCTGATTTATTTATATTAGCAACTATAACTGATTTAAAATCGGATTTTCCATTCATTATTTTTTAAAAGATTGCTTATAATAGATTCTCATGTCACTTTCGACGAATGTGTTCAACAACAAAATCGATTCAAGTGTTCATACCTGACTTTTATTCTAAAATACATCTGTAGACAAGCACACGAAAAATTTAAAAGTGACGATTTCAAATAAGGTGGATGGTGATCATGATCATGATGACGGTTCATTTATTCATATTCTTGCTTCCATCATGTCATCAAACAAACAATTTCTTCACGGCTAACGATCCTAGGTTTCCTGTACAAAAGGCCTAATATTAGATTTAGACTATTGCAAGATCGTTCATCAGGTTGGAGTTAAAACGGAATAATGCACTACTTACGATTCTTTTTCCAAAGTGAAACATAGCTGTCAACACGTCATTTGTTCGGAAGGCATGACCACCGTGACCCAATTGGGAATGCATTTCTCTCTCCTCTATCTATCTATTAGGTTGGCGCAAAAATAATGACGTAATAATGTCGTTCTTTGACGTTAAAAAATACGTCAAAAAACGACATTATTACGTCATTATTTTTGCACCAACCTAATATCTATCTATCTATCTATCTATTCTCTCTCCCCACTGCTCTCTCTCTCTCTCTCTCTCTCTCTCTCTCTCTCTCTATATATATATATATATATATATATATATATATATATATATATATATATATATATACTAACTTTAAGTGAATCCTTCTTTAAATTCACAAAATTTAATGACTGTCCAATTGTGAAGGCATCTCTCTCTCTTTCTTTCTCTCTCTCTCTCTCTCTCTCTATATATATATATATATATATATATATATATATATTCTGTATATGTATACTAGCTTTAAATGAATCCTTCTTTAAATTCCCGAAATTTCATGACTGTTTATGAAACATATATATATATATGTGTGTGTGTGCGTGTTTGTGTGTGTGAGTATATATATATATATATATATATATATATATATATATATATATATATATATATATATATATATATATATAAAATTAGCTGTGTGTATGCGTGTCCGTACATGTCAGGGATTAAAATGAAATAGGAGAAAATAAATTTACTCTGAACTTGCAATATAGTCAATTTTACCGTAAACTTTATTTTAATCGGTCTGTTGCACCCGCTGATAATATCCTGATGGCGCCCGTTAAATTCTTATGGCTATGTTTGAGTTAACGTCGAAGTACGTTGACTAGATAATACTTGACACTGAATGCATCATTGATCACGCCTAGTTAGAGCTGATGAGTCATTTCTCTCTTGACCGTAAAAAATTAAGAGCTGTTAAAATTAAACAGGAGCCAGTTTGAGCGCTACCCTGTAATTAAGACAAGCACTTTAGAAAGAGAAGGGATGGGATTGACTGGAAACAAGTGATGTTTCGTCTAGTCAATATATATATATATATATATATATATATATATATATATTGCCAGATGAATTATAGGAATATAACGGCATTTGCGGTAAGTTATTTCTGTAAGTATGAAGAACAATAAAGTTTAATAATGATTATAGTCAAAACAACGTATAAGTAATATAAATTAAACAAATTATAATACAATTAAACGTTTTGAAGCTCATTTTATTTTCCACGTTTAATTAAATACTTTATTAGGTTATATATATATATATATATATATATATATATATATATATATATATATATATACTAGTAGCATGGCCCGGCGTTGACCGTGCTTGATTAAAAAATCCTACGACTCATACAGCAATCGCTATCACTTGATTTAAAATACTTTTGCCCTTCCTTGCTTTTAAAGGAGAGCCCTTTGCCGTGCTGATGTTGCCATACTTCTTGCCTATCTCCCACTGCGAATTTTTTCTGAGCTCTATACAAAACATTAAATCTGTTACGAAAACAGAACTAAACAAAATGAACACAAAACGATCAACTTTAAAAAAACGACGCGTAATTGTAAAAATCGAATGAAAAAAGAATGTTAACAACAATTACTTTTTCACACCCAACCCAGTTCTGCGGAATCATCGTTGAGTTTAAGCAAGCGAATGAACCAATTGGAGTAAAGTGCCATGCAGATTTAAATTACTCCCACTTGTGACGAATGCAGATATCGATTATTTTTGCATGCTAGCATGCTAGTTAACATTCGTGTCAGTCAGCTGTTGGCTCTCACGCTGGCCAATAAAATATTCCTGCCTATACGTGGCAGCCAGCTATTGGCTCTCATTCTGGCCAGTAGAAATTGGCCGTAAACTACTTGAAAACAGCCGCAGAAGCATGAAAAATCGATTATTTCCACTATCGATTGGAGTTGGGAAATGCAACGTCAGGTCTTGGCTTTCCCGCTAACTTGGAGCATGTGCATGTAAATTTTGGTGCAAATCCGTCGAAAATTGCGGCCATATATATATATATATATATATATATATATATATATATATATATATATCCTTGTGAAAAATAATTGAAACAACTCCTTAAGTTACCATTCTTTCAGCATTGTTTTAGACCTACTAGAGTGACAGGGTGCAGTATATTTCTATTTTTCTTCAGATTAGGTCATTTGAAGTGGTGTGCAATAATATGAAACTGTTCTCGGGGTGTATGAGGAAAATTGTTTAGACTTGAAAAACATTGCTTCATCCATGATTGCATCAGATATTTCATTTCGCCCAAACACTATTGTCTCTACTGTCGATTAGTTGTCCTACGGGTATTGTCTGTGATGGCCGTTACTCGAAGGAAGCGTACGAAAATTGTAACAATGCACGAACACACTGGCAAGCCATACCAGATAACAAATCAATGTACTATAGACTGGCCCAGAAATTCTCCTTATTTTAACCCATTTGAGAATCTGCAAGGAACGTCCTCGTGGAATGTATATACGGAGTAGTAACACATTCACTGGGCCATGTTTCATTGGAAAACTACGAAAAAAATTAAAAATTACGGAATTGTTTGTTTTGTTTCAATTAATTTGCGCAAGGTTGTGTCTGTCTGTCTGTCTCTCTCTCTCTCTATATATATATATATATATATATATATATATATATTGAGTTTTTCCAGCAATCTGACATGTTTCCCATTTTGGGGGGTCAAAGACTAGAGAAATTGTGCTTAGCTATAATTGTTGCGGCCGCTTTCGGCTATTTTTATAGCCGTTATTAATAAAAGATTGATTAGGTCTTCCTTGTCGGCCGCTTTGAAAGTAAATATTTGAATGAAGCGTTGCTGCTCAAATACACATTAACACACACACACATACACACACACGCACGCACGCACGCCCGCCCGCAAACACACACACAC
>OZ010579.1:51377594-51380094 GCA_963932145.1 Acanthosepion lycidas | reverse complement strand
CCAGTTGTAACCTTCACTGCTAAGACACGCCATGTCTCGGGCATTGTAGAGAATCACCCGCATTCCATCCGTATTCTTTTGAGTACAGTTGCAACGTTCATAACATTTAATTTAAATGAAGGCTCAATACAAAGTAGAGCAATACAGGGTTTTTCAAAAAGAATACGCCAAAATCATTACGCTGTTTTTTCAGGTCTATAGCATTGTAGTGGACTCAATCAGTGGTTATTTGATAGAGTTCTTATCAAAGTTTGATTGGGTGTCAGTTTCACCGCTGTCGTTAGTATAACTTCCGGTGCAGCTGAATTGTGGGAAGATCAATCAAAATCGCGACTCCTCAGCAGAAGGCGTTTTGAGTGCTTGAGTTCGCGAAAACAAATGCCATTGTCACGGTGTAGGCAGATTCGAATGACTTCATTTTTCAGCAACATGGAGCACCACCCCATTGGCATCTCGGGGTTAGAGCTCATCTGAATGAAAACATGCCTCAGCGATGGATTGGGAGGAGAGGTGCTAAAGACCTTGCTCTCTGTGCTTAGCCTGCCAGGTCCCCGGACTTCACTGTGTGTGACTTTTTCTTGTGAGGGGGTATGTTAAAGATCAAGTTTATGTTCCAGCACTTCCAGCAAGTATCGATGACTTGAAAGATTGAATAACAGCTGCAATCAACATGGTGGACCGTGGCATGCTGAGGCACGTTTCGGAGGAATTCTCATATCGGCTTGATGTTGTCCACGCTGCCGGTGGTGGCCACGTTGAGCACTTATAAAACATGAAATGAAACTTGAATGTATATACAACACATATGTTCATGCTAGAGGTTTGTAATTGTTTTCATTATTGACACATCACGTGATGATTTTGGCGTATTCTTTTTGAAACACCCTGTATTATTTATTTTAGTATATTACATCGAAAACATGTCAAAATTGCTAGAAAATTGCACTCGTGTCTCGATGCGTATCAAATGCATCTCATCAGGCGAATGTAAATTAATGGAGAGTGAACGATTTATCTACATTTAGCCCCGCTCGACCAGCATCTTCCCAAAAACCGCTGCTTTGTGGAACCGAGTCCCAAGCGGAAACTTGTTCAAGTATAGAGTTAACTGTTATATTCTCCGCATCTTCGCATAAACTGTGCCTCTTATTCTGTAACCTCGGGTGGCTTTTGGACCTTGTGAATATCACTGTAAAAAACACTCATAGCACTCATATATAAAAGCTAATTTCTAATTGACTAGATTTGCCTTGTCAATGAACACCTTGTTTTTAAACTAAACAGTTTCTTTTTCTCGAATCTACATTTTGAAGTGCGATCTATCTTCCTTGCACTGTCTGCATATTGAGTCTAACGCCAGTTATGATTAATGGATAATAATATCTCTTATTTCGCAAATTGGGTATGTTGTTTTCAGTGACAGGTTCTAGGTACGGGTTTAATTTATATTTGGGAGTGGTGAATCATTTTCCCATTGCTTCAAAAAAATCACAGGTAAAACCCGGTCATATACTTCAGGCGATGATTAATTACATAAATGTATCCTCAGGTTATTTCTTAGACTTATAAAAATATTTCTGTTGAATTGTTACATCAATACTTGATTGGGACCCCCCAAAAAATATGAAGTCGAATCATCGAAATACGTTAAGGAGACTTTAAAAGACTAACTTAGGAGACTCATGTTGCTGTTGTTGTTTTTTTTGGGGGGGGGGTTGTTTTTTTGCTTTTTTTTTTTTTTTTTTTTACTCCGGAGACAGTGTGTGTATTCGAATGTGGATTAAAGTAAAAAGGTCTTTTTAATACAGTGTGTCCCTTCAGAATGAGGGCGATCATAAGTCTCCACATTTATTTAGCAACTATAAATAAATAATGATTTTTTATATCGTTACTCGTTATCCCTGTACTGTGATCCATTTACAAAAAAAAAAAAATGACTTTAGCGACTTTCAATTTCCCTATGTTTCTCTTTTCAGCGAATTTTAAATTTTCAGGACGTTTTCTTTTTTTTATTTAGTGTCCTGGAAATTTCTGCTTCCCGATTCAAAATAACAGATTCCATGTATTTAATTCCGACTGTCCATATTCTAAAATGTTCTGTCCGATGTATTTGTCACGTTCGATGTTAGAACGATATCGATGTGCCTCCATGTTTTCCTTATCCTGTTTTATTTTTTATTACTTCACACAAGCAAGGTAATAAAGTCACTAAGTCGCAAGGTGTTGCTGAATGTTAAAATTATGAGAAAACGGAAAGAATTATTAAGGGGAGAGAGAGAAAGAGAGAGCAATAAAATAGAAGGAAGACAAGGAATAACGATAATTATTGAGTTGAAATTATTGAAGATCAAAATTGATTGGAAAACAAGATACCGGAAGAGGTTTCCACAAGCGATGAGTACGAGAGAGGAAACTGTTCAGTTAGCATAGCACTTATCGTTATATCTAACCATTTCAACTGTAAAATGATGAGACATGGCTGCCAATCCAGCACTAAATT
>OZ010579.1:51317594-51372594 GCA_963932145.1 Acanthosepion lycidas | reverse complement strand
TATATATGCTTGAGTGGGCTGGCCTTGTTCAAATTGTTGATCACGCTAGAGAACACGCTCTCCCCCAGAAACAGTAACTATGTTCTGCTCATCATAGTTGCAGTATAAACTACAGGTGGTCTCTCTGGGTGTTGAGCAAACACAAACGTGCCTGAGCGAGCGTCTGCAATAGGGATTGACAAGCCGCCGTAGTAGACTTGTATCCACGAATACGAGTGGCCAGCTATTACTGACGTACTCGTTCATTTAGGTCGTAATACTGTTTATTATAAACAGTATATATATATATATATATATATATATATATATATATATATATATATATATATGTTCTGTATATTTAGGCATCATTTTTTCATTGATGTATGTTTCATTAAATAATATAGACAAGTTTTGTCTATTTATTTTAAGTAAGTTCCTTTCATATTGTCTGAAAAGCTTAATAACGTTATCATTAAAGTATGAAAAGAAATCATATTGTTACATGTTTAAATCAAATCTAATCTTTCGGCTTACATAAGCCATTATGAAAGGTGACAATTACTTTTCAATATATCAACCAATACACGGAAGAATAATGATAGTCTGTTTTTGTTGCATGAAAAATTTCAAAGCAACTACTAATACGTGTATACGAATACGAGACGCGGAAGCGGAAATCGCGTCGCAGCTCGTGACGTCACGGATGCAGGCACGGATGCAAGCTTTGGAGTGTAATAAGATGTAAGCTGATAGCTAATTTCATTTGTTAATAGGCACCGAGCTAACAAAAATTAGAACATTTAGCCAAATGGAAACGATACTCTCCACGTAGGTTCGTAAATGTTTGTTCAATATATTTTTTATTTATTTATCGTCCCTTTCTCAGTTTTTCTATTTCATTATTTGATGAAAAAATTGTTTATTTAGTTGCACCTTATTTATATCATATTATTTATTTATTTTTAGCTTAATTTTTCTAACAATTTCACCTGAAAATTAATGACCCCTTAGCGCCTATCAGATACTATTCTGAAATTTATAATTTCTAGGTACCCTAGCGAAGATCAGAACAATTGCCATGAAATTATTTGTAGAAAATGCACAGAGAAGCTACATTCGTTGGAAAGGGACTCAGTTCAAGACGCCAGTCCATGACAGGGCCTATAATATTGCTGATTCTTCTTTGGATTTTATCATTAATCTCTAAACATAGAGCAGGAGCACCAGACCATTATGTGACAGGAACACTCAAAACATGGACGAATATTAGACTTATAAATATATAAGATAGATTCTGGTGGAAAAAATTGTCTAGCACGACATAGTGAACCGACATAGCAATATACGCTTTCCACTTCATGGCTGCTGAAAAAGTTAGTCCGAGAATGTACAATCACTCTCCTGGGGGTTAGAATCAGCCATGGTAAAAATTGTTGTCTCTGATCTTAAAGCATCAAAAATGAAACTGCTCTGTTTTAAGCAGTTTCATTTTTGAGGCATTAAAATTAACAAGCCATTCCTTGTCCGATTTAACATTATCGAACCGATCTGACTTACTATTAAGATAGGAGTAAATAGTTGTGTCATTAGCATAAACGCCGGGTTGAGAACTGAAGACACCAGGAAGGCCATCAGTGTAAATCGTTGGTCGGGCTTAAGTGACATTTCAGTTCGTGGAATCGGTGAATTTATTTTATGCAATGGCCATGCTCGTAATGTAATGTACCTCCTTATGTAATTATCATGCTTTTTATACGATGTGCATGTATGTGTGCGCGTGTTTGTATATACGTCTGTGTATAAAAATCTTGATGTAAATAAATTATATCTGTAAAAAGACATTGTAAATAGAGACAAGAGAAAACCATTTTTTAAACTACGGCACAGAACAGTAAGAGATCTCAAGTGAGGGGGATGCGCTCCCTTAAATAGAGTACAAATTATTCTGCTTAACGTGAATTTCTGAGGTACCGAGCGGTAAAAGTGTGGTGCATCAAAATGTAGATAAATCTAAAAAGGTGGACGCAGTTTCGATCTCTGTCGGAGGATATCAGAGATTTCCGATAGTCGTATTACGTACTATTTAATAAATAAAAAAATATAAAAACAAGGAGCCTATTTCAAATAAGATATATATACTACAATAACGGTATATATATATATATATATATATATAGATAGATAGATAGATAGATACACCTAGTGAGCCAGACAAACCTACCTAGGTTTCACCTAAACGGATCGTCAGGGAAAGTATGGCCTCCTTTTCGAAACGAGTCTAGTTATCCATCTATCTATCTATATATATATATATATATATATATATGTGTGTGTGTGTGTGTGTGTATAGTCTTTTGCTTATTTATATATGGTTTTACCTTTTATGCTCAGGTAGTTTTTGCATTCTTCAACCGCTACACGAGCAACACGGATCAGAAATTCAATCTCATATATTGTATTTTCTTCCATAATATGCCATCTCTATATTGGTGCTTACTCAGATAAATATATGTTAGTACATAGTCTCGTTGTATTTCTTATTCAATTCTCTAACAGTCCTACATGTAAACTATCTGTTTCCACTTTGTGTTTTACTTTCTATGTAGAAAAAAAAAGTTGCCAACATATGAAATTACAGTCTGACAAGGCATGTGCAAATCTGATGATATGATAGCAAAAAAAAAAAAAATTTAAAAATACGTATATCAAAATGAAGAATTTATCTTTGGGTGAAATGAATCCAATGTTAAGTGTTTAATCTGCGAGCAAACATTGCAGTGGAACTTTACATGATAGCGACGGAAATACGATGAAAAAATCTCGCGGAAATTTAATTATCTCATTCTCCAAACAGCATTCGAGATGAACTGGAGTGTTTGGTTTGTCATATTCAGAGAGCCAAAAGATATATCTATTTATTTACAACAAAATTAAGGCCTTGATATTTATGTTGTTTTGTGTGCTCGTAATCTATATGTGCATGTATTTTTTTACAGTAAAAAGAGAAGCAGTTCTCATGGTGAGATTCTCTGAGCTCAGAAAAATAGCGTCTCAATGTCCGCATTAAAATACATTGTGATGAGTTTAGAAATTAAAAACAGAAATAACATTGGCTAACAAATTATAGGTATTTTATGATTAATGTTTTCTTAATTCGTAAATAGGATTACGGCCGCATCAGGTTCAAACACCGGTACCCTTGTGATCACAGAAGTTAAGCGGCGTCAGGCCTGCTCAATACCTAGATGAGCAACCTCTTAGGAATATCAGGTGCTGTAAGATTGGATGTGCGGATGGTGTAATGGATAATAGCTCGGAATTGTTACTCGGAGATCCGAGTTCGATTTCTCGTTGGGTTTGTTATATTCACTTACGCGCAAATAAGTGAAATGGTGAAAAATTGTTGCATACGACAATGGTCAGCGCAAAACGCAGTGGAGTTGCAAGTATATTTTCGACACAGCCAACCCCCAAATCTTAAAGCCGATGAAGGAGAATAATGTTGCGTGATGATGATCGCTGGGCTATCATTCTGTTAGCGTTATTAAAATGGAAAGAAACTCGATATCCCCATTTATAGCTGAAAAGTTGTAAATAGAATTTTGGTCGCAAAGTACCCTGTGTTTGTTGAGTAGGAAAAATTTTATTCTCTTTCATGAAAACGTATGGTTGTATACTGCAAGGATAGCACAAGAAAGAATTTTGGAAGTCGGTTGGACTGTTTCACACCAACCGCCATATTCACCTGACTTTACACCAATTGATTATTAAATTTTCCGTTCGTTGAAAAACGTTTTGAGGATTACGGCCATCATCAGGTTGAAACATCGATTAGCGTATGATCATCGAATTTAAGCAAGGTCTAGACTTCTCATTGCCTACATGGGTGACCACTTGGGAATACCATGTTCTGTAAGATTGGATGTGTCAATGGTGGAATGGATAATGGCCCGGAATTCTTAATAGTAGAGCTCCAACGATAAACAACATCTGACAGCAGGCCTCTAATTTGAGTAGCTTGGAAACACGTCTTAATTGCCGTTGTTCCCAGATTCGTACTTCAAACTCTTACACAAACACTTCCCGGAATCAAGCACCCTACACAAAATATTCAACAAAAACACAGTAAAAATCAGCTACAGCTGCACCGATAACATGGTACAAATAATAAAAAAGCACAACAAGAAAATTACCAACAAACGACACGAATAAATTAAACCCACGTGCAACTGCAGAATAAAGAATGAATGTCCCTTAAACGGAAATTGTTTACAAAACAACGTAATATACCAAGCCACGATAAAATCACCAGATAATGAAGAAAAAGCATACATAGGAGTAACTGAAGGACCCTGAAACAAAGAAGTTATACACACAAAACATCTTTCCCAAATAGTAAATATGCGAACAGTACAATGCTTTCTAAGTATATCTGGGGAATTAAAAACAAAAAGCACATCACAGCAAAAATATCTTGGAAGATAAGGAAAAAATCATCAGCCTTCAACAATCAATCAAAAACTTGCAAACTTTGCTTGGAGGAAAAAATAGCTATCATTACTTTCCCAGACCAAAATAAATTATTAAATAAAAGATCCGAGCTCATCTCAAAATGCAGACATGAAAACAAATTTTTACTACGTTACTTAAAAAATTGAAAAGGAAAAAAAACAAATAAACAAAATAACAATAAAATAAGCTAAATTTATTACCAAATCACACCTGTTAGAATAGACGAAAAAGAATAATAATAATAACAAAAAAACGAACCCAAATAAATAAAGTAAATAATAAACAAATTAGCAAACCATTATGACCAAAATATTAGTTAGATTAAAAAATCGAACCAAAAAAATCGGACGAAAAAAATACCTTTAACTGTTATGTAACGATAAAAAAAATAATAATAAATAAATAAATAAATACTACGTTACTGAAAAATCGAAAAACCGAAAAAGAGAAAATATACAAGTAAAACAAATTAACCTAAATTCATCCAAGTAAATAAATAAACAAACCAATCCCGATAAAGTTACCCTTAGAAAAAAACAAATAAAAATAATCAACCCAAATAAACACAAATTAAAAACTGTTCCTGCCGAAATAATAGTTAGAACAAACTACAATCAACCCCAAAATCGAATAAATAGCTTTAATTAAATTCTCAAACCAAAACAAAACTATTAAATAAGTAACATTAACAAATTTTTACTACGTTAATAAAAACATCGATTAAAAAAATAAATAAATAAATAAAAAAATAGAATAAGAAACAAAAAATAAAAACAAGCAAAATAATTTAGCCCAAATAAATAAATAAACGACTTCCGGTAAAACAACCGCCATAATAGACTTCCCACAATGCACCACAGACCCGTATATATATATATATACATATATATATATATATATATATATATATATATATATATATATATATATATATATATTATATATATATTATTTTTTTGGTGGGGGAGTGGTCACTATTTGCCCATAGCTGAGGCCCTAATATGTGCTACCAGTCTGGGTCAAAGTCTACCTTGTAACATCTGGAATTAAGACGTATTACCGCGCTTCATAAAACCTCTAATCGCTCGCCCTTGCTGCAAGATCTAGTTTATCATCATACCCAGGACTAGATTCTCACAGCTATGCTTACCTAGATATGTAAGTAATTATGTAAGAGAAAGTGCCAAATAGTAACAACAAATTACTAATGATTCTTATAATTTTTACATTTTCTTGAATAAATCGGCTTCCCCAATAATCTACGAAGAACGAGAACAATTGCTCGGGAATATTTAACAAGTTGCGCGTCCTGGTAAAGTCGCTTATTGATTTGTTTTTATTAGGAGTGACTGCGGGGTACACCAGAATTATATCCTCTATTTGCCCAAAGCTGTTTGATTCTGGTGCTTCCGGTGTCTAACTGAGTACCTGGAATTGAGCCAAATGGTCTTGTTTCATGTCTCCAGTAGACGAATTAGTTTGGACTTGTTGGAAATTCAGAAGAACACTCCCTCTTACGATTACATAGCTAGCTTGAATTACACTGTACTTGCTGGGTAGATCCATCGCTTTATGACGTCTCGTTTGGACACAACTTCAAATGTTTTACCAACTGTGGAATATCTCATCATTTGTTTCGGCGTTTATCTTATCTTGATCACTGACAAAGTAGGCTTGTCATATTAGGTCTAATCTATTAATAGTGAGAGCTTGGATGTGGAAGAATATCGAATATATGGAGCAGCCAGTGAGGATCGAACTCACTACTCAGCAGTAATTGATGTCGCGAGACAAGATTGCTAACAATTTCAGCACGTTGAATTTTCGAGGTGGATTTCTGAGCGTACTGTCCAAGTCTAATGGAAAGTTTCTATAATTGAATATATATATATATATATATATATATATATATATATATATATATATATATATATATATATATATATATATATATATATATATATATATATATATATATAAGTTTAAGATATACTATATTTATGCGTTAAAATGTTCAATATCAAGGATAGAGCGTATGTATTATGTAGAATTTGATATTTGCGGTGAACACCAAGCGGCGACAGTCTGTTTCATGCTTAAATGCAATCGTCATCGCCTGCCACACACACGCAGAATGAGAAATCATAGGACAGAACCCAATAGCCAGGCCAGTTACTTTATTCACTTTCTTGCAAACACCCTTGGGAAACGTATTAAACCATCTCTTCTTCTCCCAGCTATGGGTAAAATACCGGGTTTCTCATCTAGCGTTGCGTGGCAATCAGTGTAAGCGAAGAATAACTCTCAATTACAGACCTGTGAGTGAAGCTATCGCGCGTCATCTTGGGCTTACTTGTAAGTAGATAATGGTAGCTGACGTTCGAAAAGCTGGTCCATGTTATAAAGACGTCTATCATTATAATCATATTGAGTTACAGGTGTTACACGTATATGTAAGAATATAATCATGTTTGAAATTGTATATACATTCATCATATCTATCTATCTATATATATATATATATATATATATATATATATATATATATATATATATTACAATGAATCATTCATACAAAAAGTAAATTAGTAAAGTTAATGATATAAAATGACGAAATCCCTTCGCTAACAAAATTTTAAAGATTCACTAAAAAAAAACATATTTCAATTCGCATTATATTTTTTCGTTTCATTTGCTACCTGAATTTTAGCAAAAACAAAATGATTTCCATGCCTGAACATGAGTGAATGTACAGTCGAAAGTACTTGCGTATTTAAGAAAGACCTTATACTGCTCATATATATATATATATATATATATATATATATATATATATATATATATATATATATATATATATATATATATATATAACCTACCCTGTAGGCAACTTCGACGTGGTGTAATGGTTAACAAGCTTGGCTTTCTGGATTAATTACGACTGAATAGTGAGTTCCATTCTTACTGGATACCCCATACATCCGTCTTTGTGCCACGTCTAAGCTACGCATAGAAAATCACAATATACTGTCCACTGTCTTGATAGTTGTATTAAGTGACAAAATGTTCACAATGGGATTAGACGTGATGCAATTTTCCTCTTGTCATTCATTGGCGGGTCTACTTTCTGTCTCCTTCGGAGCCTACATTTTTCTGCTTTAAACTTTCTATTGTTGACACATGGGCAATCAGGCATCCCATCATTCGCGCGCCAACTTTTACTGCGAGAACACACCGTGCTGATTCACCGGATTTATTTCCTCTGTGTTCCGAATAGAAGAAGAAAGTTCCATTCTGAATGGGTTTTTTTTTCCGAGGAGCGATATTTTGGGGAACAGGTACCTATGTAAGTGTTTCCCCGAATATTTGATCTTGGTCACTTAAAGTCAACAGTCAAACGTTCTTCCCACTGTCTCTTCTTCCCCCATTCTATTTTGACTGTAATCCTCGAGATTACGCCTTCTCGAGCTAACGTTCCCAGCTGAAATAAAATGAAAATAACTGTACTGAATCCATTGCTAGGCCATCTACTAAGAAATTTGGTTCACTGTTTCGTGCGAGACAATTTTACCCTCCAGAAATACATATCTATATGTCTACTATTTGTCCATTCTTAGAATATTGCTGTCCCATATAGTCCGGTTCCCCTGCTATTTACCTTGAGCTCCTTTATAAAATACAAAGAAGAATCAGCAATATTATAGGTCTTGATCTGGCGGGTCGGCTTTAGTTACTTTCCCACTGCTGTAAAGTTACCTCTTTGTGTCTTTTCTATAAATACTTTTATGGTAAGTATTCGGATGAGCTCTTTGCTATGGTACCTAGACTGTTTGGATTTAAGCGCAGTACTAGACTGGCATCGAGATCACCTCAATTGGAATTTGAGCTGGCTAGATGTAACCGTAAATTCTATGCAAACAGTTTCTTTTCTCGCACTTTTCGTTGTGTAACTTCCTTCCGACTTCATGTTTTCCAACCAACTTTAATCTTTAAAGATTCAAATGTAATGTCAATCAGCATAAACTATCCTGTGGATTACTCTTTTCTCTTCCTGCTCATTATTAATGTTTTTGTTCCTAATTTTTCCACACCTAGTAACCCCTTGTGACGTAATGGCATTTCTGTCTTGCCTGTGGTGAAACCGAAAAATCTATCGTATCTTTATCTTGGATTGGGTATGAGTAAAACTAAATATCCCATGATCAAACGTTGTCCATTCATTCCACTGGTCAATATCTGCAGCATCTACTATGTCATAGCTATACCACATTGCGACGTACAGGCGTATATCTGTTCGAGTCCATTTCCTTAAGGTGGGATGTGGAACAATATCCACTGTACTGCCGTCTGTAATTTTTGGCATTACAATTAAGAAAAAAAGTTAGAGGTTCTCCTGCTATATATTTAGGGATTCTTGATAAAAATCAGTTTGAATAAAATAAGATTGATTTTGACCAAGACTTGACATATTACATTCAATCACTTTACAAACGCCGTATTCTATTTTAAATTAATCTAAATGCAATTTCAACCATTATCTCGTACATACTTTATTATTGTCCTTTAATGTCCTCTCTCCTTAATAGTGTTTTTCCCATATTCTCTAACATTCAGTAACACATTGCTACTTAGTGGCTTTATTGCCTTGCTTGGGGTGAAATGATTAAATATATATATATATATATATATATATATATATATATATATATATATATATATATATATATATATCTTGACAATAAAAGGCTGACATATAAATTCATGATTTGATAAATATCTGAATTGAAGATTAAGTTATTATTGGATACATAGTCTTTTTCTGTGTGTTCACGTAATAAATCTAAGGCTATCCGAGCAAAAGCTAAATATTTCTACACTATACAAATCTGGAAGATTTTTTTTTAAACGTCCGGTATATCAAAATATTTTCATTACAGCTAACAAATCCGGTGAGACTGTCTGCACTATTTATTATATGAATAAAAGAGGAAGACGACATCGTCAACAGATTAACTTTACATCAGCCCGAAGCAGATACAGAAATAAATACAATAAGTTTCAGATCTCATATTTGCCAGGAGCAAGAAATAGTTATTAAAATTTTCAATCATTGTTGTAAATGAAAGGAGACTCGGACGTAGTGATAAGCTCTATATATCAAATCAGGCACTTCGCACGCAATTTACAAACTTGCCCCTTATATATATATATATATATATATATATATATATATATATATATATATATATATATGTGTTCATTTCGTCTGCAAAATCGAGAGTGCTGGATAAATAAATTTTGTGGGTAGTACTTGTCTATTCAAATGCGAAAATCCTCTAAAATAACTGAGTATTAAAATATGCCCTATTAATGATATAATTCCATTAATTCCACACACGCACACGTGTATGTATATATATATATATATATATATATATATATATATATATATATATATATATATATACACACAAGTATAAGATTGGTGTATACGGAATAATATGTTCCAATAGCCAACAATTACTATTCTTAAAAGAGTGCTCAATACAGATTAGAGCAGATATAATTATTTATTTAAAAATTATAACATAAATATGTTATAAAATCACTACAAAAATAGCCATTTTGTTTCAACACCTCCGGTGTCTTAGAAAGTTAAACAAAATGGCTATTTTTGTAGTGATTTTCTAATATATTTATGTTAGAATTTTTAAATCAATTATTATCTATCTATCTATCTATCTATCTATCTATCTATATATATATATATATATATATATATATATATATATAACCAAATTTCATATGATATGGTAACCGGTAATAAACCAATAATAAAAACAATAGGGTTTTCCCAACCATATGATAACAAGAGGACCCTTCTCTAACCACATTAGCCACAGCAATTCGTTCACTACTCAGTCACGAAATTTATTTTCAAAATTGACCACAACTCTAACTGTAGAATTCATATCATTATTTACTTATTCGAATGCACAGTATGCAAGAAAGAAAATATGAGACAATCTGAATGGCCCATTCTTTACTGAATTAATATTTATCGGAATCGGATCAAGTCGGCTCCCCATGAAAGATTATTACCTGTAGACCAACATTTCCTAAAAGAAAAACATGATTTTAGAAGCTATGCAAAATTAACTATAATTTAAAAAATAGAAATAGAGAGAAAAGATAACCCTACAAAATACGAGAGGAACATGTAAACAAAATGGATTTCGCGCGCCTCAATTCACTTTCTCCAGACGGACTTAACCACAAAATTAACAACGCAGATAGAGTTAATATATAATCCCATAAATCAAGCTCTGCCCACATTTCGCACCCGTACAAGACACATGCTTGCAGAGGTGTTGACGTCTCACACATATACACACACTCACACAAATATATACGCATACATAGATTACACACACACAAAAAAAAAATAAATAAAATAAAAGATAACATACACACAGCCATTTCCCAGAAACTAATAAATCTATCAAAAGGACCAAAATGGAATTCTGAGACTCAGGAATTTTCCAGCCTCTATTTTAAAAACAACTTGAATGAGGGCGTTTAACCAATACAAGGACATGACCAAAATTAACGATAATAAAACAAAAAAGAAAACTAAAGATAAATTCATTTTTTCAGAGATAGTCATTCACTTCACTCCTTTATTTCACTGCTACTAACAAGCAGGAATATTTTTTTTTCCTGATAATAGTCATTCTTGGCCGAAATTAGCTTTGGAACCTAAATGGAATAATAAAACAAAAAAAATAATAAAACCCAGTGCGTCTGAAATTTTAGTTTTTTTTTAATATTTTTATTGTTCAAAACACACACTCACACACACTCACACATACACACACACACACGCACACACACCTATATATATATATATATATATATACATATATATATATATATATATATATATATATATATATATATATATATATATATATATATATGTATGTATGAATGTATGAAAAAGAAGTTGAAAATGGAACTGAAGTCTTCAAAAATATTCACGAAGTCCACTTTTCTCATAATTTGTCTCAGAATTTACACCTGATTTTTCCGATTCTAATTCAAAATGTACTTATTGTTACCAATGTCCATGTTGTTCATATATTAAATTAATGCTTTCTTTTTCGACACTCTTCTATAAAACCATATTCCCGGGGCTTAAATCATCTTTAACATACTTTAATAAAACTTTATACGATCTAAGTAATAAAACTAATACTGGAAATGTATACACAACTTACATCATTAGAACCTCTTTGTTCAAACAAGTGACCCATAAGCTTATCGATGAGGACTAAAATATAAATGATATTAGAAATTATTTTGAGAATCTCTATGACAATGCTTTACCAGTACACGTTCTAGCTTCGTTTCTGATCTTTGCCCCGACTTTCAACCCTACTTTCAAATCCGGTTCTCATCGCCTTGAACGTTAACAGAGAAAAGAATATGTTTTCTGAGGAACGCGAGAGCTAGAAAATATAAAAAGAAATTTGACCACACCTGCCCTGAGCATGGTGCCATAAAGTCGGTGAGTAACGCTCACAACTTGTTGGGCCCTTGCTTCCAAAAACCAGCTCCGAACATTTAATTCTTAACAGAGATAAGAATATATTTTATAACGAATGAGAGGGCCGGGAAAATTATAGCAATTTTGGAGGGGAAAATCCCAAATATTTCTGAACATTTTAACTTCGATAAATACGGAGTGAGTATTAGACATCGTCTTTGATAACATCAGGTTGACGACATTAACAACAATCAACTTCGAAATTTATTTCATGGAAGAAATCTACATTCTGGGTTTTAAAGAGAGAACTTCAGCCCTCTATTAAAACTATTCGAGATCTGCTTCTTAGGACTTTGAAATTCCTGCTGTCGGCCTACGAATTCACTCAAGTACAAACTACTGATCTCCCGATTGTTACTTCTTCAACAAGAGCTCTGAAGAAATCTTATGTGAGTATCAACCACTTAAGAACAATTTATTTGCTTTAAGAACTTTGAGGCGCTCTGAGAAGTATTTTGAGCAAGGCTTGACATGAACACTTTTTCTTCTTTTTACTTAGAGTACATTTCTTCTGCTTTTCTTTCTCTCATATTTTGTTTATATCCCTCCACCTTTATAGTGTATGTAAATAAACATTTTCTTCTATTATTATACCACGAGCAGGGGTTTGAATCTTTATACTCTCGTCTAAAAGAGAGAACTGTCCGCTTTAAACTTTCAATCCATTGCTGATTTTATCAAGTTTGTCACCGTTAACCATAACCATTTCATGCGTGGAAACCGGAAAGGTTTTCCCACTATGGTAAATGAAAATGATATTGAGTTGTTGCAGACGAAAATTAGAACTGTAGTTCACGAAAGAATCACATATACGTCGTATGGGATGCAAAGGGTTCAAATCACCGTGAAATACGGGAGAGCCAACTGATCTACTCAGTGGTTGGTATATAAGGTTTAAATCCTACAAGTACATGGAATATTTGGAGCATATATATATATATATATATATATATATATATATATATATATATATATATATATATATATATATATATATATATATATATATATATATATGTGTGTGTGTGTGTGTGTGTGTGTATATATATATGTAAAAAAAATCTCTAGGTAAATAATCCAAGTAGATCCTATTAATATAAAACATTAAAACTGACCACAGAGAGCACAATATATATATATATATATATATATATATATATATATATATATATATATATATATTTAATTATAGAACATATAAGTGAATTACAATTAACGAGAGCCAAACAATTTTCCTCATACAGATAGTCAATTCGTCCATGGGAAAATCCTTTTTTCCCTAGACTTATCAATTCAAATACATTTACTAAAAACTTTTAGTAAATATATTTGCATCGACAAGTCCAGGAAAAACTACTTTCCCATGGACGAAATGATTAGGTAAATTTTTGGGCTCTCATTAATTGTAATTCACACACACACACACACACACACACACATATATATATATATATATATATATATATATATATATATATATATATATATATATATATATATATATATGAGTTAATGAGTTACTCAGCCTCTACGGCCTTCTCAGGCAGCACCTTCTCTGATGGCTTGGTCACGTATGCCGATTGGGGTGGTTCTTCTGTACGGGGACACCGGCAAGATTGAACGAGAGGTGACCTCATCTTCGCTTCAAGAATCTCTGGAAAATGGACAAGAGAGAAATGAACATGGATCATTGAGAGTTGGGAATGAGTTTGCCAACGATCACTCATGCTGGAGACGCGATTTACTCGTAGGGCAGGATCGAGCGACGAGACACGGGCGTTTCCTGCCAGTGAGAAACCAAACAGGCTTACTATTGAGAAAAGAAAATTAATTCAGAAAAATTTGAATGATAATTGCAAATGTAAGTTGATTTCATGAACGATTTCACAACGGTTCAATATGGGCACCGCCTTTGACGCAGTATACGTCAAGTCGGCAGTCAAATTTTCTCACAAATGCATGCTGTACAGTGTTGTTAACAGTGTTTGCGTATGAACTGAAACATAAAATGCCTTTTTTTCCAATGGATGGCAATTTCTATTAGTGAACAAAAGCAAGCATAAAGCATTACATATGGAATTTTGAGATGTTTAGATCTTTTGAACGAGAACTGGTCAATTTATTAGTTTACGAAATGATATCAAGTTTTCTGAGACCACTTGGATGTATTCAGGGTACAGGAATGTACAGTACGTTCTGGTTCATTCAATCGTCTGCACTGAAATCAGTGTCTACATATCAACCTAACCAACCACAGAAAATAATTTAATCTATCTATCTAAGGTCCCTTCCATTATCTATCTATCTATCTATCTATCTATCTATCTATCTATCGTCCATTCCATTATCTATCTATCTATCTATCTATCTATCGTCCATTCCATTATCTATCTATCTATCTATCTATCTATCTATCTATCTATCTATCTATCGTCCATTCCATTATCTATCTATCTATCTATCTATCTATCTATCTATCTATCTATCTATCGTCCATTCCATTATCTATCTGTCTATCTATCCATCTATCTAAAGCCCCTTCCATTATCTATCTATCTATCTATCTATCTATCTATCTATCTATCTATCTATCTATCTATCTATCTATCTATCTACTGTCCCTTCCATTATCTATCTATCTGTCTATCTATGTGTCTATCTATATATCGTCCCTTCCATTATCTATCTATCTATCTGTCTATCGTGCATTCCATTATCTATCTATCTATCTATCTATCTAACGTCCCTTCCATTATCTATCTATCTATCTATCTATCTATCTATCTATCTATCTATCTAATTATCTATCTATCAATCTATATATATATATATATCGTCCTTTCCATTATCTATATATGTATATATCGTCTCTTCCATTATCTATCTATCTATCTATCTATCTATCTATCTATCTAACATTCCATTATCTATCTATCAGTCTATCTATCGTCCATTCTATTTCTATCTATCAATCTAACGTCCCTTCCATTATCTATCTATCAATCTATCTATCGTCCATTCCATTTTCTATCTATCTATCTATCTATCTATCTATCTATCTATCTATTTTTCACCCCTTCCATTATCTATCTATCTATCGTCCATTCCATTATCTATCCATCTCTCTATCCCCTCCATCATCTATCTATCTATCTATCTATCTATCTATCTATCTATCTATTTATCGTCCATTCCATTATCTATCTGTCTATCTATCCATCTATCTAAAGTCCCTTCCATTATCTATCTATCTATCTATCTATCTATCTATCTATCTATCTATCTATATACTGTCCCTTCCATTATCTATCTATCTGTCTATCTATGTATCTATCTATATATCGTCCCTTCCATTATCTATCTATCTATCTATCTATCTATCTATCTATCTATCTATCTATCTATCTATCTATCGTCCATTCCATTATCTATCTATCTATCTATCTATCTATCTATCGTCCATTCCATTATCTATCTATCTATCTATCTATCTATCTATCTATCTATCGTCCATTCCATTATCTATCTATCTATCTATCTATCTATCTATCTATCTATCTATCTATCTATCTATCTATCTATCTATCGTCCATTCCATTATCTATCTGTCTATCTATCCATCTATCTAAAGCCCCTTCCATTATCTATCTATCTATCTATCTATCTATCTATCTATCTACTGTCCCTTCCATTATCTATCTATCTGTCTATCTATGTGTCTATCTATATATCGTCCCTTCCATTATCTATCTATCTATCTGTCTATCGTGCATTCCATTATCTATCTATCTATCTATCTATCTAACGTCCCTTCCATTATCTATCTATCTATCTATCTATCTATCTATCTAATTATCTATCTATCAATCTATATATATATATATATATCGTCCTTTCCATTATCTATATATGTATATATCGTCTCTTCCATTATCTATCTATCTATCTATCTATCTATCTATCTATCTAACATTCCATTATCTATCTATCAGTCTATCTATCGTCCATTCTATTTCTATCTATCAATCTAACGTCCCTTCCATTATCTATCTATCAATCTATCTATCGTCCATTCCATTTTCTATCTATCTATCTATCTATCTATCTATCTATCTATCTATCTATCTATCTATTTTTCACCCCTTCCATTATCTATCTATCTATCGTCCATTCCATTATCTATCCATCTCTCTATCCCCTCCATCATCTATCTATCTATCTATCTATCTATCTATCTATTTATCGTCCATTCCATTATCTATCTGTCTATCTATCCATCTATCTAAAGTCCCTTCCATTATCTATCTATCTATCTATCTATCTATCTATCTATCTATATACTGTCCCTTCCATTATCTATCTATCTGTCTATCTATGTATCTATCTATATATCGTCCCTTCCATTATCTATCTATCTATCTATCTATCTATCTATCTATCTATCTATCTATCTATCTAGATAGATAGATAGATAGATAGATAGATAGATAGATGGAAGGGACGTTAGATAGATAGATAGATAGATAGATAGATAGATAGATAGATAGATAGATAGATAGATAAGGAGAGAGAGATAAAGAGAGAAAGGTGAGAGCGTCCGTGAGTATATTTGGCACCAACATTGTAATCCTTTCGTTTCGTTGCGTGTGTGTGATGTGGATGAATGCACTTAAGAAGATGTCCCAACTCACGAATACTTCATGCCAGGTAATAATCCTTGCATGGTGGAAGACACTGATCAATCATTGAACAATAGAGAACAAACAATACTTTAACGTTATCATTCACGACATCATTGAAAACATTTAAGATGGGGTTATGTCATACGTTGAAATTAGCTAAACCCACATTTTTACGCCCAGTACCAAGCCCAAAAACAATTCACAATAGACAGAATGTTGTTATATTATGGAGGAGAATAGAAATTTTTATTATTAGCATTTATAGGTGATATTACGGTTTACCCTGGAGGTTAAGTTTGCAGTAGTCAAGTAAATATCCTCCTGGATGTCGTACCACAAATTAGCGCCTGTTTGGAAGAAGTTTTCTGAATTGAAATTCCTTCTTACTAATAAAATACAAAGATTGGATTTGATTTGTTTGTTTAACGACGTATCAGATCCTTATGGGTTATTTTAATGTCGAAATTTAATATTCATCGGAGCTTTGAACTAATAAAAATATTATGTATGTTATATTGCTTTCACTGCTGAATAGATGATACTCAGCTTTTGAGCAAATACATGTTTGTGTGGTCATAATTATTAGTGATATGTGTGTTTTATATTTTGTGTTCTAGTTTAGTCAAAGTTGTAATTTGGAATACAGTTTGATTTTGTAAATCAATTAAGAAATTGTAAAAAATTCTATGAATTGATGTCATGAAAGATTTCCTCAATGTTGGTCGTTAGGTTCATTTTGTTTTGTGGCAAATCAGCATCTGTATGGGTCATTTAATTCTGAAATCTAAATATTTTAAACGCAATTTTATGGTTTCAACTAAATATATTTTAAAAGTAACTGCATGCATTCAACTACAGATAAAATATATTGTTGCTCATTTTGCTATAAAATGTATTGTTGGTAATTCTATAAAATTGTATTGCTGGTTAATTTGTTGTAAAATTATATTGAGGCTAATTTTACTATAAAAATGTGTTTTTATACTTTCATTATTGTTTCTTTTTTTTTTTTTTTTTTTTTTGGTAAAGCTGGTACCTAACAAGTTCCACTACCCCGGTTATGTTGATCCTAGAAACAACAGCAATTAAGAAGTGGTTCTACCTTCCTCAAAACCTGCGGTCTACCGAAGAGAGACAACGGATTGTGTATAAGACAACCACTTAAGGTAGATGAGACGTAGTTGAGGCTTAAAGCAGGGAGTCGATTTTTTGAGGGTGCAATCCTTACTCTGCATTGTCTTGGTGGCGGGAAAACCTTCCCAGTGTTTCATTTTGACCCTCCAACGGCCATATTTTCTCTAAGCTGTGCAATAGACATCACTGCTTCGCTCGTGGACATATTGATCCTGTTCTCCTCACGCATGAATTTTTATGGAAATATTGTTGCCAAATTGGAAGCAACGCACAAGCGTCAAGCGAAGTTCTCCGTAATGAGCTTCTGTTATCTCGAGATAGGAAAACCTACATTTATCAACAGATTATTATAGCACCGGAACATCTCCGACAAATAAAACCTGGTAACACGGCGAGCATTTAATATAATTAATCACATCAAACTAAAAGACAATGCATTAGTGTGGAAGTTAAAGTCTCACAAGATGGCCGCTAAACCTTCACATACTCTACTCAGTTCATAAAAGGCAGACATAATTCTTGACGTCGTAATATATATATATATATATATATATATATATATATATATATATATGTGTGTGTGTGTGTGTGTGTATATATATATATATATATATATATATATATATATATATATATATATATATATATATATATATATATATATATCTTACCAAAGCCAGAATGATTTAACTGTTTTAATTCTTTGCGGATCAGACAAACCAGTGGCAGCGACTTGTTTAAATAATTTAAACATATCATGACAAATAATTTAAAAGGTTTTCCGCAAACTTTAAAGAATCATAACGAAAATTAATCGACATGATATGTGTAAATTATTCAACCAAACCTGTTTATATACATACATATATATATATATATATATATATATATATATATATATATATATATATATATATATATATATATATATATATATATATATTCGTGTGTGTATATATATATATATATATATATTATGTATGTATTAACATAAAATAGTATAACTGATATACATATATATATATATATATATATATATATATATATCATTTATAATATTTTATGTTAATACATATATATATATTTTTTAGCATATATATATATATATATATATATATATATATGCTAAAATATAAATATATATTATTCTATATTTATGTGTGAATGTGCTCAGTATCAGGGATAGAGCTCATGTAAATCTAAAAGTCTTCATTGAGTTCAATACCGAGGGGCGACAGTGTGTTTTATGCTAAACCGCAATCTTTAGGTCATGTGTGTAGTGTGGTGAGTCGACTATTTATAAATGCTGGTAAATATTGAATTATGGGTAACGAGACCAGGCATCATACTAATCGTTACTGATGACTCATTCATGGTTATATTTTCAATTATTCTAAAGGTTATTGAGTAGAATAAACCGTGGGTTCGAATGCTGCATTGTATAACCATTAACGCCAAGTCGCCACACAGCACACATGACCTGAATTTTTGTGCAAGAATGAGACAGACTGTCACCATACAGCTTTGATCTTTTCTTTTACAACACATCTACGATATATGTTTGACGTCAAGTGCCTTACTGATTTTGTGCGTGATGGTAGTTAAAAATTCGGCAATGGATCGGACGGACCGAAACTGATAGTGCTCGTCGCTGAAGATGTTATACTTTTAAGGCCTCAAAAATCTTACTAAAGATACTGAGAAGATCGATGGGTCGGTACTGGGAGGGGGAAGACATCTCACACACACAAAGACACACACACAGACACACACACAGACACACACACAGACACACACAGAAACACCCCTCACACACACACACACACACATATATATATATATATATATATATATATATGTTTTCTTTAAATGTTTAATAACATTTGTCTTAATGATCATTTTCTGCCTAAATTTTCATCATTCATATATATATATATATATATATATATATATATATATATATATATATATATATATATATATATAAATGAATACTCCATTCTAAATACGTTTAAATGGGCATTATAATATTCATAAGAATATCAATTCATTATTATATAACAATTAAAATTTTGCGCGATCTTCAAAATGGGAATTTGCATTTTTTACATTATTCGAATTGTTATCCTCATCTTCATTGCAATATTTACAGCCTTTCGGCCGTTGTACGCTCCAGCCTTCATCAGGTGATTGGAATTTCGAACCGAAATCTTTTGTCCACCGGAGTAGTTTGTTCTAGTTCCCTGTGCTATGCCATAGGATAACAGTCCGAATAATTTAAATAATGTAAGTAATCATAATACCTCATCTCAGAGCTATAGACAGATATGCAAAAAGGGTGTTGGTTTATTTCGGACGCCCCTGAGCTCTGTAGATACTTTTTCAGGTTTTCCTAAATGAATTCTTCGGCGTGCCGTCAGTTCGAAATAATTTCAGTCCTTTTTTTTTTTAATCTATTCACGTTTTGATTTTTTTTTTAAACTTCTTTCTCATATATATTCAACTGATTCGGGATTATATATTAATATTAGAAAAAAATGACATTCGTTATTTTTCAGTTCTAGACCTTTCTTTTTAAGCAGTTTATTTTTCACACATCCTGTTTCTCGCTTTTTTTCTTTAATTCTCACTGTTAATTTCATCTGTTCTCTTCTTTCTTTTTCCTTCATTTTTTTTCTTCTTTTTTACTTTTGCTCTGCTGTGGCATTTCTTCTTTTCTTCTTTTCTTCTTTCCTTACTTCTTTATATGCCAACTTCCATTTTCAGCAAAACTTCCATTTCATCTAACTTATTAATCATCGCCAATCTAGGTGCGTTCACCACACCAATACGCAGAGCAACTCAAGCGAACACTGACTTGTCATTGACTTGATTTGTTTTTGTTATTGTTATATTTGCTTTTTTATTTTCTATATATTTGTTATCGTTACAACGTATGGACGTACGCCAAGACACGTACACAGATATACGACTTACATACACTTATATAAAATGTATTTTCTTATATATATGTACATATGTAAATAAATAAATATATACATAAATAGAGAGATATAGCTTACGTTTACATATGACAGAACACACACATATCTATGTATCTACATTACACACACACAAACACACACACACACATATATATATATATATATATATATATATATATATATATATATATATATATATATATATATATATATATATTTTTAATTCGTATTAGCACTTGTATATTAGTATTGTACAATATATATGCATACCTCATCAGCAGATGGAACAATTTCTGTGCGAAAAGATATTAGATTATAATCAGAGACAAGAATTAGGGAAGGAAGAAGGCAGGTGATTGTCACTTGAAAGTAGGGGTCATTTGAGTACTTTGAAAGACTCGGACTAATTGAATATCTGTACACACACTTCCATGAGAAACTCATTATATATATATATATATATATATATATATATATATATATATATATATATATATATATATATATGCGTGTTTATGTCTCTGTGTGTGTGTGTGTGCGGAAAAGTGGAGACTGATGACTCGTAGACTCGTGTAGATGATACGACTATATTCAGATGCACCTCTAAAAATCTCTCGATAGTCAGAGTTCGGCAACAGATCTGTCTTCAGATCTTACACAAACTAGCCAATGACGTAAAAACTGGCTGGTTACATTCAATGCTTGAAAGACCAAGCTAGTTACATTCAATCATCGTCTATCTAACCCCAAATTACCGCCAATCGGAACCAACGGAGGTTCTCTTGTGGAAGCACCGCTCCTTGAAAGACTGTTGGTCCTTATACTCGCATCCCAGCTGAAGTGGAACTCGTACATACGATCCATTGCTAAGGATGCAGGTAAAAGGATCGGCTCTCTGTACCACTTCAGTAAGTACTTGACTCCGCCTACTATCTTCTACATTTACGAGAGCCAAATCAGGCCATAAAATGGTGTATTCTTGTCATATTTGGGCGGGTGCTACCCAGACCTCAGTCTCCAGCATTAATAGAGTTGAAAAGCGTCTCCGAATCGTTGTGGTTTGCGAATTGTTCTCCAACCTTCAACCGCTCTCCCACAGGCAAGATATGGCTAGACTCTTACTGCTCTAACACTATATCCACGGATGGTGTACGAACGAGACTACATTCCCTGATCCTGCAGAGGCAAACCGTCACGGGAAGAAGATAGTCGGAAACTACCGACATTCACTCCGTATTCCATTGTAAGTTTCACTCGATCAACTCCCTCCCGCGGATTACTGCTCTGTGGAACCGACTCCCAATAGGATGTTTCCTCGTTCTTAGCCTGTTCAAAACCAGGGTTAACGGGTATCTTCTTATATGCACAAATGTCTTAACTGTCTACCTCAAGTGGCCCCCGTGCCTTGCACAGGACTAATTTCTCTCTCTATCTCTCTCTCTCTGTATATATATATATATATATATATATCAATCCTTCTTCAAATGTTCAAGTATTGTGAAGATAGCTAAGCTTAATTTTGAAATAACTCTACAGCTTCCAAAAACATATTTTTTTAATCATTTCTTTCCAAGCAAGGCAAGAAAGGCACTAACACGAAAGAGGTTGCTGAATGTGAAAAAAAGAAAACACCATTAAGGAGAGAGGGCAATAAAATAACATGAGCAGAAAGCGATTGATATTGTATTAAAATTTTTCAAATATCAAAGTTGACTTGAAAGCAAGATGTCGGAGGACAATTTCACAAGCAAGAATTGCGAAAGAAGAAAATTTTATCACAAAAAATAAGGTCGCATTTATCCATTTCAATCGTAAAATGATGAGACGTTGCTGAGAATCGTGTACCGCGTTTAAATTAAAAAAAAAATCTAGGTACCTAAGTGGAAAACACAGAATAATTACCATAATATTTTTAGAAAAAAACTACAGTGAAATTACGTTACTGTACTGGAAACGTGATTGAAATCAAGATGCCTGATCAGGACAAACAACATTGGAGACTCTTCTTTGTATTTTAGAGGAAGCTTCAAACTAGATGTGGCAGCAATGTCTCATCCATGGACGAAGGCAGAATTATAAATATGTAAATTAGGTTCTGTCGAGAAAAATCATCTAGCACGACAGAATGAACATTTATTCTAACCGCAGAACTAGCTTTTGATTCAGTAGAGTCTTTCCACTTCATTTTAGCGGATAACTTTCTTTCGAGAAGGCACAAGGAGTCGCTCTCCTGGTGGTTAGTAAGAGCTATGATATTAGAAGTATTAAGAAACAGGATTAAATTAAAGAAAGCAAAGCAACAAAGTATTAAGAACTTTCACTATTTACATTGCCCGGGTCTGTTGTCCTCGTCTTTATTGCTATATTCATCTTTCTTCCGGTGATGTTAGTTGAAATTTCGAACAGAACCATTTATTTAGTTCATGGGGATAGATTTTTCTAATTCAGCGGGACATGTATTTGGATATCTCACTTCTAGTTAACTCCAGATTGTAAATCAACTCTTCATGTTTTGTCCCCTCTGCTGTGGCCAGGTATTGAACTTACAACTGTTTGGGTCGTCACATTTGTAACGCTTTTATCCACTGGCCATGAGTCCCTGAAGTGTACAACGACCGAATCGGCGTGAATATGACAATAAAAATGAGGACAACAGTACGAACGATGTAAATAGTGTAAAGAGTTCATCTCAGAAATATAGATAAAATGTTAAGAAATAGGACTGCTGAACTGCGATGTAATATAAGTTTTCTTACGTGGCAGTGAATACAGGAGGAATTTATTCAGAGATAAAGCGGGGACTTGAGTAAATGAAAGTGAATTTCTAAAGGGATTTTCTGAGAAACTCATGGGCACATAGTTTAAGCAATATGGATTTTTTTAAAAAAGCAAATGCACCCAAAAAAGGATATTATATATAATATCAAAAAGGGACAGCTGAACTTTCTTGTACCCATAATGAAGAACGAATGCTTGGAGAATTTGGTATTCAGAAGGCATCATAATGGAAACCATTAATCTAACCAACGATCTTGTGCAAATGGATAGTGGAACAATAAAAGTGAAGCGTAATAAAAATACAAAAATATTTAGTAAACACAAGGGATAGGAAGTTGGAAAGAGCCATAATCACCCACGTCTTGAAGGGACATAGCACTTAGAAAACGAAGAACATCACATTGTAGATGGCTTTATTTGTTTAAGTTGTTAAAAATAAAGAAATTAGTCCTCAATGTTGTCTTCCTTATAGGGACTCGTAGTTGAAATAAAATGTTTAGGAACGAAAGATTCCTTACATTCCGTTTAGGGACTAGTTTACCTTCTGACTAGCATTCATTACATTATTCACCCTACCCCGTTAGCCGAATGACCGATGGACAATTAGTGTCACTTCTTCATTGGCAAGGTCAGTACACCTGTGCCGAACAATTAATGCGAGGTAAGGCAAAAGCCTTCCCCAAATTATAACTATGGCTTAACGCTAATGTTGCATGTAGCGTCACCCTTTCACCCATTAATGAGCTTGCTTGCCTGCCAATTTGACAAAGTGAATAAAGAAACATTGGGAAAATGTTATCAGGTTGCCGAAGAAAAAGAAAAAAAATCCCAAGAAAAGAGCTCTAAATTCTAAGGTAATTTACTTTTGTTGTATAACTCTGCTAAATTCACGAATAGGATTTCTTCAAGAATTTTTTTTTTTCGTTGTGGTTTGAATTTTGCCTTCTTTATTTCTGAGATTATATCTTTTTTTTTCAGAAGACGGGAGTTAAACTGTTGAATTTACGATTGATCACATATTAATCTACAACGTATCTAATTATTTCTTTTAGGCCGGGAAAACAATGAAACTACAAGCTTACTGGAAATTTGATTTTTCATTGTGCATGGAGAAAAGACCTGTCGCTAAAACTGTCAATGCCCGAAGTTCCATTTTTGGGGACATTGTTACTTAATGAGTCAGATATAGAAACATACATTTAATTACTGAAGTAATTATAATTCTATAATTCCGCTCAGAAAAATTTTCCCCAAGAATTGATACTCTGTGGAACAGATTTCCCCCCAGGAAGTTTCCTTGAAAACAGCAATTTTAACCACTTCATTTGAAGGATCAAACTCTGTCTATCCTCTTGCTCATAATCCTCGCATCCTTCTCCCTACACATATCATAGAACTCGTTCATTATTATTTAGTGAGTTTTAAAATATAAAGATTTAATATCGAAATTTTAGAAAATCGTAATTAATTGGGGATTATTATAATTAAGTTTTATAATTAATAACAGATTTTAAAATGGGAGTTAATGAGTTCAAATTGGAATAGTTGGATCTCGGGGGGGGGGGTAATATTTTTGTATTGCTTTCATCAGCAAGAATTATAACTATAAAAAAAAAGATATTGTTTTTATTGATAAAATTTGTCAAGGTACAATTTGCCATAAAAAATTCTGAGAGGATGAAACTCATCGGTAAAAAAAAAGTTGTCATTTTTTAGTCATATATGTATAGCTGACCATTCGTATTCAAGAATACCCGTCTACTAGGGCGGCTAGCCAATCCCTATTGCCTACGCTTGCTCAGGCGCATTTATGTTTATTCACCACCCAGAGAGCCCACCTGTGGTTAATATTGCAACTATGCTGAGCAGACGTTAGATACAGCTTCTGGGAAAGAGCGTGTTATCTAGCGTGATCAACAATTTGACCAAGGGCAGAACGCTCAAGCCCTCGCCCACGATGATTTGTGAATTCGAGCTAGCACAGCTATCGACGCCCGCAAAGTTTCCCGTCTACCCAATTTCACTCACAAGACTTGGGTCAACCCGTAGGATGGTTTTCAGGCAAGAGGCACGCAAGGATGAAAGTTTATCTGGAAAAAGACAATATGGATAAAGAGAAAAGTAACACTTATCATAAGCGAGGAAAACTTACGTTAGACTTTTGCCGTTATTCATATTTTAAGAAATTTTATAAATGGAAAACGTTCCATTTAAACTAGATTTGATGACGCGTGTCGCCTTTCTAGGTTTCGTCAGACGAAAGTAACGAAATACATAAACATTTGTGTCTGTATTTGTGTGCATGCTTAAATACTGAATCATAGTATGATTGCTCTGAAAGGCAATCCAATCCAGTTTCAATGAAAACGTTATCCATTTCTCAAATTTCGTTCACAAATTGCCCGGATTCCATAACCTATTTTAATGATACACATGATAGAAATTATTAGAAGGATTTGATAATTATAAGTATCTTTCGCCATCTTACGTTGAGATATTCAATTCCTTCTCATTCTCTTTCTTTTTCAGTTCGTCCTGTGTAAGACGCTAAACTACATCCGCGTGCTGGGTAAGACGTTAAACTATGTCCAACAGTAAGGCCTCTGATCAGGAGGTTTTGAGGAGTGTGGAACAACCTCTTAATTTTTGAAAAAAATTATTACCAGCTACAATTTTGAAGGAAATATATTACCAGAAACAGATTTTTGACCAAACAAAATATTACCAGCAATAAAAAAAAATTCGGCATTAAATAACCCATTGAGGATGATACGCTGTTAAAAAAAAAAAAAGAATACATATTGTATTCATAGGAATCTATCCTAAAAATGTCGACATTAAATATTCCATGAGGCTAATATGAACAAAATAAACTACACCAAACCCTATTTCAGTTGAGCTGTTACATAATATTTAATCCCCTAAATAATCCTGGATAATCTCCTGCGAAAGATAGGTGAGATTTGAAGCGATAGAAAAATCGATCCATGTAGGAATGCAGAGAATAAGATGAACAAAACTGTGTGCAACGAGGAAGTTGTAAAATAGACACTGACAGGGAAATGATACTTAAAGTGATGAGAACACAACAGAAAATATCAGGACATCCCATAAGTTATGTCCAAATTTTAACTTTTTTTTTTAAATGAACGATATTTAAAGAGTATTTTATAATGTCTAATGGAGCTGAACATTATTTTTATGTTTAGATGCATTTAAACTGATCAAATTTTATTTCACAGAACAATAAGATTAAATTTTGTTTGATTAAAAGCCTGCTAACATGGAAGTACCCAAGAATCATTTGAGGCACATAATGCTTTATGAGTTCAAGAAAGGAAACACAGCAGCCGAAGCGGCTAGAAACATTCACTCAGTTTATGGAGAGGAATGTGTGAATGAAAGAACTTGCAGAAGATGATTTGCAAAATTCAGAGTTGGAGATTTCACCCTTGAAGATGAAGATCGAACCGAACGTCCAGTTGAGTTTGATGAAAAGCTTCTTGAATCAGCACTTGAAGAAAATCCTGCTTTATCAGTTGAGGAATTGACAGTGGTTCTCAGATCAAACCATACAACTGTTCATCGTCATCTTCAACAACTTGGAAAAGTTCCTAAACTTGGAAAATGGGTGCCTCCTGAATTGTCTGAAAACGACCTCAAATCTCGAGTTGACACCTGCTCTTCTCTCCGTTCTCGCCAACTTGTTTCACATTTTTGGGATAGACTTGTGACTAGCGACGAAAAGTGGATCTTTTATCGAAATGTTAAGCGTCGTAGACAGTGGCTTGGTAAAGTTGAAGGACCCCAGCCACAGCCGAGAAGGGAACTTCATGGGCAAAATGTTCTTTCAATCTGGTGGGATCGCCAAGGAATAATCCACTTTGAATTCTTACCACCTAATGCAACAATTAATGCTCAAATATAATGTCAGCAATTAGAGCGTTTGAACCAAGCATTAAGGAACAAAAGACCTGCTCTAGGGAATCGAAAAGAGGTGATGTTTCATCAGGACAATGCGCGACTCCACAAGGCAAGAACCACGTCACAAAAGATCTAAGAACTTGGTTGGGAGAAGATTCCTCATCCACCTTATTCTCCCGATCTTGCTCCTTCAGACTACCATTTGTTTCGTAGTTTTGAGAATCATTTGGAATAAACAGCTTTTGTAAAACAGGAAGAGGTTAAAACTTACATTTGCGAGTTCTTCGAATCAAAGCTAAAAGAATTTATTTTACAGTAATGGAATTAGTAAGATTGTTAATAGATGGAAGGAAGTCATAGATAATCAGGTAAAATACATTGTTGATTGAATCTGTAATTAAATGTAACATTTGGTCACTTGTTTTCTTTATTCAAAATTCGGATAGAACTTATGGGATGACCTGATATATTGTATACATAAAGAGGAAAGTATGCCTGCAGAATTTAAAACAGATAAGGTATATTGAAAGCGAGAGCAGGAGGGGAAAAGCGAACACATCTTAAGCGTGTTTACGTTCTGCAGACCAAAATTTGCAGGCTATTTTACCACTATTTTCATGAGAAATGTTAGGAGAAATACAATTCTTTCGTCTTTCAATTAAAACGCTTGCAGCACAGACAGACCAAGAGTCGAATTGTCGTCATTTCATATGGATTACAAATAATTAGAATATTCCACTTCCAAGTGCCTATGTTAAAGAAATGCTAATTTCTGAAACATTTCATGGGGTCGCTTCAGTCAAGAGGCGATCGTCATTTTACTTCTTGTAAAATCATTTCCTGATAATTTCTCATCCAATCATATCACGCGCTCTATTCAGTATTTTTTTTTTTGTTTCTAACGCTCTATGCTGCGGCAGTTTTAGTGGTTAGATTTACTTTTATTATTTTTTTTTTAATAAAATTAGAATTTAGAAATTTCGTTTTTATAGTAAGAATCATTAGAAATGTTTTTTTTTTCTCCCAGTCTTTGCCTTCTTGGAATATCATTCTCGGCTGACATGAAGTGTAAATATGTATCTTTAAACCATTTTTAGGTCTGTTGCTAACAAAATTGTTTCATTGTGTCGTGCTAGACTATTTTTTCTCTCCGGAATCTACCATTCGTCTGTGATTTTTATATTGCTGCTACGTATGCTCTTGCTGTATATTTATAGATTCTTGATAGAATCCAAAGAAGAATCAGCAATATTATTGGTCCTAACCTGTCCCTTTGGCTTTAGCCACTTTCTCATCGCCTTACGTATCTTCCCTGTGTATTTTCTATAAATACTGTCATGCTAATTGTTCGCATGAAATCTTCGCAATGATACCTAGATTTAGGAATTTAAGCGCAGTACTAGATTGGCGGCAAGGTCTCATCAATTCACATTTATATTAGCTAGATGTAACCGCAGGTTCTGTGCTAACAGTTACTTTTCTCGCACTTCTAACTGGTGGAATTCTCTTCCGACTTCTTGCTTTTCAGCCAGCTGTGATCTTCAAAAATGTAAATGCAATGCAAATCATTATCTACTGTTTCCTTGATCACACTTCTATTGTTCTCGCTCCTTGATAATGCTTCTATTTTTTTTTATTCTTTCGCATTCAGTAAGCTCTTGTATCTTAGGGGCTTTACTACCTTGGATGGGATGATATGGTTAAAAAAAAACAACATATACCTGTAGGACGATTTTAATTTGTGTACTTATTCACGTGCAAGTCTATATACTGAAACATGCTTAACACATCGTAATTTCATTAATTATTAGGTTGGTGCAAAAATAATGAAGTAATAATGTCGTTTTTTGACGTATTTTTTAACGTCAAATAACGACATTATCACGTCATTATTTTTGCACCAACCTAATAATTCAGATCCATTGATAATTTTAACTTTATTTCCTCTCTCTTGTATCTACAACCAATGACGGTGTGTCAGTTACAGAAAAATTCTGATACGAAAAAACAATTCTTTGTTCTGGCAACAAATAAAAAGTTTCGTACAGTGTTTAGTATATGCCTGTTTGTTGCCGTTATGATACAATAATTCGAAAAAATAACAAATCTTCTACGAGGAATCTTATGTTGAACATGATCGTATTTTTTTTTTCGTTAATATGCATCCAGTTTTCCTTTTAAAAGATTCGCTTAATTAAAGTTATCATCCTTATTATTGTCAGCGAATTTTGCATTAAATTAGCCGATGACGGTTTCCATATGTTCAAAATAATCCCTGATACGTGCGCCTGTGAATGAATTAAAATCATAATTAAATATTTAACATTAGGATATATTTAGATAACTGCCAAAAAACACTTCCATCAAATTCCCTGAAATAACCATAACTTTGAAAGATTTTTTATCAATTCTCTTAGACATACCAAGGTATTACTTATTAAACTAAGACACATAAGTAACGTATATTCATATAAAAAAAAAAAACACAATGCAATTTATTACTACCATTACCTATAAGATTAATATCGGTCTTATCTTTGTTATTCATAGAGTTATTTGTATTAAAGTGATAAGAAACATGGCGGTAATTGATTGTATGAAAAATCCATATCCCAGAAATTTAGACACAAAAGTACAATTTATCTCAGAAAATCCAGTCAGTAACTAAATAGCTGACCGCTTGGGAATACCAAATGCTGTCAACTTGGATGTGCGGGTGATGTAATGGATAATGGCTCAGAATTCTCTATCAGTGAGCAGAATTCCGATTCCAATTGAGTTACTTATATTGACATAATTGCAAATACCCTTCGTAATTGTATAAGCTATGGGTTAATTAGTAAAACTTGTATCGCTAAATAATTATCTCCAAAAACATCTGTTACTATCTAAATATATTTTGTGGCTTTAAATAACATGCAAAAGGATGATAACACGTAAAAAACAAAGAATGAATCAATTAAATCCAGTTATTAGCGTTATAATAGACGAGAGTTACAATAACATTCTCATTGAGTTCATTATACGCCAAAATACCTTTGGGATTAGTATGAATACCTCTCTTCTTCCCCCGCCAGCTATACGCTAATTAGTAAGACGTGTATCTTTCTTTCTCTCTTTTTATATGACATGTCCTTTCATGATGTAGGCGATCAAGGATCTCCCCCCCCTCTATCTCTTGCAACTCTCAACAAGTTCCTTCCCTCTGCTTCCTCCCACAGACCACGTTCTGTCATCCACTTGCTTCAGCCCAACAGGTAAGTCACGCATTGTTTTCCCTTGTCTCTCTTGCCCTCTATTGTACCCGTGAGTATCAGATTCTCCAGGCCCTCCTTCCTCAGAAACCCAGAAACTTCAGCTCCCAGAAACTTCAGCTGCCTCTTCCTGATGTTAAGTATAAGCCTCCTCCTTGTGTTGTACCCTCTCTAATATCTCATCGTTGCTCACACGCTCGGTCCATGATCTCCTTAGCATCCTTCTGTAGAACCACATCGCAGTCGCCTCGAGTCTCTTTTTCATCTTTGAGAAAATCGTCCAATATTCACTGCCGTAAAGAAGGACAGAAGTCACGTAACAGCTCAGTATTCTTTTCTGTGTTACCAGGGAAAACATCCTGTTACGCAATATTTTGCCCAGGTTTTGGAATGTGTCCTTGGTAATCCCAGTATGGCTACGGATCTCAGTGTCGAACTTACCGTCCTCTGTCAAAATGTTTCCCAGATAATAATCTTCCACGTCTGCTTGATTTTAGTCTCCCCTACTGGTAAATTGTATTTTCCGTCTCATCTTTTTACTGATGACCATGCATTCTGTTTTCTTGTAGTTTATGCGTAGTACCTTCTTCTCACTCCCCATCGCTACCTTCTGTATGAGATTTTGCAATTTCTTTTCCGCATTACTCGACCATTATTATCTGCCAAAAGAATTTCTACAATATAAAAATATTTTCTGGGTTTAAATAACCTGCACCTGTTTGATAAGACATGAGAAAAAATTAACCTAGAAATCGAATGTCTTTTGAAATAAAATATGCATCCCGACAGAAATCGTACATGCACTCAAATTTTAATCTGGAAAACTATTCAAACTAAATGTATTTTACCATTGGGACAGGTGTTGAGGGCAGTCATGGCAATAGATCTAATCTCATTTGCCTAGGTGTTGAACACAGTAGTTTGAATACGGATAGGCAGTCACAAATCTCTGATTGAGCCAAATAAATATCTTTAACCTTTCAGTAATACGCCCCATTCCGATACTCTGGATTAGACATCATCTTGTATGAAATTCTTTTAAAAACTAAAAGCTTGAATACTTTTAGAGAAATAGACACGAATTGAATTAGTAGTATTTCCCACTTTCTCAAAATTTCAGTCACCATTTGCTGTTAACTTTGATGTGCGTATCGTAAATAGATAATACCACGGAATTAGTAATCGAAAAGCCGAGTTCCTATTCCTGTTGAGTTTACGCGCAAATAGCCTTTGGAAATGTATGAATCCCTTTATTCTCATCAACTATGGGTTAATTAGTAAGAGGTGTATCTCTGAGCCATTATTATCTAAACAAAATTACTTACTATCTAACAAAAAATTATAGCTTTCTGTAACCTTGAAACGCCCTAGCCGGTCGTCCAAGTCTTCTAACACCGCGGCTGATCGATCTCAGACCTGCCCTATCCCGGGTTGTTATTTAAGTTTGATTATAACGAGGCCAAAACCGAATCGTCGCCGGTATCTCCGTGTTGGGCTGGTCACAGCAGGGCAAAGACGTACAGGAAAAAAAAACAGCACGAATAAATTGAACAAAAAATAAATGCTGTTTTTTTTTTTATGTCAGTTCTTCTTACAATAACTGGTTTTATCAGAGTTCGCATGCAATTAATTATCAGCCCAGCGCACATCAAAATCAGAAGTGATACTATTATCGACCTGGTTTGCTGTTGTTGATAAAGTTTGACACAAGGCTGGGGTCGGAGGCTTGTCTTCGGAAGATAATCACATGGGCCTCTCTTCTCTCTTTTACCTCTGTCACTGTCTCTTCTAAGCTCGAACTCGATTCCTACTGGCGAATTCGGTTCGCGTATTTTTATTTACTGACATAATTTTGGGGAATTCCCTTCTCCCAATCTTTCATATCATTACTTCTCACTAAACCTCCTCAGCAAACAAGGATGGCTAATCCATTACCCCCGTCCTGTCTTAAATCACTTTCGACCAGGTGAATCAACTCCAAATTCGTTAAGATAATGAATTTTTCGCTTTACAGCGTGCATTTGCAGCTGTGTGTCAACCGCCATTGCCCCTAAAGTCTGGGTCACTTTTCCTTCGTTCAAACTGCTCGACATATAATTCAAATCGTTTATGTGTGAATTAAATCCTCGATTCCTCCTTTTTTTTTTTTTTGGTATTAACCCTTCTCGTTTCAATGTGTCTCAGTATATAACACTTTTTTTATGTTTTACCAAAACTTTCTTCCGTTTTACCGCGGCAACGACAAACGGTATAACATTTCAATAACCTGCAAAATGTCGAGAAGTCGTAATAAACAAACCCTTCAATCAATTAATTCTACCGTTATAATAATATTCTTGAAAAAAATACTATGCAGCTTACATATGAACTATCTCAGTATACGAACAAAACGGTAACAGACCTCCTCGAATTGGCTCCTGTGTTGCAACCTTGAACGTGTTTGGTAATAGGTCTATCGCTCTTTAACTGCGTTGTTGAAATACGGAAAGAGTGACGCTGTGCATGTATTTAAAAAAGAGAGAAAAAAATGTCGAACAGAAAAAGAGATATTAAATTCTACGTCATAAAATCTTTTTAAAAATATTAATAAATAATAAAAAAAAGACATGTAATTCAGCTCTGTCTACATTGAGAGGAATATCCTGAGAATGCTATCGCGAGAGGGAAGATATGAAAAGGTAAATAACAATACGCAAATGGCGCTGTAGAGAAACTGCACTCAGTCACCTTGAATGAAAACAAAAATTATCGATCTTCTTGGTTGTTATTACCCGGCCCGGTTCCCCGTCTCAGCTGGATTGCAGAAACTTCAACTGAAATAACAATCCTTACAGATAATTTCTATTTCCTACGTGTCTATCTATCTTACAAAAACAACTCCATCACGCAGGCGCCAGGTCACCAGCTTCCTGTGTCTCTTTGCCACTTATCCTTTTACAGATATGCCTCCACACCAAAAGCCCAACACATACACGCACACACGCACAGAGAGAAAAAGAGAAAGAGTGTGTGTGTGTGTGAAAGAGAGATAGAGAGTGAGAGTGAGAGAGAGAGAGAGAAAGAGCAAGAGAAATCAACAATTCTAGTTTTAAATCTTTGTTTTATTTTCCCTGCACTTCCATAGTCTGTTCTTTGTTATCCGTTTTTCAATTTCGATTTCTCAGAGAAACGTTTGCCTAAAAATACGCATTGGCCAATCCATACCAGTACAATGTGTTTTGCAATCCATAAATAAAATAAGAAAAATAAAAGTTTCTAAAATCTATCCCATTACCTGCTTGAAACAACAACCAATGTTTCGATAGGTGTTAGCTATCAATGATTCTATTTCGTTAAAAATCATGAATTTGAATGCTGATTTTTAACGACGGTAAGTTTTCGCCCTTTTCTGACTTACGCCATAAATGCTTCTAGTGATATTGCTTGCGATCGTCCCTTGTGCCATACGATTCAAGGCTTAACAAATTTCAAATAATCCATATATGTCTAATATTTTCTTATTCTGCCAGAATCAGACAGTCAATTAAGTTCCATACGAGATACACGCATGGGCGATCATCTCTCTTTCGATTCAGAACTGAATAACCAGTAGCGTTTCCAGCAGTAGGTTGTTGATTCTTTTTGCAGTAGACTGGCTGCCAACAACGACTATACGAACCAGTCTGTCATACTATTCAACTCATAGCAGGGGGTGCGAACTAGTGGATTCATTCTTTTATAAAAGGGTATTTACGCGTAAGTGAACGTAATCATATTTGGATTCTTTCAAGTACGGAAATTGAGGACTGAGCATTTCAATCCTGCGTTTTCCGTTTGAACTGACTGTTGGAAGTAAGGATCATATGAATTCGGGTCCGATACTGTCTGGTGTGGTATAAGGAGCCGATCATTTTTCCAGCTTTTTAGCCCTGTATCGGATATATGAATTCTACGAGATCTGGAGTGAATTTGAGTCTCAAAATGCGATCAAAGCAAGGAACATTATTCAGAGTACCAACATACATTGTGACTATCGAGATAGAAAATATATTAGCTTGTTTTCTTTATTTAAATATTGAAAATTACAAACCAATTTCCTCTATTACAGACCACGAATTTAAAGCCTTTAATAGTTAACTGAAGCATATCTGACAAAAATCAAGACTTAAAATGACCTTGTGATTAGCAGAAATAACTAAGTAAATATACTGATCTCGCATTTTACGAGGGTCACCCTTAAACTGGGATCATATACAGTCTCAAGATCATTTCAAATTTAACAGCACAATGAGATAAACGAGCTAATAAAAAAAAACTAGGAATGGGTAAATTAAAAAAACAGTAGATGTTAGTGCCTTCCGTATGAAAGAGATCAACATTCTAGCTGCAAGATTTAGCGTTTTTCCCTCTTCCACATAATCAAACACCATTTTCACATTTACGGCTTTATCTCTCATTGCAGCCTGAGAAGTTCAACGCGTAGTTGAATATATATATATATATATATATATATATATATATATATATATATATATATATATATATGATATTATATGTCTCGGAAAGGGATATATTTGAAGGAAGTAGCTAAGTGGTTTTGGCTACTATAACCAAGTAGAATACGGTAGCAGTAATCGACAGGTACGCGTCGTAGTCGCAGGTAAGAAGTGTAGATCAATTGCGTAGTCCAATGGACATCGTTATAGACTTAGCTCTCAGACTAAGGCTCTTGACTCTCCTACACATCCGTCTGTATTTATGACGGACACCAGCCAATCATATTCCAGTGAGGGGGAACACAGGTGTACGCATATTCCATTATATCAATATATATATATATATATATATATATAGCGTGATCAACAATCTGAACAAGGCTCACCCAAATAGACTACTGAATTTTCTCTCAAAAGGCTTAGGTCAAACCGTGGAATGGTTTTCACGCACTTTCAAAAGGTGCCACACGCTGAGATCGTCCTTCTCCAGACGGATAATATCAGGAAGAATTTTTCCTGACAAATCAATTGTGGTGAGATTCGAACCCGGGTCTCATTGTCAGAAAGCGAAAGTTCTATCTATATATATATATATATATATATATATATATATATATATATATATATATATATATATATATATATATATATATATATATATATATATATATATATATATATATATATATATATATATATATATATATATATATATATATATGTGTGTGTTATGACCTTGAATAAATTCTTGCTGATTTTTCATAAAAAGTAATGTTTTCTTGGCAAAAATTAGTAAAAAAAAACAACAAAAAAATCATAACACTGAAAGTATAGTCCATTGCTAGCCATTACTTTTTCCCATCATTCTAGCAGCAGTGTCGGAAAAATAACACGTCTTTTATGGCTAACTTTGAGTCGACACATATTTTGACATCTTCATAAGAATGGAAGTGCTGCAGGCAGGCCACATACCATCGATCGGAATAAATGATAATCGAACTCTGTCACGTCTGGTAAATACGACGGATGGTGTAAAATTTCGCTTTTACACGTTTCTAAGTTGGTTTTAACACGTTTTGCAACATATGACCTAGAGTTGTCATGTTGCAAAACAACTTTGTCTTGTCTTTGCTCATATGCGGGTGTTTTTCTTCAATGCTCGGCTCAAACGCATCAATTGTAGTCGATAGCAATCTCCCGTGATGGCTTCGGTCAGTTTGAGCAGGTCATGAAAAACTACATACAGCAGATCCCACCGAATGTAAAGCAGAAGTTTCGAACCATGGATATTCGGTTTCGCCGCCGATTTTGATGCATGGCCGTGCTTAGCCAAGATATTCTACGCTTAGGGTTATCCTAGTGTATCCACTTTTCATCGCCGGTCATGATACGATGCAAAAAACCTTTTCTTTTCTGCCATTCAAGTAGCTGTTCAAACGTGATAAGACACCGTTCGAGGTCTCTCGGCTTCAGCTCATACGGTGCACAGAGTATTCGCTTTGAATCATTTCTATTGCTTTAAAACATATTGAAAATGTTGTGGGATCAAATCCTAATGATTCTGAAAGTTTGGCTTCTGCCTGTTCATGAATTTATGCCACCAAATCTTCGGCTTCAAATATTTTCGGTGCGACAGAGCGTTCTTTATTTTCAACATGAATATCATTATATTTGAAGAGTCTAATCTCTGCATGTTATTTCCGATAAGGCATAGTCGCCATAAGTCACAACAAGAATTCTGTGGGTCCAGTTGCAGATTACTTTTGAATAAAGTAGTGCAGTTATATTCCACGCGAATACACTTTCTTTCCGACAAGTTTAACGCTATGAAAAACAATGATGTTTACACTTCAGCGAAATCACATACACTGAATTTCAAGTTTCGTGATAGGACTTCCTTGTGGATGCGTTTGCATCTGAAACAACACCCACGCAGTTCTGGGACCGCCATCTGTTGGAAAACAGCAAGAAGTTATTCAAGGTTCTAATATGCACACACAGGCACACGCATACGCACGCACACACGCGCATATATATATATATATATATATATATATATATATATATATATATATATATATATATATATATATATATATATATATAATTTTTATAATTTTATATATCAACAAACAATATTTAAAAAATTTTGACGCGTTTCATCCGCTAAAACCCGTCACAAAAACTTTTTTACAATTTGACATACGAAATACATGCATACATATATATATATATATATATATATATATATATATATATATATATATATATATATATATATATATATATGTGCACACACACACACACACACACATATATATATATATTGTGTGTATTTAGGCAGCATCTTTTCATTCACGCACGTTTCATTAAATAATATGGCCAAGTGTTGTCTATTTATTTTATGTAAATTTTTTTCGTAACATCTGATAAGTTTAATAACATTATCGTTGAACGAAAAAGAAATTCACAATATTGATCCATATTTTTTTTTATTTATAATACAATCTAAGCTTTCGGCTTACTTAAGTCATTATCATAGATGTCAGTTACAACATATTAAACAATATACGGACAAGACAGTGATAAGAATCTGTCAATGTTTACATAGATGATTTCTAAACAACGATAAACACGCGTGTGATGCCCCCCCTCCCGGTGTCGCTGCGCCAAATGTGACGTCTGCCTGGCCGCGTCCGTCGTGCTATCCTGTCCTGTGACGACCAACTGGCTTGTTATTGATCACGGCACCAGATGTGACGTTCTAACCTTTTGGTGATTCGGATCGAAATCTGGTTAGATTCGGTATCAGCGTTGTCGTTCCCAGCTCGCCTCCAACGTCTGGTTACCGAAGTAACTGTTTTGATTTCCAGTCTCACCTACCCACGTTGTGATTTGATCTTAGGCAGACGAAATCAATCAGTCGCCGGGCCGTAATGCAAGCCGAGTTCGATCAAGGGCAATACCGCACAAGTATATGTAAAAGAAAATAAAGTAATAACTCGAAAAGTTCAAATGTGTTAAAAAAGTATAACAATATTTTATATCTGGCTGCTGAATACAGGACTGTGTCATCTTCTCAACCCGCTATATGGATTCGTGAAACTTTGTGCTTGTTAGGCGAGTCTTAACATCTTCATTTGTTTGTTCTTTAAGAAATTGGTTCTTGGTGTATCTTCATGCGATATTCGTGAAACTCTTTTTGGTGGTGTGAGTCTAAGTCGTTCGTTAGAAGTTGAAGTCGTGATTTGCGTGGAATCTTTCAGCCAGGTTTCTGCGAGGCGGGTGCAACTCCAACTGCGAACTTCACTCAACTGCCTCTCAACTGGAACTCGAACTGCTTTTCACTGGCTGCGACGCCGACCAAAACCGAGGTGGCCTTGTCGGGGTTTTAGGTTCCTTGATAATTCTAAATCCACAATCAACTTCTTTGTTTTCGGTCAGGAAAATTTATTATTTTCCATTTTTGGAAGTCTTTCGTTTTCCCACCTTCTTCTGTTCTCATATTGGTATCTCACCATACCCTCAGAGGGTATCAACGGGTTTCCCCTCTCTCTCACAGTGGCATCTCACACTTATCCCTTCAGGAGGGCGCAACAGGCCTCCCCTCCTACTTCACATGATTACCTCCGCCTAACGCTCATGCCACCATTCAGCCAATGGGCGCTCAGCGGCGTGGGTGTGGCCAGACTAGCCTCGGTTTAAAAAATCTTGCTCAAAGAAAAAAAAAATATCTTCCTTTTTCTTTTTTTTCTTTTTCTTTTCTTTCTCTTTCTTTCCTTCTGTCCGACAACAAACCCTTGGACTTTTATCTTAGCCAAATGTCACTTGGACTTTATCGCCCGGGGCCTTCGCCAAACAAGTGTCTGGTCAATTGGACGTATTTGCATTCTGTCGCTAATTAACTGTTCCGATAAAATAGTTTCGCTATTATAGCCATCCCTGACAATAAACAGATTCTCCTCTCAATTATATTCTGCATATAGACAAAGGCTTAATCTTTCCTTCGTTGTGGTCAGCGGACATTTTTGTTTTTCGGTCAGCGGATGACCTATTTACTTTTTATCTCTTTAGAATTCTGCGGGACGTCGTTTGTCCAACTTGAAATGTTTACTATTGCCATGGGCAGATTGGATATATCTTATTCGCCGCCCCGTAACATAAATCAGATTAAATCCGAAACATCCGCGACCTTACTCTTCTCGCCAATGGGAATAAAACTTTTAGCATTCATCTTTGGCAAAAAGAACAAAATCGCTTAGTGTCCTTTTCGTGATGGCTTCTTATCACCTAAATTTATTTCTCGCCTTTCTTTTTTCTTCTTTCTTTCTAGCGACGTAAATGGTGTCACACGCGTATATAATACGGTAGAAGCGAAAATCGCACCGCATCTCATGACGTCACATATGACCATACAAGAGTGAAATGGAGAATATGAAATATGGAAAGCCGTTGGTATAAACCAATGGCATCTGTTACCAATTATAGACATTTAAGCTTTCCAGACTATCATCACTGTCTTGTCCGTATATTGTTTAATATGCTGTAATTGACATCTTTGATAATGGCTTAAGTAAGCCGAAAGCTTAGATTGTATCAAAAAAACAATATATATCAATATTGTGAATTTCTTTCTTTGTTCAACGATAATGTTATTGAACTTATCAGATGTTACGTAAAAATAATACATAAAATAAATAGAAACACTTGTCTATATTATTTAATGATATATATATATATATATATATATATATATATATATATATATATATATATATATAAGAACACGCACTGACATCAACTGCAAGTGTAAAATCTGCTTCATGATTGAATTCTACTTTCAGGCATCTAATCCGAGATATTGAACACTTTTGAGCATAAATATCTTTCGAAAAAAACGTATTTTTCATATATATATATATATATATATATATATATATATATATATATATGTATGTGGGGGGTGATGGGGGTGTTGTGGCCTTGTTAGGGCTAGAAATAAAGACACAAGAGATGAATATTAACAGAAACAGTAATAAACACATATACAAACGAAAGTGGAAAATCTGCTTCATGATTGAATTCAAACTTCTGGCCTCTAATCATAGATATTGAAAACTTTTGAACATAAATATGCGAAAAAGCTATATTTTTCAAATATATATTTATATATATATTTATATATATACTTATATACATGCATATATATATATATATATATATATATATATATATATATATATATATATATGTATATATGAAGAAAAATATACAGAAAAAACAAACAGAAATCCTTATATGCAATAATGCTGTTTTAATGTTAATTATTGCATATAAGGATTTTTGTTTGTTTTTTCCGTATATTTTTCTTCATACTGTCGAATCTATATCCATATATTTTCTTATATATATATATCTATCTATCTATCTATCTATCTATCTATCTATCTATATATATATATATATATATATATATATATATATATATATATATGTCTTTGTCTGTGTGTTTGTGTGTGTGTGTGCGTGTTGTGGCCAAGTTAGGGTCAGAAATAAAGGCACAAGAGAGGAATTGAGTTAAACAAATATATTAAGAGAAACCTGTAAAAACACATACAAACGAAAGTCTTACAGCAAGAGTGTTCGGTCCGACTGACAGAGGTACAGTACCTGCTCCTATTTATGGCTGGCAGTGTCTATCTGTGCATGGGTAAATTACCATAACAATATATATATATATATATATATATATATATATATATATATATATATATATATAGAGAGAGAGAGAGAGGGAGATATATATATATATATATATATATATATATATATATATATATATATATATATATGACCAAACGTGCTGTTAATGATTAAGCCACAGACAACTTTGCTAACCAGAAATATATATATATATATATATATATATATATATATATATATATATATATATATATGAACTGACGTGCTGTTAACCATTAAGACACAGAGAACTTTGATAATCAGAAATAACATATAACATATAACATATATATAACACCCCCATCACCCCCATCACCCCGCCATATATATATATATATATATATATATATATATATATATGAAAAATACACTTTTTTCGAAATATATTTATGCTCAAAAGTGTTCAATATCTCGAATTAGATTCCTGAAAGTAGAATTCAATCATGAAGTAGATTTTACACTTGCAGAGTTGATGTCAGAAAAAAAAAAAAAATATATATATATATATATATATATATATATATATATATGAACTGACGTGCTGTTAACCATTAAGAGACAGAGAACTTTGATAATCAGAAATATATATATATATATATATATATATATATATATATATATATATATATATATATATATATATATATATATATATATATATAAATTCCGTGATATACTATTGCGATACACTGAATTTGTTCTCATAAATGTTCATACATTACACCAAGTTTACACTAAATGATCAACTTAGGGAGATCAACTTATGCAAAATAGATAAGTAATACCTACTTCCTATAAATCATATTGGCTGACATTTCAGTAAAATACTCAGAAGCTGTTATCTGCATATCTACAATGTTTAGTTAACAATGTCCTGTACTCTCGAATGTATACGATAGAGAAGATGACGATTGTCATCTTGGAACCCATTATATTTTGCCCTTGCATCTGTTGATATGTAAATGTGATTAGTGAAGAAATAAAAGGACAATTAAATGAAGAACAATTCTTGGAACATACCAGCCAGGGAAGTTGTCGAGCAATTTACAGATCGTTTTAATTCTTACAGTGATTTTATTCTTGTTCGGGCATCATTCCAAGTCCTTTTTTCAGAAATAGTTATAGAAAAATGCTGATCAATCAATACACGGCGCTGTTAAACATTTCGCCCCACAAGCACCAATGTGGATGACAGCACGTGGCCTGCTGGTGGTGGCAGCAGCAAGGGATAGAGGGAGGTGGATAGCCATGATCGCCTACGTCCTGAAAGAACACGGTACATGGAAAGAAAAGATAAACAGTGGGACACCGCTGGATCTGCCGGTGATTAGCGATTGGGATTGCCAAAATGTTTTAAGAGATATACAACCGAAGACATACAACAGGAGAGAGACACTGGATTATTCAGGTTTCTTTCACAACACATGACAGAACAGATAGGTCAGCAATCCCTGATGCAAGGGAGATAAGTAATACCTACTTCCTATAAATCATATTGGCTGACTCAATTTCAGCAGACGGTTAGTCGAGTGTGACAATCGCATCAGTTGTCAGCGAAAAAGTGTCGCAGTGTCCCATACCAGCAGGCATTTTTTTAATTGAAGTTTTGTTATTGTAAATGTTTTTGCAATCTATTTATTTCCTTCTTTCTCTCGCTCACTTTTCACATGTATACACTTAGCACACACATTTCTATCTATCTTTTTCTATCTATCTATCTATCTATCTCATTCTCTCCATTATATCTCTATACACACACATATATCGTTATCCCATATAAATATATATTTTCATCAGCAGATGAATATATATATATATATATATATATATATATATATAGAGAGAGAGAGAGAGAGAGAGTCATCATATATCCTTACACACACACACACACACACATATATATATATATATATATATATATATATATATATATATATATATATATATATATATAAGCGCTCTCTTAAAATACAGAGTAAAAAAACAGAAATAAGGGACATTTTGTTCGCAGGTCTGTGAGTTTTGTAATTTGCACACTGTCAATTGATAGCTTTAAAAGCCTGAATCTCTAATACCGACTTTCAAAGCGACAGAAACTATACACTTATGCTTCTCAATACAAGTTCCTGATATATTTAAAATAATCCAAGCCAATTATCAAATTTAATTTACACTTCCTCAAAAGATACATGCGCTAAAAAAAGCATCTTTTACTGTTTAGAATATATCGTTTAAAATGAACATTTCAAAACAATTTGCGAAAGTAAAAATATGTTCTTTGAAAAACGGGTCTACAGCTCATTAGAGATTTTTAAAAGATTATTTATAAAATGAAAGCAAGAAATACATTGCCTATTAAAAATGTCTCCAGCTCAGATAAGGTTCAGATTCATGTAACCCGACTATCCACGTCAATTTTAATTCATTAATTTTTTTTTACTTAATTTATTTCTTTGTTTTTTTTGTTTTTGTCTCTGTCTTCTTTACTATGAATACTATCAATGAAAAGTATTTCATTCAATATTTTAAGGGACGTAGTTAAAACAATTAATTTTTGGATCCAGGTAAATCAAAAACGTAAACGACACACAGCGAAAGATATTTGTTGCTTTGAAATGTATTTGAATATTGACTAACTTGGGCTAAGCCCGACCCAAGGAGTCGCCACTGATATATATATATATATATATATATATATATATATATATATATATATATATATATATATGTAGGTATATATATATATATATGTATGTAGGTATATATATATATATATATATATATATATATTGGGCCAAAAGTAGGCTTACAGATTCTTCACTATTTGATTCACATTTTAGATCTAATTTATCCAAATCTTAAATGTAACTTTAGCAAGACAGAGCAAAACCCCATTATGCTTTGGCAGTAAGGGACTACTGGAAATAAACTTCAATCAGCATTCTTTCGGAAGCATCTCACCTAACAACAACTGGTTTATTTTGGGGGCGAAATGCAATAAAGAACCGGATTTATGAGAGAAAGCCCCACGCACAGAGGATGAATTAAAGGGGTATATCTGAGAAGTATTCATTGAAATTGATGAAGATCTTGACTTTTGTCGTGCTGTGTGCCATAGTGTTCTCGAGATGTGCGAGTAATATTGCAATGTTGAAGGAGGACATTTTGAGAAACTTAAGAGATGAAAATGGGCTAAAAAAATGTAAGTAAAATGTTAAACAAATGCATATAAACACTTTTGAAAAGATTGTAACAAATAAAGGTAATAATTTAAAAAATATTTCGCCTGCTAAGTGTAATTTTACTTTGTGTCCACCATATATATATATATATATATATATATATATATATATATATATATATATATATATATATGGACTCTCCCGTCGGTTTCGACGTATGAGGATCTGACAGCTTATTGATTCAGTTATGAAAGTTTGTGCGATAATCTTAAGTGGCATTTAAGACCCGTTAGGGATTTCCAAAGGAGGCCATATATGGAGCAAGTGTGAGGATTGTGAAATGAGATCACTGTTAGATTGGCTGACCTTTTAGATCTTGCTCTCGCTTCTTGAAGATGATTCAGATAAGCAGATTGAAAATTGCTGAGTCCACTAAAACACGTTCATCTCCATTCTACCCACTCCAAAGCTAAGCGCTCAAGGGTGTTATGTGGTGTATTGACTGCTGACAAGTTGCTTTTCAGCTTGTCTTTGTATCTTAGCCATGGGCGTCCTACATTCCTGTAGCCCTGATCTAACTGGCTGTATATTATGATCTTGGTCCACCGTAACTGAGTCTGTATGATAAAAATCTCGATTTTTCCAATATTACACCTGTTAAACAGGTCTACCTTAGATGTCCTATCTTGAAGCTTAACTCCACAGATTGCACGCAGACAGCGTTTATGGAATATATATATATATATATATATATATATATATATATATATATATATATAATCGACTCTCCCGTCGAGATTCGACGTATGAGGGTCAAGGAAACCGACAGTCCGACACCGGCATATGTGATTTGATTATAGTGGTGAAGGCCTCGTGCAGGAGCATCCACACTTTTTGGAGGGACGAATACAGAGACCTGGTGCACCGAATGCCACAAAGTTCCCAAAGGACCCTCCGCAGGATTTGAATTCAGAGTTTTCCTTCTCCTAGACCAGTTGCCATCCAAGGCTATAGAACCCAGTCTGTCCTGCTATTTTACCTATATATATATATATATATATATATATATATATGTATGTGTGTGAAATGATATGATACCTTACAAATGATTCCTTTTAGCTTCTTTACACTATGGAATTCCAAGGTTGTCCTTTTCCCTAGCCCGAACGCCAGATATCCCAGTTTACCTCGGTAATGAACGCATAGTTTGAATGCGTAAAGTAAAAGGGAGCAATCCATGTTTTTCACAAAATGTCCTTTGAGCAAATATGAACGTAACAGACCAGTACGGAATTCGATTTTGCAGCGACGATTACTTTTATCGTATCGATAAACATTACGCACTATATACAAATAATCTTTTTACGAAATCTGCTTTAAGGCTTGAATGTTGCGATGCGCCGTTTTACATCGTCAAAACCGTTTGATAAAAATATCCAGCTATACTTTTCGCACTTTAAAATTGACGCCCTCACGTTGGAAATATAAACACTCCAGTGCGTGAGAAAAATCGTTTAGGAATATGAGAAGTGATAATAAAAAAAGATATCAAACATTGTGAAGAGAGATTTGGTGTTTCCATACTGAAACCACGAACATCTGCTGGATTTGATATTTTGCCCATTTCGAGTAGATCTTTTTTTTTTTTTTTTTTTTACTGTCTCTTAGCCATATCTAATTCCGAAACACCTTTTTCATTTTTGCTTCTTATCTCCACTTTTGTCTGGATAGTATTGTACATCCGACTAACACCCAATTAGTTTTGTTGAGGATGTGGGATTGGTGTTAAGAGATATCAGAAGGTTTGAATGATGAGAAGGTTTAAAATTGTGTGTGTTCAATAATCTTCCATCCACAACTATTAATACAAGACATAGAATAATTATTCAAAAACATAAGGTATGGTTTCAAAACATAACAATTGAATTTATTAAGTATTTGATATACATGCATGTGAACTGAAAAGTTAGACAGAGTTGTGCCTCTCAGACTTGGAAATATTTGTACCTAAGCTCATAAAGAAGTTGATTATTAAACTGTAGAAGAATGAGTTGTTGCATGTTTGGAATTGTGTATTGTACAAGTTGGTAAAAGTACAGAAGAGATTTCAGAGTTCGTACTTGCGTGAATGTTGGTAATAGTCTTTAACGTCTGACTGCATTAGTTAAGACATATTATTACATCTTGGCAGCAAGGAATGAGACGCGAGAGAGAGAGAGAGAGAGTTTACACGTGTTTTATTTTTATAATTTTGTTGTACCACGTGACAGACTCAAATGGAAAACGCGGGAAAACAGATTTGTTGCGTGCAGGCGGTTTGATTGGTCGGAACTGACCAATCAGCAAGCTAGATTGAAGGTGATTAACAATGAATGCTTGTCATATATTCACTTTTAGAGAATAGTTTATTTACCCACGTAGGGGTGACTGGCTGACGTGGAAGATCCCACAGTTTTATGTCTACAAAATTCAGATGATTTAGTATAATGCTTCTTCATTGATTTCACTATAAGTCCAGCTGAAAGTGTATTGTATCGAAAGGCGTTGTTACCTAAACAAATCAATGGTTTCATTAAAGAAAGTAAAATATATATATAAAAAAAAAATAAAATTCACAGAAATGATGGGATTCATACACCTAAATTCTAAAACATCAATGTCGCACAATGCCTCCTAATATCTAAATAACTATTAGGTTGGTGCAAAAATAATGACGTAAGAATGTCGTTTTTTGACGTTAAAAAGTACGTAAAAAAAGACATTATTACGTCATTATTTTTGCACCAACCTAATAAATACGAAACCCAATCCCAAAAATATTTAAAATATTTAAATTGCCCGGAACGTTGTCTTCATATTCACGTCGTTTCGGTCATTGTAGGCGTCGGCCGTTTTCGGTGATATTCGCTGAAATTTCGAACCGGACGCAAAATATTGTAAATAGTTACAAAACCTCATCTCAGAAATATAGACAATATCTCGTAAATGTTTAAAAACATATTCGCACGCAATGTCCCAGTGCTTTGAAATTTATCCTGAAGGTTTAAAAACTTGATGCCATATCAAATCACCTAATTTAAAAAAAAGAAAAGAAAATCGTACCACAAAATGGCTCCAAAAGGCTTAAAACCTTAATGTTTTAAAATACCCATAGACGTTTAGAACCCTATTTCCACACGATATATCCTAACAGCATTAAACTGTAATTCCACGTAATATCCAATAATGGCCCACGACCCTAACAATCAATATCTGGTAAAGGCTTAATACTTCAGTACCACAAAGTATATCCTAAAGATCTTGTAATCTTAATACGACAAACTATTTCTAAAATACTTAAAAAATATTTCTCAATACCTCCTAAATACTTAAAATCTTAATGTTAAACAGTATTTTCAAAAATCTTAAAAACTTATTACCACACATTATTTCCACAATGTTTAAAACGTTTATGCAATACCATAAAATCCTGGTATCATACAATATACCGTAATGTCTACACCATATTTGCAAAGAAAGCTTAAAACGTTAGAGCCACACATTAACTTTAAAATATTAAAAAATGATTGCCACACATTATCTCATAATACCCTAAAATCCAAGTGCCACACACTATAAACTTAGTGCTAAACGATATTTGCAAAAATGGTTAAAACCTTAGTGCTACACAATATTTGCAAAAAAAGATTAAGACCATAGTGACACATATTTTCGCCAAATGTTTTTCAGCCTTAGTGCCACACATTTTCGCCAAATGTTTTTCAGCCTTAGTGCCACACAGTATCTGGTAATATTATAAAACCCTGGTACGGCAAACTATCTCCTAAAAGTTTAAAAATTTAGTACCATAAAGTTTGACCTTTTGTATCCAAATGACAAACTTGAACGGGTTCAATGAACAGCTAGATTAAATGAGTCTGAAAACCAACAGTATGTTCCTCCCTCAATTATAGACACTGAGAATTCCTACACGTCTGTTACTTTTATCATGTCCTATCGTCTTTCTCCGTTCGCCGTGCAATTGCCTTTCTTTGCTTCTTTTGTTTCAACCGAGTCTTTTTTATGTTTTCGCCTCAGATTCTATTTTTCCTTTTGTCTTTGTTACTTCTCTTGTTTCTTGCCTTCTTTATGATTTTTTTTTCTCTCTTTCATCTCGTTCCGCCCACTCCTCGTCGTCCATTTACCGACTACTGCCTTACTTGTCTTTCTCAGCGTCGTCCCAGTCTTAATTCGTTTTTTCTCTTAGTTTACTTAATATTTTTTTTCTGGTGTTTTCTTTGAAATTTTTCTATATTTATTTCTTTTTTTTTTCTTCTTTTCCCTTTTAGACATGCTCTGATTCGTTTTTGTTGTTTTCTGATCGTTCTGAAACATTCTTTCACAAAATTTATCAGAAATTTACGATTTCAATCATGTTTGGGCTTTTTTTTCTTTTTTTTTTTTTTTTGTTGTTAATTTACTTCTCTTTGGTGTATCTCAAATCGTAACTGATGCATGTTCTTAAATCAACTTCATAGATAACAAGGATTTTACAGGAAGACAAAGGAACGAGTATTGATCACTTTTTCTCTCATTTTGTGTGGAGAAAATTAAATCACCAATAAAATAATTACAAACAGCATACATTTGGTTGTTCGAAATGAATGTGAAACTTTTTCATGGCATAAATAAATATAATGAAAATGAAATTTCATTGCCAAGAAAATGATTATCAATATTTCCCATCACATCACCATAAAGACAATTGCATTATTAATAAAGATATTCAAGTGGTTTCATGTTACCTTCTCCATTATTTCGAATTCATAGTTTCCCCTTTCTTAGAACACTTCTAGCCTCATCACGTTGAAACACCGGTTCCAGTACGAGCATCAAAGGTTAAGCAACGTCGATTCTGGCCAGTGCCTAGATGGGTAACCACTTGGGAATACCAAGTGCTCTACGCTGAATATACAGGCGGTATGTCGTATAAAGTGTCGACATTTCTAATCAGTCAGCCCAGTTCTAATTCCCGTTGTTTTCGTTATCTTGACTTACGTACAAACAGAAAACGTATAAAGCTACCTCTTCCTCCCAGATATGGGTTAATAAGTAACAACTGCATCAGTAAACTATTATAAACTTCAACAAAATTCTTATAATGTAAAAATATTTTTTTTCCTTTAAATAAGCTGCAATGGGATAAGCCCTATAAAACGAATCAATAGATCAATCCACAAGCAATATCACGGTCGGTTCTCAATGAAACATTAAGTACACCTCGTTTGTTTGTTTGTTTGTTTGGGTTTTATGGCATATCAACCACTGTGGGTTATATAATGCCAAATCCAGTTTATATGAATTTTAAATGCCTATGTTTTATGGAATAAAAAAATGTATAGCTGGCAACATTATTGTTTCAAAAAAAAACGTATAGCTGGCAACATTATTCCTTTACAAAAAAAAACGTATAGCAGGCAACATTATTCCTTTACAAAAAAACGTATAGCTGGCAACATTACTTCTTTACAAAAAAAAAACGTATAGCTGGCAACATTACTTTTTTTGCAAAAAAACGTATAGCTGGCAACATTACTTTTTTACAAAAAAACGTATAGCTAGCAACATTACTTTTTTACAAATAAACGTATAGCTGGCAACATTACTTTTTTTTACAAAAAAACGTATAGCTGGCAACATTACTTTTTTACAAAATACGTATAGCTAGCAACATTACTTTTTTTACAAAAAAACGTATAGCTGGCAACATTACTTTTTTACAAAAAAACTTAGAGCTGGCAACATTATTGTTTCAAAAACATAGAGCTGGCAACATTATTGTTTCAAAAACTTAGAGCTGGCAACATTATTGTTTCAAAAACATAGAGCTGGAAACATTATTGTTTCAAAAACATAGAGCTGGCAACATTATTGTTTCAAAATCTTAGAGCTGGCAACATTATTTTTCTGAAAACATTAGCTGAGACCTTGCTGTTGGAAGCAGTTTATCGCCGTACCCAGGACGCGGATGTAGTTTACTGTCATACCCAGGACGCGGATGTAGTTTACCGTCATACCCAGGACATAGTACATCTCGTTCATTTTCCTTAATGACGTCTCCATTCAGAAGATAATTAACCCATACATGTAGGAGTAGTGGGGGATTCATACCTTTTCTAAAGGTATTTGCGTGTAAGTGAATAAAACGAACCCAACTACATAAACCTTGGCTCTACGATTAAAAATTCCAAGCCATTATCGATTACACCAACCGCGCATCCAATCTTACAGTACCTGGTATCCCCAAGCGTTCACCCATCTCGTTACTGACCAGGTTCGACGTTTGATGAAAAACTCCATCCGACAGCATGCCTCTGATCGGGAGGTTTTGAGGAGAGGGGAACCAGTTCTTAATGGGAGTTATTCACAGGTTCACCCTGAACCGGGGTAGTAGTATCTGTTACGATCCCAGCTATGGGTAAATAGTTAACCACCAAACTGGGGCAAAACACTTATAAATTATAAAAATAGATGTTCATATTAAAAAGAAAATTATTGCAATATATTTTCATAGTGAAAATTTAATATGAAAATAAAAAATAGACAATCAAATATACATTTTTTTATAAAACAAATTACTATTCTATTTAAAAGGGCACATTGCACAGTGGATAAAGGCGTTGGTTTGATTCCGTGACAGTCCAATACCCAGTCAAGGAAGTTGAGAACTTAGAGAGGCGAATTAACCGGAGTTAAGTGATAACTGACATCCATTAACAATGGCACGTTGAACTAGAGACAGTCGACCCCAGTGAGCGAAATAAAGGGTTCAGTTCGACATTCCAACCACCTGATGAAGGCCGAAACGTTGGAATAAAAATGGCAACAAAGATGAGGATAATTGTCCGAATAATGTAAATAGTGTACATAATATCTGATCTCAGAAATATAGACAAATTACTACTCCCCCAAGAAAATTAAATTTCGGCATTAAATGACCTATATGGAGTTGATATGCGATTAATCAAACAAACGTTGCTTAACTTCGGTGTTTGTACGAGAACCGCTGTTTCAACGTGATGTGGTCGCAAGCCATCGTTTTCGATACAAATCGCACGGAATGTTTTACTGTAAAATAGTAGTTATCAAGCTAAAATAAATGAGGGGATCAATTCGGCACTATCAGATATTTTTTGTCAACCCGAGAAACAACTTCCTAAACCTATATTCACTTGGCGGCGGTTTAACGTGACAGCTTCTTTATTTCATATATTTAATCTATAAATATATACCATAATTTTGCGAAGTGAAAATTTCAGTGGAATATTGCTGAAAGAGATTGAATAGATTGGGGATCTCATTTCCTCTTTATCGTACTCCTGGTGAAGTTTGAAATGATTCGGTAATTTGGTATTCAACAGACGTACGATTTTCTGAACTGGTAGTTCCCTTATCAGATCTAGACACGCAGTGGAGTCGAAACTTGGAAAACAAATTTCTAATGGATGAGAAGAGAAAGTATCTAATGTTGTGGTCATATGCAACTGTGAGGCGACATAGCAGGTATAACATTTTCTATTGGAGAGGTATAAAAGTTCCTGTAGTTGTTTGTTGGTATATATATATATATATATATATATATATATATATATATATATATATATATATATATATAGGTAACTATACTCGTTTCGAAAAACCCTTGAATTTTTGATTTGCCAATCATCAAATCAATCTCGAGGGAAAAAAAAGGTTTTAAAAAAAGAAAAACTAGAAACATGAATGTCTGTCGAAAAAATCGCACAGATACAGGTTTGAAGCCCAAACAAAAAACCCCGATACGAGTAAACAACTAACAAAAGAGCTCAATACAACCGTAGAGCAGACCTAGATAAACCTAGTGAGCCAGACAAACCTACGCAGGTTTTCACCTAAACGGATCGTCAGGGAACCTGACGATACGCTTAGGTGAAACCTGGGTAGGTTTGTCTGGCTCACTAGGTTATATATATATATATATATATATATATATATATATATATATATATATATATATATATATATATATATATGTACTATCATTACATCCCTTAGGAGATTTGAAGCAATAACGTTTCGCTAATATTTTACTTTCATAGAATAGGGCGAGCCTAAAATACATTACTACTTACACCAGAGTGGGTCCAATTTAGATACCTTTGTACATGTGGCGAACTTGAGTACTACATGTTTGTTTACAACGTGCATTAATACGCGGTAGATCGGACATTTTTTATTCGTCTCAGATTCCGGATTACTTCATGGAATTTACATACTTGTATTTGAATTCCGTGATGTTAAGTAATGTTTTAATATTCTTTTGTGATCTGCCACACATACATAATACAAGTAATACGGAAAGACTTCAATGTAAAATAATAATGTATTTAATTACCAAACGGAATTTAAAATAATTAACAACAAATAAGTAGAGAGACAAAAGGAAGATTATTGATTACTTATCAGTTAATACACGGCAGCGTAGAGTTACTAAGAAAAGTACTAATTCCTCTTGAAACATGGGACACTTGACTTTAACGTCCGGGTTAACACAATAGTCAGCACGTAATTGTAACCGCCCACCCAGTATTTGGCATATATCTATTTATATAAAATGGTGGTCTGCATGTTCATTGTCTAGAGATTAACGTTTATTCATATATGACAATTTTTTAGCTGTTTTTATTTCAGCTTTCCTGATTTTCTCATCATTAGCTTCGTTGTTGTTTACATTTGAACGCAGCATTTGTAAGGCTCAATTTCCATAGTAAACTTTGGAGAGACCGAAATTTTATATTTTATATATATATATATATATATATATATATATATATATATATATATATATACTTTTGTGGACATATGTATATGCATATAGATAGTTAGATAGATAAATAGATATATGTACAAATATGTTGTACCCATTGAAACAACGGGGATTATGTCTACACATAAATATTTGTTTCGTGAAAGAATTTGGTTTAAATCTGAGAAAATGTATGGTGCACTTTGTAATCACACACACACACACACCTTGTAATCACATACACATATATATATATATATATATATATATATATATATATATATATATATATATATATATATATATATATGCACAATACATTCACACAAACACATTTATATATATACACTTCTTATATTGTGTGTGTGTGTGTTTATTTATATATATATATATGTATATATATATGCAACTCAAATAAAAAAAAAGGAATACTGAGAGAAAACTATTTTTTTCGCGATATATTTACATTAAAACTTACACCATCAATTCAGGAATATATGGTTTCTTGGTGTGCGAGGAAGAAGCATTGCGTGAAGCAAAAGTGACCAACACTTCAGAAAGCTCTATCGAATCAGCGATGGTCAGTACGGATAGAAGTTAAGCACTTTCTTATCTTGTACAAATCTCCCAACCAATTTAATGAATGTCAAGGGTTAATATAACTTCCGATTTAAATAACCACGCGACTGACACACGACGCCATTAAAATGGGTGGTGGGATAGTCAGTCAGACCAAGCAAAATAACTCGTATCTTTTTCCCGCCAAGATATGTCCCATACCATGTTATGTCCATGTCAAATATGGCTGACGTTAAGATTTACCGCACAGCCATGACGGGATCTAACGGACGGCACTACTTACTGCGATCCAGATACTGTTCACTTTACGAAACGTTCGTATGTTTCTTTTTTTTCGATATCACAACCTTCTAATCCTCCACTTCCCCTCCCCGTCCTTATTATTATTATTATTATTATTATTATTATTATTATTATTATTATTATTATTATTATTATTATTATTATTATTATACGTAGTAGTAGTGTTGTAATAGTTGTTGTTGTGGTCGCTTTAATACCTGTTTCCTGATAATATTTCCAAACAATCTTGTATTTGTTCTTCTTCTCTTTATCTACTTCATTCTTCTCTTCCTCATCCTCCTCCTCATCCTCCTCCTCATTCTCTTCTAACTCCTCCTTATGCTTTTTTGCTGCTTCATTTCACTTCCTTCTCATTCATCTACTTGTTCTTCATCCTCTTCATCATCATCATCATCATCATCATCATCATCATACTTCTCTTCTTCCTCCTCCTCCTTCTCCTCTTACTCTTTCTTGTTCTTCTTCTTGTTCTTGTTCTTCTTCTTCCTCTTCTTCTTCTTCTTCTTCAGCTCTGGTTCCTCCTACTATATCTTGTTCCTATTCTTTTTTTCTCATCATTCACATTCTTCCTCATTTTATCTTTTTCTTCTTCATCTTCTTCTTCTTCATCTTCTTCTTCATCTTCTTCTTCTTATTCTTCATCAACATCATCATCATCATCATCATCATCATCATCATCATCATCATCATCTTTTTCTTCTTCTTCTTCTTCCTCTTCTTCTTCTTCATCTTCTTCTTCTTCATCAACATCTTCTTCTTCTTCTTCATCATCTTCTTCTTCTCTTATATGTGTCTTCGCTTTATATTGTCCCATTTCTTCTTCTTCTTCTTCTTCTTCATTTTCTTCTTCTTCTTCTTCTTCTTCTTCTTCTTCTTCTTATTATTATTATTATTATTATTATTATTATTATTATCATCATCATCATATTTTTTATCATCATATAAAGTTGATTTTTCTCACCACATGTACCTGGTGACACAAACCACAATAAATCTCTGAAATATTTTGGTTTAATTATTATTTCATATTTATGTT
>OZ010579.1:51300094-51312594 GCA_963932145.1 Acanthosepion lycidas | reverse complement strand
TATCTAACCCAATCTATTCATATCTATCTATCTATCTATCTATCTATCTATCTATCTATCTATCTATCTAACCCAATCTATTCATATCTATCTATCTATCTATCTATTCATATCTATCTATCTATCTATCTATCTATCTATCTATCTATCTATCTATCTCAATCTCTTCAATATCTTTCCATCGATCTATATATCTATTTCAGTCTTCACATTATCTATCTATCTATCTATCTATCTATCTATCTATCTATCTATATCATTCTAATCATTTCAATCAATCTATCCAATTCTCGTCATTTCTATCTATATATCTATCCAATTCTAATCATTTCTATCTATCTATCTATCTATCTATAATAATGCATAAAAGATTAATAGTCAAAGTTGACTCAGACCAAGAAGGAAACAGTAGCATTAAAAAGTGCACGTGTGAAGAAATAAATAAAATGCAAATAACACAAAGAGCTTTCAACTTTAAAAATTAGGAGATCAGTTGAACAACAATTGACGTCGCAACGCTTTATTTTTAAAAACTAATGAACGCGATATTATTTTTAAAATATAAATAAACACACACAACATTGGGTGTGACAGAAAGGGAGGTATAGAATGTGAAGGAGGAGCAGGATGAGAAAGATGAGGAGTATTTGAAGAAGAAGAAGAAGAAGAAGAAGAAGAAGAAGAAGAAGAAGAAGAAGAAGAAGAAGAAGAAGAAGGGGAACAGAAGAGAAGCAGTAGTATTACAAATGTATAGGTGGGGGTTATTTGAAATGTACTTAAGTGAAACTTCTTAGTATGTATACAAGAACTCATGAGTACAGTATCTAGTTCAAAAGGTTCTTTGGATCCGGAAATGTGATTATTGTTAATTATATTGACAGAATATTGCGAGTGAATTCATCTTTCATGTAAATATGTCGTGGGTTTTTAAGACGAACAAAAATCAATGAAAATAATTCAGAAAGTTCTACGCAAATCTTATATGTGCATATTATATTGGTTGAAAAGTGCCAGTAGTATGTTGCTTGGTACAGTGGGCTGCAAACTAGTTTCACAAAGAGTTGAGAATTTGATCATCAAAAAGTTTCAAATGCGGTGATATTGTAGCTGACTAAATCCAGTTTGATAAATAAGTACTGCTTGCCACTAATATCTTACCAATATGTGGGAGGTAATTCTGGGACGTATACGATCTATTTATTTTTGCCGCATCTTATATATATATATATATATATATATATATATATATATATATATATATATATATATATATATATAGAGAGAGAGAGAGAGAGAGAGAGAGAGATACACCTAGTGAGCCAGACAAACCTACCTAGGTTTCACCTAAACGGATCGCCAGGGAAAGTATGGCTAGTTATCTATATTTATATATATATATATACATATATATATATATATATATATATATATATATATATATATATATATATATATATATATATATGTATGTATGTATGTATGTATGTATGTATGAACACTGAATGCTAAAGTCAACACCAGCTTGAGAGGGAATCGGATGTCGAGCCACAATGATGAGCTATGAAAAAGCGAAACAGTTTGTCGGTGGATGACAATACATATACAAGATCCTAAAAAAACTATTTCCGTTGAGCTCTTCGGCGTGGATAGGGAATTTGTAAACAGTTTAAGATGCAAGATTCTTCGTTAACACGAATCGACTTCTCAGGTGACTGGTGTGATTGTCTAAAAATAAATATGCATGTCTAAATTCAATTTCATCGCTAGCTTTGGGGTAAAATTTCCGTAGGGTTTCGATCCAGGCTTGAGGCAATCAGATATCTAGCCAAAGTGCTCAGCTGAGAAACTGCGAAACAGTCTGCCTGTGGATGACAATATATATATATATATATATATATATATATATATATATATATATATATATATATATATATATTGGATAGGAATTGCACAGTTCAGTAGCAAAAAGTGAGGACGTATATTTTGCTTTTGACCCAAATTAATTGTTCCCGCGTCAGTAATTTACAATCGCCTGAGGAGACGCATCGTTATGTTTGAAACACGACAGCAACTGTGTAGCTATTCTTCCATGTTTTGGTTGTAATATCTTAATATATATATATATATATATATATATATATATATATATATATATATATATATATATATATAAATATATATATATATATATATATATATATATATATATATATATATATATATATATATAAATATATATATATATATATATATATATATATATATATATAGAAATATATATATATATATATATATATATATATATATATATATATATATATATATATATATATGCATGTATGTATAAAAAGAAGCAACGAATAATGAATGATTAAAATGAGGAGAAATTTTCAGAAATTGTTTTAATGAAGTGCGTATTAACATATTTTGCACTGTAAATCCCTATTTACCCGAACACATTCTTTAATACGCTTCACTTAATTGGAAAGCAAAATGAGACGAAAGAGCTCTTCGTATTTCCCTTACACACCTTACATTTGTGACTCCTTTATTGACGTCTCTCAAGTTTCAAATATGGAAATCCAAAATATCTAATAGTCTTTTATTTTACTTTCCCCTCAATTTCATGTCAAATCACATTCCAGAAATCTTAGTCAAACTGTCTCCTGTCTGAGAGGAAAACGTATCAAGTAAAGTTCAAATACATAATTTGTGGTTTTAACTTACTGAAAAATTTACCTATAGAATAAGACAGAAGCCTTAATAGCTCGACGAATATCGGACGCACCGGTAAACATGATTATCTTAAGTTACGCGTTACTTCACGTTTTCTATATTTGATGATCTTGTTTGAAGTATAATATTGAGTCAATGCTATAACAACAGATATAATTAACCAAGGAGGGGCATTCACAATAAATATACACCAACAACAAATGGAAACACAAAATACATATATGTGTGTGTGTTTTGACCTAGAAAAGCTTATATATATATATATATATATATATATATATATATACATACATACATACATACATACACACACACACACACACACAGACATATATATATATATATATATATATATATATATATATATATATATATATAGATATATGTATGTACGCATGTATGTGTGTGTGTGTTGTGACATAGAAAAGGTTACTGAGTAAAAAATAACCAAAACCGAGTTTGGAATTGAAATTGTAATCTTTATAACATCAACAAAATACAATATTCGCCAGTGGCGTGAATTAGGGAAACAGCTGCTAGTGGTGGACTATTTTGACGGCATATTCCCACCACTTATGTCAGTTTCCAACGTATTTATGATGACATACCCATTAGTGTTCATAAGTACTGTATATAACAACACACACACACACACACATATATATATATATATATATATAGATAGATAGATAATCCTAGTTAGCCAGACAAACCTACCCAGGTTTCACCTAAACGGATCGCCAGGGAAAGCCGGCTCTCCCTTACGATCCGTTGAGGTGAAAACCTGGCTAGGTTTGTCTGGCTAACTAGGTGTATCTAGGTCTGCTCTACCGTTGTATTGAGCTCTTTTGTTTGTTAGTTGTTTACTCGTATCGGGGTTTTTATTTGGGCTTCAAACCTGTATCTGTGCGATTTTTTTCCGACAGACTTTCTTGTTTCTATCTCTTTCGTTTTTAAAAAACATTTTTTTCCCTCGATATTGATTTGATTATTAGCAAATCAAAAATTCGAGGTTTTTCGAAACGAGTATAGTTATCTATATTTGTAAATATATATATATATATATATATATATATATATATATATATATATATATATATATATATGAATGAATGAATGAATGAGTGTGTATATATATATATATATATATATATATATATATATATATATATATATATGAATGAGTGAATGAAGACAAAAGGAAAGCTAAACCGATGCTTTATGAAAGCAAATGATGAAACGCGTCTGTTAATATCAGTTTTTCGTTTGTATTTATCAATATTGTCCATTTACAGACATACTCTATCTGAAGCTGTTACAATCGTTTGGCCATTGTCTACACTTCACTAAATGCAAAAAAAAAAAAAAAAAAAAAAAAAAAAAAGCTCTTTTTCGCATACAAGAAAAATTCAATAAATAACATGTCAAAAGTTCCTGGTTAGTCATTTTTATATATTTGGAAATCTGACTGGAGGATTTAAATCAAACCTATTAGACATCATAAAGAAATTGCAGAAAAGAAAATCCAGCCAAAATAAAAATTATAAATTTCCTTTTAATATGCATGCTTTTATTGGTCTCATCAAATTTTGTAGCTCTGCGAAAATATGTCAATATATGTGGACTACTCACATTACTGATTCAACAAAAACACACGCGCGCGCACACACACACACTTACATATCTATCTATCTATCTATCTATCTATCTATATATATATATATATATATACATACATATATATATGTATGTATGTATATATATATATATATATATATATATATATATATATATATATATATATATATATATATAGAATAATGAGAACCACGTATACTTTCTTAATATGTATATATAGAAAAAATTGCAAATAAAAAAAAATAATAATGTTCTTTTATGAAAGTTATTTATTTATTTGTATATATATTTGATATTTCAGAATGGCCTCAATCTTTCTTCAGAAATAACTGTTTGTTTGCAAGTAGCGTCCGTCGCGAAATGCGGACATCACGTGATATGGAACGACTATTCTTAACGTAAATCTAACTGTAATAATATCTTAGATGTTGTTTAAAAAATGAAAAAAATGAAAAAAAATAAAAAAAAATAAAAAATTAACTATATGTAGAAAATGTTTAACTATTGAAATATTTATAAACATTTAAAATACCCAATTTTTTATTTAACCCTAGTTTATATGTATTTAATTTTAAAATGCAGTATTTTTCTTTTTTTCTGCGTGTGTATGTGGAACTGAAAACAGAATCTATCAATAAACATTTACAGTTTTCTAATGAGTGTCCTGATTGATTAAAGTGTTCAGCTATGGGGGAATATATATATATATATATATATATATATATATATATATATATTGACAAAATATCTAATCCACTTGCTTTGCATCAAAAATTATGCTGGACATTTATTTTTATCGGTGTCACCCAAGTAAGACTGTATAGCTTCTAGCACACAACAGGTTACAATGTTTAGAGGAATTAAGAACAAATACATTAGTAATGAGGATAAAGAAATAGAAATCAGTAGGACAGTAAACAGCAATTGGCATTCCATTTAAGTTTTCGCAGAATAATGTTGGCTTGAAAGCATGGAGCTGAGAGGAAGTTCCACAAGCGAGAAGTGCAAGATAAAAAAAAAACTGTTTGCATAGACATTACGTCTAAATCCAGCGATCTCAGCTGAAAATTGATGAGTCTATTATCGCGCTTAAATTCGTACAGTCGATGTACTACAGCGAAGAGCTCATCCGAACACTTGCCGTGATGCTATTTATTAAAAGAAAAACACACAGAGAAGCAGCCTTACGGCGGTGGGCTAGTGACTGATGCCGAGCCGCGAGTTCAGGACCAGTAATATGGCTCATTCTTCATTGGATCTCATCAAGTCGCCTCAGGTAACTAGGAGGGGCAACGTATCATATATGTCAGCAATATTCTAAGCATGGACGAATGATAGAACTATAGATATGCGAGATAGATTCCATAGAGAAAAATTGTCTCGTCAGCTACAGTGAAACTGGAATGTTAACAGGTGATATAGCAATGGATTCAATGTAGTCTTTCCACCTCATGTCAGCTGAGAAAGTTAGTCCGAGAAGGTGCAATGAGTATAAATTTGATTTCACTTATGAAATTCTAATTAAAAGTAACATGATTCTCTAAGGCGAAACTACATTGAAAACTTGATAATAGCATTATTACCAACTCTAAGCACACGCCTAAAACATTTCATTACATAGTCATCTTTCTTTGAATCCATTCTTAAAAAATCTACCATATTTATCTAAGTCAAAGAATACATGCTTAAAAAGATCAGGTATAAATTAGACCTAGGTGGCATCCCACTACGCCGGCTTGACCGGCAAAAAGGTAAATACATTATAATTCCTACTAGACAGACACATATATTCAATTACGAACACACATTACCATCGGAGGCTCACTTAGATATAACAAAATTTTCACAAACTTACTACATATAAAATTTATCTGTGGTTTTAATGCATATGAGAGGTCTCTAATCAAAAAGAACTGACCCAAACAAAACTGAAAAGATTTTTTTTTATCATCCTGGCGGATTCTGATCAGTATTTGATCTTCATTTGATCTTTAAATTTCTCTCTCTCTCACTCACTCTGTCACACACACACACACACACACACATACACACATACATTGTAATTGAATTTGCTTTTTAATCAGATATATTTCTCTACATTCAAACGTCGATTTTAATGGATACACATATTTGGGTAGACTGTCATTTTATTTAAAACAATTTTTTCGGATAAGTTTAATACTGACAATGTGCCAACTCTAGAATAATCAAAGATTTACGTCTTTGTTTGTTTGTTTGTGTGTGACTTTGAAGTTAAAGCTAGACTAACCGATATAGTTGTGGTCATTTAAGCAGTAGAGTTCATGACTGGCTTTAGTAAAATGCTTATAGCTTTATTCCTTGTGCACATCAAGTGTACACACACACACACACACACACACACACACATATATATATATATATATATATATATATATATATATATATTTATATATATATATATGTATATATATATATGCTATTGTTAACCGATCGAGCACTCTGGAGAAAGGGCAATTTAAAAACCTTCACTTTAGTAAAATGCTCATGGCTTTGTCCTTTTTCATGTCAAGTGTGTGTGTATATACATATATATATATATATATATATATATATATATATATATATATATATATATATATATATATATGCATATATATATATACACTAAATATATATGCGTACACACTATATATATACAAACATACTATATATATATATATATATATTATATATATACACACACACACGCACACACACTTGACATGAACAAAGACAAATCCATGAGCATTTCTCTCTCTCTCTCTCTTTCTCTCTCTCTCTCAATATATATATATATATATATATATATATATATATATATATGCTCTCGATATCCGTTCCAGCACTCTGGAGAAAGGCTAATTTCAACACAGTGGCTGCTGCTGATATTAACAAACCGCTCTTCAATTACGAATTGAACCCTCTTGACCACTGGCGTTTATATCCATTTCATATAATACGGAAAAATTTCCTTTTGTTTGCCGTGCGCTGATAGCTTGTCACATGATCAGAATTTTGTCACTTCCAGGATGATTTCCAATTGACATTTGGTGGTAATAACATTCTTTAATTTATCGATTCGGTTTCTTCTCTCATCCTCGGCAATTTACTTTCATTTCTAAGTATAAAATTTGAGAATATTTTTTAGAATAACTTTGAATCTCATTACTGTACAGATCTTTATTAAAAAAAATAATTTCTATCTTGGTTATACGTAAATAAGTCTTGACTTACTTACATATTAGTTTCGCCTTATTTAATTTTAAATCTTGCCTCATTTAAATTTTAATCTTGCCTTCTTTGCATGACTCTTGCCTTATTCACATATACGTCTTGCCTTATTTACATATGGCCCTTGTCTTATTTACAGAGATATGTGTGACGTCACCCCGTAACGTCTGCCTGGCCGCGCCCGCCGTGCTGTCCTGGTCGCGGCGCCAATTGTGACGTCACCCCGTCTGTCTCCGCGCCGTCGCCGTCCTATCCTGTCCTGTGACGACCAACTGGCTTGGTATTGGTCGCGGCACCAAATGTGTCGTTCTAACCTTTTGCTGATTCGGATGGGAATCTGGTTAGATTCGGTATTAGCCTTGTCGTTCCCAGCTCGCCTCCAGCGTCTGGTTACCGAAGTAACTGTCTTGATTTGTAATCTAATCTACCCACGTTGTGATTTGATCTTACGTAGACGAAATCACTCAGTCGCCGTGCCGTAATGCAAGTCGAGTCGGAACAAGGGCAATACCGCACAAATATATGTAAAAGAAAATAAAGTAATAACTCGAAAAGTTCAAATGTGTTAAAAGGAATAACAATATTTTATATCTGGCTGTTGAATACAGGACTGCGTCTTTCTTCCAAACCGCTAATATGGATTCGTGACACTGTGTTTGTTAGGCTAGTCTTAACATCTTAATTTGTTCTTTTAAGAAACTGGTTTTGGTGTATCTTCAGGTGATATTCGTAAAACTTGTTTTGGTGGTGTGAGTCTAAGTCGTTCTTCAAAAATAAATTGTTTTTGGTTAGAAGTTGAGGTCGTGATTGCGTGGATCTTAAGTCAGATTTCTGCGAGTCTGTCTGCGATCTCTCAGCTCACTGCAACTGCTTGCCAGTCTTCACCCCTAACTCAACTCAACTGCGAATTGCCGTCCACTCGCTGCGACTCTGCTTATATGGACGCCGACCAAAACCGGGGTGGGCTTGTCGGTGTTTGAGGTTCCTTGATAATTCTAAATCCGCATTAAGAGTTTTTGCTCAGGAAAACCCATCACTTTCCATTTTGGGGAATCTTTTACTTTCTATTTTAAGGGAATGGTACTCCCAATTTCTTCCTTTCTCATATGGGTATCTCACCCAATCCTTTCAGGGGGGGGTCAACAGGCCTCCCCTCCTTCTTTATGGTTTACCTACCGCTCACGCCACCCTTCAGCCAATGAACGCTCAGCGGCGTAGGTGTTTGCTAATTATCGCTCAAAGAAAAAACAATAATTATCTTCTTTCCTTTTTTTTCTTTTCTTTCTCTCTCTTCCCCGAGCAGACCTCACACGATACTTATTCTCTATCTTAACGGAATCCCATCTGGAGTTCGTCAATCGAGACTTCTCGCCAGCGTCAAGTGGGTGGTTTAACTGGACGTATTTGCATTCTGTCGCTAATTAACTGTTCCGATAAAATAGTTTCTTTTTTTTTATCATGGTCATCTGATGACATGAAACAGGAGCCTTATCCAAACGACATCTCCGCAGATAGCTAATGGCTGAGTCTTTCTTTCTTTGTAACTTGGATGGTCCAACGGGCATTTTGGTTTCGGTCAGAGCATGACCTAATTAATTTTTATCTCTTAGCATTCTGTCCCGTAGGCCACTCGGCCAATTTGAAACTTTCCTTATTGCCATGGGCAGATGGCTATATCTTATTCGTCGCCCCGTAACATAAATCAGATTAAATCCGGTATCTTACTTTCTTCGCTAATGAAAATGAAATCTTTACCACTTTTCTTTGTTAGAAAAAATAACATCGCTCAGTGACTTTTCGTGATAGCTTCTCATCACCTAATGTAATTCTCGCCTTTTCTTTTTTCTTTTTTTTTCCCGCAACACTAAATAGTGTCACATATGTATGCATTGTCCTACGACTGACGAAAGCGAATTCAAGTCAGAAATCTTGAATCTCACCTTTCATATGTCCTACTTTTTCTTCTTGCGTTTGCTGTTTTTCGATATGTTTTTCCTTTTCCACTTCGCAAGTCCATGGAAGTGCGCATTTCTTTAACTGACTCCTGCGTAAATTCTTCCTTCGGCATTATGTTTACCGTTTCAAGTCATGGGTCAAATACTATCATCCTTACTATATTCACCTGGTTATTCACATATCACACCGCATTCATTGAAACCATTTTAAAAATAATCCTCTGCCTCAAGGGGCACTCGAGACTTGTATTATTACTTCATATATAATAAAATCCATTTGATATGTATGGACTTAATCATAACCAAAGTCCTAGATCTCATATCTAGTGTCAGGCTAAAATAATATTAACCTATAACCTTTATTCTTATTTAGAAAATACCTATTCGCAGCCTTGTCTTCGTCTTTATTTTTAAACCAAAATTTAATCTTCTCGTACTATGTGCCATGTTTCTTTATGATGTGGACGATCACGGCTCTTCACAACTTCCTAAACTTTGTATCTCTTTATCTTTTCACAATCCCTCCCAGTCCTCGTTCTACTATCGAAGCTCATCAGGTCGGTGGCCCACTGCTTACATCTGTCCTTTTTGCCCTTTGTATATCTTGTGATTATCAAATTCTCCAAGTACTCTTTCCTTCTTATGTATTGTAGAAAGTTAAATTGCCTCGTTCTCATTTTATGTACCAGTGTCCTTTTTTGTTTCCAGTTCCATTAAAACTTCCCCATTACTTACATTCTCCGTCTACAGATCTGTCGTCATGCTTCTATTGAAGTATATCTCTTGCAATAAGTTTCCTCGCAATTTGTGAGGAAATTGTCCATCAATCGCCGCCATATTGAAGGATTTATATTCCATAGCAGTTCAGAACTTTTTTCTTCATATATAACGAACTCATCTTTTTTCTCAGTTCTTTGTTTAGTTTATGGAAATCATATTTTGCTATATTTTCGTTATAAAGATGATTTCCAAAACTTAAGCAAAGTATTGAGAAACAGGATGATTTCGTTAGAAAGGAAGAAAACAAGTTCTGAACTGCTATGTAATCTAATCCCACCCATATAGTGGCAGGATTAATATTACATAGCAGTTCATATCTTGTTCTTCTTTTCTAACGATCATGTTTCTCAATGCTTGTTTCATCTCAACGACCTGTTATCTAATGACAAGCATCACAGCCAATAAAGCAAACATCTCCGTTTCGTTTATCAATCTCTTACATTTTTATAACTGATCTTTTGCTTCCTTTTCTGTTGTATGTGCTTTCATTGGTTCCTTCCAACGCTATATAATCGTCCTCTTATTTTCTTTCTTTATGACGACGGACGATAGGTGCGACTCTGATATCCGATGACGTATTAGGATAGCTGAGGATGCATTCCAAAAGCTGAGCAGAGTACAGCAATCAGGAGGACTTGTTTGGTGACAAAGAAAAGAGTACTGAACTGCTACGTAATATATGTCCTCCTATACGGCAGCGAATGTTGGACGGTCTCCTCAAAGATTAAGAAGAGATTCGAGGGAGCAGAGATGTGATTCTATGCTGAGTATATCAGGCTGCGAGTGTGTGTACAACGATGTGGTCTTGGAGAGGAGGCAAACAAGGAGAAGGCTTAGACTTAGCATAAGGAAGAGGCAGATGTAATTTCTGAGACACGTAATGAGAAAGGGGGGCCTGAAGAATCTAATACTCACAAGTCAAATAGAGGGGAAAATAGACAAGAGAAAGCAACACATGACATACCTGGTGGGCTTAAGCAAATAGATGGTCTGGAAGAATTGACAGAACCACGAAACTTATTAAGAGCCACAAGATATAGGGGGAAGTGGAGAGCCATTATCGCCTAAATTTTGGAAGGACACGTCACATAAAAAGAAAAGAATTACGTTACGTTTATTGTTTACAGTGTATCGTTTTCAATAATCGTGTACAGGCTATTAAAAGGTTTCAACACATTTCTTGAACTTTCATCTCAAATGTATTTTTGTATTCCGATTTATAACTTTTTTCGTAATTTCTCATCTTAATTTTAGTTATTTTCTTTATTGCGTTTTTCGTTGTCTTTCATTTCTATTTTTGACAATACCCTTTTTAAATAAGCGTTTCTTCATTTTATTAGTCCATCCAATTATTACTGCTATTGTGTCTCCGCATTTTTTCATCGTCAGAGCAGAATCCTTTAATTATTCCAGCAGATAGCCTTAATCATACTTTTTTCGTCACAGTGCTTCGGTCATTAGAAAATGATAGAACTCAAAGTTGCGTGTTGATGTATTATAGACGTGTGTATTAAAAACGTTCGCATATAAACAATTAAAGAAGAATAAATAATACTTAGGCTTCTACTACTGAGCGTTTATACGTTGTTTTTTTTTTTATAGAGACTGTAGGAAAAACAAAATTCTCAATTTCTTTTGCGAATGTTTGTTTTATTTTCTAGTTCCGAAGTAAATTAGTCTAAGTAATCATAAGAATGGTTATATTTGTCGATCTTAAGTCAGATATGAACTGAGTTTCATCGACCAAAGTCAAGGATGTAGTTAGTTGATGGATGTTCTGCAAGACATGTCCGAACGCTATGCACTGGGAAGTGAGATAAAGACAAAGAGACGAGAGCTGATAAAAGAATGGGAGAGAGAGAGAGGAAGAAGTGGGGTCATACATTTGCGCAGATGATCAAAGTCCTTTCCGATTCTTTTATTCACGGAGAAATGTATTTCTATTCGTTTATTTTTTTTTTTAATTCTTTATTAGTATTTATTCATTTCTCCAGCCTAAGTGATCGTTCAGACTGTAAACAATTTTTGGAGTTTCTATTAGATTGTTATATCGGGCGCTCGTAAGAAAGCGTAAACATGTAAATTAAAACAATGATATTTAATTTCTAAATATAGTTTTCAAATTACAGTAATTTTTTT
>OZ010579.1:51275094-51297594 GCA_963932145.1 Acanthosepion lycidas | reverse complement strand
TATAATAAGGCAATAATGAGCTTACCGATCGCCATTTACACAGAAAAGCATAATTCATTCGCCTGATCACAGGCATATTGCAGAGAAACACGGAAGGCTGACGTAAACAATTTGATTACATCTTGCATCTCTGATATAAGCATGTATACTTTACCGCGACAGTTAATATAGTGCGGAAGTACAAGCTTGCATTGGAGGCTAAGGCCGGAGATGTCGGCAAATCTAATTGGACAGAATATATGTAAAAGTTGCATGGAAAAATACTGTTGGAAGACACGAACAATATATATTTCTTATTTCTTATAAATGTAAATATTTCTCATGTATAATATCACCGATCATCGCAAGAACAATACTAGCATAATACAGTATACGAGCTAATAGAGAAAACTAACAGAATAAACTGCTTTAAAATCTAAGACACCGATGCCTCTAATCTATCTATCTATCTATCTATCTGTGTGTGTGTGTGTGTGTATTTTGTAAAGAGTAAATGTAATTCGAGGGATAAATATCTATCTATCTATATATCTATAGATACATATATCTTATTTATTGTAAAACGCAGACTGTGTGTGTGTGTCTGTACGTTTATATATTGGATCGAATTTCCTACATTTTTTCTACCAATTTCAACAAAACTTCACAGGACTACGTAACATTACCTTGCAGTGGTTCTGACAGCGCCAAAAATTGGAAAAACAGAATTGTTTTTGCAGGAAATCAATTTGAAAACACGATTAAGAGGAATTAACGAAAGGGGTACAACTCATATCGAGTTATACTTATTAATATCGAGTTATCGAGTTATACTTATTATAAAACCCAGGTTGGTTGTTTGTGTTTGTGTGTGTGTGTGTGTTCGTTTATATATGGGATCGGATTTCCTACATTTTTCAACCGATTTCAACACAACTTCAATTTTTTTGGCAGGTAGTGTTTCTTATTGTCTTGCATACTTTTTTCTTTATTTTTACATTCAGAATGCTTTAAAAATTCCATTTACGAGACAATTGTTTATAATAAAATTCTATTCAATCGGTAGACTCATGAGGATTGAAAACAATGTTTTTGTTTGACTTTGGATTTGACCAATTCGTAAAAAAAAAAGAAAACTACTGCTTATATATATATATATATATATATATATATATATATATATATATATATATATATATATATATATATGTGTGTGTGTGTGTGTGTCTGTGTGTGTGTCTGTGTTTGTTTGTAAAGAGTGAATGTAATTCGAGGGATAAAGGACAAAAATAATAATATGGATAAGGCATACAATATTTCTTGCATGTTAGTAGGCCTTTTGACCAAATAGAACCATGATGAGAAAATCAAACGAATCAACACACACTTTCTTCTTTCTGATAGTTGGATCTTGTCTGGTAAGTTCAATTATTACTTCTCTTATACTCAAAAATCACATTGCATTTCCCTTTCTTTCCGTCCTGAACAAATCGAATCTAACACAAATCACGTTGTGGATACGCGTCGCTAAGAAGCATTTTATAATTTGTTTCATCGTTTCTAATTTCTTTTGGCTATTTTTTTTTTCACCATTTCGTCCCAGTTAAGGCGGGAATATCACTAGTACACAGCGCATTACAAGAAATGAAAGTGAAAGAAAAGAATGAGTATAGGGAGTTTTGAGGAAAGCACAGAAGATAAAAGGGATTCAAGATGGCGATTACGGAAGAGACTTTCACAGGTGGGAAATGTGAGAAAAGAAATTGTTGGAGTACATTACAGTGACTTTCCAAGCGTAGCTTATATGTGAAACAAGGCCAAGTGTGGGGTATACACTGTGAGGATCGAACTCACTACTCAGTCGTAATATTTCTAGCGAGACAAGCTTGCTAACCATTACACTCCCTCGAAGTGCCCAAATGATTTTCTAATTGTAACTTAGATTTGACACAAGACCGAAAGTATGGGGTACCCAGTGAGGACCGAACTCAATACTCACTCGTAACTGTTCTAGCAAGACAAGCTTGCTAACCATTACACCATGCCGAGGTGCCCTAATGATTTTCTAAGTGTAGCCTAGATGTGGCACAGGGCCGAAAGTAGGTTAACTACTAATGAGTATCGATCTCACTTTCAATAGTAACTGATATAGCAGGACAAGCTTGCTAACTATTATACCACGCCACGGTACCCTTTTTTTTTCTATTTTTGTCTATAAAATACTCCAAGGAGTAATTTACACACTAGGTATTTGCTCTGTCTCCCCACTAAGAGGAGTTGTGACACAGGGTCTTTTTTAAGGTGGGGATCCGAGCGCGTACATCCGGTACAGGACGTCGGTTGCGCTGGCCTCGGTGCGAGCACTGATCCCTACCACTGGTGCAGCTGTTCTCCAAGGCTGGGCACCCCTCAATATAATATTTATCATTTGCGAATCTGTCCTCTGATGGAGTCGCCTGAGACAGAGACGCAACTGAGAGATGATAAACGTGTTACAAACTACTCGAAAGAGTAATTTACACACGATATTTACTCTGTCGCCCTACTAGGACGAGATGTGATACAAGGTCTTTTTTTTTAAGGTGGGGACCCGAGAGCGTACGCCCAGGACAGTAACAAAAATTTCCCTTCGCCCACGCAAACGTACATTGCGCTGCCGTCGGTGCGAGCACCGATCCCTCACTCTGATGCAATGGGATGGCGCGGCCTCGGGAAGCTCTTCGCCAGGGCCGGCACCTCTCAGTATAATTTTCCTCAGTTGTGACACTGTCCTTTGACAGAGAAGCCCCTGAGTGCACTCTATCCAAAGAGAGAGGCGCAACTGGGAGATGATAAGTAGACGTGAAATTACTCAGAGTAATTTACACACTGTTGGAAAATATTATACATCTTAATGAGATACAAATATATATACATAAATACTGGACTCTCCTGTCGTTATCTGCGTTTGAGGTCTCAAGCAACTCAGTTATTAATACCAACAGCCAGACTATACGTATATCTCATTTCATTAATGTAGTGAAGGCGTGTGCAGAACCAACCAAACATTTTCAAAGAGATGAATACAGCGAGCTGGTGCACAGTAAGCCACAATGTCCCGAAACAACCAAGTTGTCCTTCTCCTAGACTGTTTGCCAAACGCTATACGACACAGTCTGCCCTGCTATTAATCCATAACTGTGCGAAAAAGAGATGGATTCACACCTATCCCAAGAATATTAGCAGGTAACTGAATATAATGAACTACTCATACACACACACACACACACACACACACACAGACACACACACACACACACACACACACACACATATACATATATATATATATATATATATATACCGTTCAGACAATTTCTACCCTCCTAGGAATACAAATAAAACCTAACGGTCAGTGATTTTTGCGAACATCACATCTATTTGAGTGAGATTGCTGCATATATATATATATATAAATATATATATATATATATATAATTTTTAAAATTTCTTTGTTTAAACTTTATTTTTAAATGGATACTCAGATTTGAGCAGATGTTCTGTTTTTATTTAGTTATTACAGTATATTTATTTACATATGATGGCCTGAATATTCGAGAAATCTTGTTAGAAAAATATTCGTCTTCTGGCCAGATTCGAACCTGCGTTCCCTGGCAGGGAGTCTTTAGATCTGACGTGCCATGTACCAACTTAGCTACGTAGAAATGTTTAAACAAATAAATGAAAAAATCTGTCGGATATAATACATTTCCTTTTATTATATATATATATATATATATATATATATATATATATATATATATATATATATATATATATATATATATATATATATATATATATATATATATATTCAGGGTCCGGGGGAAATATTACCTATATATACCTCGCAGAAATACCTCTAAATTAAGACGTTATTTGCAATATCTATCTCTCACTAATATCTTACCTTTATATGGCAGATATTCCTGGGAGCTCTATGTGGGGTGTATTTCTGTCGCCTCCTCTTTATCTCTGTGTAGGTATATATATATATATAAATATATACGCATGAGTGGATATAAATTTAGTTGCTCTCTGCATTGATAACCGGTATCGAAACAAAAGATGGAATTTCTTTATAATGTCTTCCAAGTGGTTTTATATTTTTTAATCATTTCATATATTAACTGATGGAAAAGTAACATCAGTATGTCGATAGCCTAAGGGTCAAAAAGAAAACATTTTTTATGCAAAAAATATTTATTTATCGACATTATCATCCTTTATATTAATGAATTTCGTAAAACGACATCCATGAATTTCATAGTCCAATGAATATCGCGGGAAACGTTCGACATGTAACTCCAGGTAATAATTGCGTTTTATACAACTATATTTAGAGGTAACAACAAATTGTATCTTTGGAGAGTCGTGATAGCCAACGTCCTGAAGTGAAATTGCCTATGAGCAAATCCCTTAATTGGCCTTTGAAAATCAAATAAAACATTCTCTCTCTCTCTCTCTCCTCTCTGATTAGATAGTTGCTTCCACTTGCTCGCTGAAAAGCAACATAGCATGATTGAAAAAAGGCCCCAAACTTAATAAAAAAATGTTATTGGCAAAATGTTTATGTTATTATTAAGAGGAAAGACCAAAGTATATTTTATTACATTATTTAAACCTTTGTAACACGTTCGAAATTTTGGTTAAAAATCTTGTTTTTCTTTTATGTTTTTGTTTTTTACGTCAGCTGTAGACGTTAATTTACGATTAGTGTATTTGTGAAAAATACATTGATTTCGAAATTCTTGCAAAAATCAAATGAATGTCGAATTTTAATGAAACTTTCAGAACTTCACAAATGAATGAAATATTGGATAACATATTTTTTAGATAATTATTTAATTACTTTTTTAGATAATTATTTAATTTTATGAAATTTCAAAGAAATTAAATTGCAATCTCAAAATTTGTCTCATTAGTTAAAAGTAGGTCTCCTTGGAGGATGTAAATCATCAATTTTGTTTCAAACTACTACTCATTTCCCGATAATCTGCTCCTAATCTTAAAATTAAAAAAATGAAATAAAACTATGAAATTATTTAATTAGAAAAAGCTTTTAATTGCTTTTATAAATAAAATTTATTAATGACACTATTATTTCAAGAAAAAACCTTTTTCGATGAATAATGAATTTTTTACAATAATTGTTTTATTTTTTTCAAATTTTCATTACAATAATTTATAACATTATAAATTGTTTGAAGTTCTGAATCCGGTTAAGGAATACTGTTATTACGTAAAAAATATATATTTACGAATCAAAAATTGAAAAGCACAATAGAAGTCGTTTACGCCCAATATATTTTTTAAAAAAATATGTATATAAAATATTGCGTAACTTGTCCTTGTTTGAAAGTATAGTCGACCATACATGAAATAATAAGATAATAAGAGTGATAACTATAGCAAATTTAAATTCAACATTTCGAAAATTAGATTACGGAGAATATTTTCCAACATTTTTAACATTACAAAGTACTTAAAATTATAAAAAAAAGTCGCTAACCGTCATTTTCTTAAATTTTGTTTTAACAGATAAAGTCTCCATAGAACAACAATAAATGAGTTGAGAGATTTTATCATAGTTTGTCAAGTGATCTACGAGTGACAAGCAACGGTGATAAGCGCATAATCACCGTCGCTTTTTAATTTGTCTGTTATTTTAAGCTTATTAATTTTTTTTTTAAATCAAATTAATTATAATTTTAGTCAGCTAATATCTCTCGAAATAAAATTTCAGAAAGTATATTTTATTTTTGGAAGATTTTTAAAACAGAATTAACTTTTGCTTACAAATGTGTCAAAATTTGTCTAAATGGGCGTTTTGTGAAAGCGACCAAAAACTTGAGGTTCCAATCAATATAGTTTGTATTTGAATACACCAGAGCATTTTTGCTACCGGAAATTATAAATTCAATAAATTATCTGTCAATTAAAACTAAAAATTCAGCTTCAAGAATGTTTTTTCATTTTTAAAAATTCATTTTAAAAGTTAGTTTCCGGAAATTTTACTGTAGGTTCCTGCTGATTAGGCCATCTATTTTTGTCATTAAGAATAGTTACATATGCATACATCTCAATCAATAGCAAGTTGCGCATGTGCAATTGATAGCATGAAAACGTTCTAAATGCCGCCTCTGTGAGTTTTGATGTCTAGATGAAATATCTGACAGAGGTTAGATCAAGTTATATTATATTCTCTGACCAATCAAATACAATGATTATAAACAGATCGCTGTCGCGTGTCCATGATGATTGCCACTGCATTGTTACACAGATTAGTCAGCGGGTGGGATAAAAAAAAATTATATCCAGTGCTTTTTTCCACTCGGATAGAGCTAACATAACATGAAAAAGACGGAGAAAGCAATTAGTATAACACGTTAAAAAGAAAGAAAACAATAAATAAAGCAACCTCGTAATCTCGTAAACACACACAGACATCCGCACATACACATGACTGTCTATCAACCTACAGACACACACACACACACACACACATATATATATATATATATATATATATATATATATATATACATATATATATGCATATATATATACATACATACATATATATATATACATATATATATATATATATATATATATATATATATATATATATATATATATATATATATATATATATATATATATATATATATATATAAGGAAATGTATTATACCCGACAGATTTTTTCATTTATTTGTTTAAACATTTCTACGTAGCTAAGTTGGTACATGGCACGTCAGATCTAAAGATTCACTGCCAGGGAACGCAGGTTCGAATCTGGCCAGAAGACGAATATTTTTCTAACAAGATTTCTCGAATATTCAGGCCATCATATGTAAATAAATATACTGATTAATAACTAAATAAAAAGCAGAACATCTGCTCAAATCTGAGTATCCATTTAAAAATAAAGTTTAAACAAAGTAATTTTAAAAATTATATATATATATATATATATATATATATATATATATATATAATTATTTATTTTTAAAGAAAAAAAAATTTATAATATAAATATGTTATAAAATCACTACAAAAATAGCCATTTTGTTTCAACACCCTCGGTGTCTTATCAAGTGATGATGTTGAATGTAAAATAAATGGTTTTAAAAGTTTCAAATTAATTAATATTCTACGCAATGGGAAAACGTTGTTACAAAGGCTAGATGGACCAATCAGAACACAAGTACAGGAAAATTCAAAAAGCTCGATAACGAAGTCATGTTATATCTATTCAGATGTTTAGTGCTAAAAAATAATTTATTCCAACGAATAATTACTAAATTATATGATAAAATTTAATATTAAAATTTAAAACTGCTAACTACAAAATCAAAATTTAACATTTATTCGCTATCAAGTTTACAACTATAAAATTACTGAGGAGAAAAGAAGAAATATATATATTCAATTTATTTTTTCATTGAATTTACTTTAGCTATATTTAATATCCGGTCTTTTTACAATGTATACATTTTAATCCTCATGGTGTGTAAATGGGGTCCTAAACTCACGCGTAAAACAAACGCAGTCAGATTCTAATACATAAGCACCAAGGCATATACACACAAAAAAAAGAGACAAGACAGAGAACATCTCCACGGTTTGTCATGAAAAAAAAAAAAAGGAAAAAAAAAGGTGGGGGGATGGGAGAAGGGAAACCAACACACACGTACATACATACATAATTAAAAGTGGATGCACTTTCCATACACATAGATACATATAAATACAGGCACACACATCCACAGACATTGACCCAGACAGTTGGATACCCCAACCGATAAATATTTAAGACAGAAAATGTCATTGCATGAATGTTAACAACCTATTGAAATCTAACTTAAGCGAGTAAATATACAAAGATAAAAATGATTAAAATTAATATTATTTAATATATTAAAATAGTGTATGCAAAAAAAAAAAAAACGGACATTAAAGTCAACACCCATCAGTAACTACGATGTCCACCTCATATACATATAAGTATATACACAAACACACACATATATACGCATACAAACATATATATATATACACATATATACATACATATAGACACATATATACATATATATACATATACACATACATATACACATATATATACATATATACATATACATATACACATACTCACACATATACATAAATATACATACATACATACACACCGAAATATCTACACATACATACATAAACATATACATACGTATACATTTCCATGGTATCAAATACACATACACATACATACACATATACATATATGTACCCACAAATATACACACAAATATGTGTACACATACTTACAAATAAATACATATATACACAGCAATACACAAAAATAAACATATATACACACATATATACTAACTCATGTGGCCGTAATGACATACCCAAGTTTCCCTACCTACACGTACACATAAACAATTTCATATATAGTAGGTGTCAACATACATATATACAACTGCAAACCTACATAAGTAAACACACACACACATATATACATATATATACATACACATACATACAAACATATACACACACACATATATATACATATATATATATATATATATACATATATATACACATACATACATGCATACACACATACAGAAATATACATACACATGAATATCTACATAAAAATACTTATCTATAGTAATAAATACACATATATACGTACATACACATAAATGCAACGACATTTGACCAAAAACATATATAAATATACAGACATACATACACATACATAGGCATAGACATACTTCGATATACATGCAAACACAAAAATACACGTATCCTAACATACATATATAAAAAAAAACCCCAAAAAACCCATCCATACCAACATAAATATACATAAATAAAATTAGGTACACAATATAACAATACACATACAAACATATACACCTTTATATATATATATATATACATACACATACATCTACATATATTCACATATATATATATATATATATATATATATATATACGTACATATACATATATATATATATATATATATATATATATATATATATATATATATATACCTACACATACATGCACACATACACATACATGCACACATACATATATATATATATATATATATATATATATATATATATATATATATATATATATATGTATATATACACATACACATACATACACATACACCTAGACACACATATATATATACACATACACACATACATATATATACACAACTACATAAACATGCAGACACTTACATATATACACACATAAAAAAATATATATACATGCATATAAGGATACATACTCACATATATATACACACACATACCCACATCTACAAATACATATACATACTCATATACACCAATATTTTAACCTCTTTTCTTCTCCTCCTTTTCACCTTCTTACTATATATATATATATATATATATATATATATATACACACACACATACATATATATATATATATACACGCACATACACACATATATCTATAAACACACAAACAAATACACACACATACAAATATACATATATATATATATATACAAAACTTAGCAACATATTAATACATTAAAATACAAACATACACATTTCGCAGTACAAACACACATAACTACACATAAATATATACATATATATACATACACATACAGAAAAATGAATAACATTATGTAGTTATACCATACACATTCATACCGTCAGATTGACCATCAGGTAATAAAAGTTATAATCTATTCAACTTACAGCTACGTATCATTATCATTTAAAGTATACGACCCCTATAATAAGTTAAATTTATAATAAATAAATTTATATCTATCTATCTATCAGTGTGTGTCTCAGTGTAGAAAATGAGAGAAATAGACAGAGACGGACATAGAGAGAGAGTGAATAGATAGAAAGATCAAGAGAGAGAGTGAATAGATAGAAAGATCAAGAGAGAGAATGGGAGAGAGATAAACTTAATACTCTCTATAGAGTACATTAATCTATCCCATCGACACTCGATGAATTACTCAGGCACACACACTTTAGGGCATTCACTACATACACACATACACACACACATATACATACATACATATATATATATATATATATATATATATTCTTTCATCTATTTAAATTTAGAGAGTACTTTCTTTTGTAAAAGTTTGTTAATTATCTGAAGTGCCTTTTATCTACAGTAAATAAAGTACCACTGATAATTACAATAATTAATAAATGCCCACGGATAATCATCTTTCCTTCGAACATCTCAATTAAATTAGGCTGATGAAACTATTTATTAGTGAGTAGTCATGTCCTTTTCAGGCGTCTTTGGTCGTGATTAACATAATATTTTACTTTTTCTCTTAATTATGAAACTGGCTTTGAAATGGCTTTTATCATCATGATTAATGCGCGCGTGTTCTATCCTTCTGAACGCATTTAACATTCACCTGTTTTTTACTCAATACCGTCAGCAATAGTTATAATTATTTTTACTATTATTAATAGCGGTGGAGTCGAGCTGGTGATAACGGAGGTAGTTATTGCTATAGAAATGGTAATATCACTGATTGATAGCCACTCTTCGTCAAAACTGTTAATGGATACAAAAGAGAATAGTATTCCGGATAATCTTGCCGCCACCCAGTTCAAATTCGCCTCTATTTTTACTGACCTAAAGGAATCGGTTATAAACAATTAGGCTTCAAGGTTCATAACGAGGCGAAATTTGAATCCGTTTCCAGCAATTGTTTGGAAGAATTTTAAAGACGTGTAGTTTGAAGGTATGAATCATTTTCTTCTCCCCCCACCCCGGCCAGATATGGGTAAATAGCTAGCAGAACTGACTGGGTTCTATAGCTTTGTCTACCGCAAAAAGAAATGGCAACCTACTGCAGAAAAAAAATCTGCCTTGTCAGTCATGTATCGAAAAATACATGATTGCCTAAGCGTGTATCACGTATGGCACATAACTGAGTTTGAAGGTGGAGTAATGGTTAGCGGTCGGATTGCGGAAGAGAGCCGAGTTCGAATTCCAGGCGCGTCCATTAGAATCACTTACGTGCTAATACCCTTGGGGAAGGTACGAATCCTGTTTTTCTCAGAGCTATGGGTGAACAACAGAACACACAGGGTTTTATATCCTTGGATGGCATCTAGTCTACCGTAAATAGACATGTCAGCCTACTGCGGGAAAAATGCCTCGTCAGTCATGTATCGAAAGATACATGATCACCTAAGCGTGTATCACGCATGTCACATAACTGACTGACTGAGTTTGAAGGAATGGGAACGACGTGTGAATTTGGACGAGTCTTTTGGATATATTTTTAAATGCTTTTAGGTGCTATATCCGTTATGGGCGCGAACGAACATGCCTCTCCACAACTACCTGTCATTTGCATTTCTAAGATGTTTTTGACGCTTTATCATTCTTCTTTGTACCATTATATATTAATTCACAGATGTTAAATAAGTTATTCATTATTTAATCTTGTTGTCGTGGCTTTATTAAGTCTTGTGGATGTTCAATCCTCTAGAGACACTTTGAAACACGGAAACTTCGCTTTTCTTTTTCCAGTTCTATGTGTCACTTCCTTTTTTGTTTCTTCTCGATGAGCACTAGTTCTATCCATATTTTCCTTGCTATTCATCGTTATAACCATTTCTCTGACGCTTCACGATCAGTGAAGATCTTGCCCTGTATTTAGTTCCATATAGGAGATCAAATATTACAAAGCAGTGCATTAAAATATCATTGTCTTTAAGAGTACTTTTCTACTTTTTGGGGAATTTTTATGTTTCTCTTTTTAAATACGAGATTTCTTTCAGGATGAAGGAGATTCTGGTTATCCACAACTTTTTTTTTTAGTCGCTCTGAGTATCCTTTGAAGTATTATCATCGCTCTGATTATTTCTACATTCCATTCACAAATAAGTTACATAGGTTATCGGCTGTTTCCAATTACTTCTCTTGACTTCAGCATGTCGTGATAGTGTTACATTCTCCATGTCCTACTTACTATGAATAGCTATTTCTATTTTTATCGAGATATCAGAGTTGCACAAATGATTTGTCTATAGTATTTTCAGCATTCGCCAACAGAAGCACATCTCCGTCTCTTTGAGTCGTTTCTTCATCTGTGAAAATATTCTCCTGAATTTATTGAAGATTACAGAGCACAATGAAATTCAGCACTTTTTTGTTTTTGATTCTAGTACATTTTTTTTATCTCTTACGAAAATCCTAATCTTTTACATAGCACCTTCTTTTAGGCTGATCCTGGCTCACGATATTTTCCTGTTTTTTGAAACTCAGACTACTTTCGACCTTTTACCATTACTCTTTCTCCTTGATCCGCCATCCATTTGCATAAGTTGGTAAAAAATGTGTTACTCACCCAGTTCTCTTAACTATCCTAAGAATGTCAAATTCATCAATACTTCTTTCACCCTCGTCCCAGAAATTTCTACTGATTCTTTGTAACTGAAAGTATAAATTCCTTTTTACACTATTTACATTGTTTAGGTTGCTGTCCTCAATTTATTGTAATATTCACAACGTTTCAGCCGTTGTACGCTCAGGCCTTCTTCAGGTTACATACGTTGGAATTTCATTTAATCATAATATTCGCCACATCTTTCTCATTTCTATATTTATACATTGGTTTGATCACTCATTCATGTTGACTTTACACCTATAAATATCCCGAGTTGAAAATTCCTCTTCTCGACCCACGACTATTGGCCATTCGCTTACTCCCCACCGAGATATTGCATCAGCGCCATTAATATTAGGGCAGGTTGATTTTTCAACTATTTTACTAAACCAACATTACACTCAGGGCAAAAGCTGGAGTTTGACATGATAAGTACTGACACTAAACATTAAATTCATAATTAAGACCAATATTTGTGTATTTAGTTTTAAATTACTGAAAAAATAAACAGAAATACGTTATTTCCGTCGGTTTTTGCTTGCAAACCGACTTCAATTTTTTATGGTTTCAAGAATAAATCCAAATACAGGTAATATCTTTTGTATTAGAAACATTGAATGGAAAATATATTCAAACCAGAATTCTAATTTATGAATCACCACAAGCAAAATATGCTCTTTTTTTTTTACTGAATTCGATAAGTAAAAACTCTGTAAAAGAAATTGTATAAGATTACACAAATGTCTACTCAATGAAAAAGTTATTTTAGATCATTTCATAGATCATAATTTTCAATAAAATCGATAAAAGTGCATATAACACCATAATACTAGTGGACAAAATGTTTATTAAATTTGCATTGTTTATTGAAAATCATATTGAAACTACTGAACATTATAACATTTCATCATAATATAGGTAAATTGTTCTGTGTTATTTTCCCTTTGAAGTAAATGAAGATTTTTATCTGATGGCACAATGCTTTAGTATTAATGCTTTGAATCTTGTCAGTATGATATTTATAAAGCTTGAGGAAATTATAAATTTGATAAGGTTTTTGCTGATCACCGAAATTGAATTCCAACGTTCCGATTTTGAACCTAAAAATAATCTTTAGATTCGTTTCCTCAAAAAACTGTAACGATTTACAAAAGTCTATTTTGTTTCCTTATTAATCATGTCACTACCCAACTTTCAAGTTGAGTGCAATGTCACGATTTTAAAACAACCATCCTTATTATAAATTGGCACCCTCTTAAAACAATATATATTTTATTCCCGCGCATATTCACGCCGCTGTAACATAGCTTCCCCATGTCTTTTCTATAAATTTTTCCATGGGAATTGTATTGGTGAGTTTTTTTCTTTGTTACCTTCATATTACGAAGTTAAGTGAAGTACGAGATTGGCAGCGAGTGAAGATAATTTTACCGTTCAGATTGCAAGATGTAATCGTAATTTCTAGACTAACAATTCCTTTTCTTGCACTATTCGCTTGTGGAACCTATTTTTGGCTCCTTGCTTTCCAGTCAACTTTGATCTTCAAAAAAATAAATGCAGTGTCAATCACTATCTTCTGCCTTCTTAATTTTCTCCGTGCAACGTTTTGTTAATTTTCCTTATATGCCCTCAAATCTCACGTAGTAGAAAAAAGTACGGAATTGGCAGTGTGCAAAACTTATAGTGCCACTGAATTTTCCATTGTCTTGGACTTCTAAATCTGTTACATTCAATGTTGTAGCCGCACTTACCAAGGGGAGATAACAATGACTGCTAAGAAACGATAGTTATTCCATCTAATCGCCGCTGTGTAACAGGGGACGAAACATGCTTACGTATATTGAAGTAAAAAAAAGTAGTACGTTAGTAAGTAGAATAAGAACTATTATCTTATGGTGACAAACCAGCTGTAATTACATATTAGAAAAAGAGAGAGAGGTAAAGAGAGAGAGAGAGAGAGATATTTGATGCATTTGTTTAATAAGTACTGTCAGTGGTATCAAGCTTTATATAATTAGCTAATGTGATCGATCTTTTATTTCCAAACCAAGAAAAGATGGTTTCTTTTTTTGTTTATCTCCAATTGTCTTCCTCGATTTAAAATGTTATCTTCTAGTTTCTAGATAAACTAATTTTGGTAAAAAGACTACTAATTGAATACAATATTAATATGATTAAAGTTGATGATTATTATCGTTAAGGGTTTTACTAATTAGTTTTCACATATCTTTGCTACTTATTTGTTTTACTGGTTGCTTCTTTCTTTTTTAGTTCCCACCTATAAATATATATATATATATATATATATATATAAATATATATATATATATATATATATATATATATATATTGAGACATAATATTTATTGCTGTAATCGACCTTGTGTTTGGGAACAGTCACAGGTGTTGCATCTTTTCAGGTAGAATGTCAAGTAGCAAGGTAAATTTGAAACAGTGGAACAGACATAGGGATCAATTCTTATCCTTGTTCGATCGATGAGAAATAAAACTTTTTTTCTTGATAGCTATTTGATACTTCTGATATTTCTCTCTTCACAAATGACCTGGTAACGATTTCAGACAAGCAGCCTCGTTCTGAATCTGGCCTCGATTTCACTGCTATCATCATCATGCCATTTTCTTAGGGGAAATATCAGAGGGGAAATTGTGGTGGCGTTAGTCGCTGACATCTGTCAAAAGTTATGATTAATAAACAAAAGAGGATTGAAAACCGTGAACGAGATCGTCTTTCGACAAAAGAAAGATTTCATATTCTTTTTTTTTTACTTTGTCGCAAATCTCAAGATTAAAATGGAGACTGAAACAAAAAAAACAAGCAAGATTATAATAGGGGGATTAGAGGAAATTGACAGAGACAATAAGGATGAGTATAAAGAAGAAAACATGAAAGAATATATAAGCGCGGGACAAAGCAGGTATTGAGGTGGAATATGCAATTGACGAGACAAGTAACATTAACGTTGCCATGACGTTGAATAACCCCTAAACAACCTGCAACGTTATCAGAATAGTTCGTATTAGCTGCTTTCCTATACTGATTTTGAAATAATTTTTTTTACATTCCAACAGTTTATGGTGCTGCTCCAAGTGGTTCAATAATACTAGGTCCAACAGTCACATTTATATCCCTGTTCTTTTCATCTTCCCACCAACGTCCAGTTACAAATCCAGCTTTCGTTCTCTTTCAGTTTAAGTAAGCAATTTGCCGAACGACTATTTCCATTATATCCCAGATCTTCTTTTCTTTCTTTAGCATAACTCGATCCGTGCTACATTGCATGAAACCCCAGAGAAACCTTTTCTTCTTCTTCTTCTTCTTCTTCTTCTTCTTCTTCTTCTTCTTATTATTATTATTATTATTATTATTCCCCTCCTCTTTCATATTCTTGTTGTTGTTTCTCTGCCTTCTCTTCTTCTTCTTCTATATGTCGTGTCTCTTCAAGGCGCGCGGGCAATGAAAACTTTACATAATTTCCTGTCCATTGTAGTTCATAGTAAAGTTTTTCTTTTCACCATCTATCTCATTCCATTTTCTACAATCCATGTATATCATCTCATCAACTAGGCGGCCCACTGCTTCACCGTGTCCCTTTTGTTTTCGCTATGTTCAGTAAGTTTCAAATTTGTCAAGACCACTTTTCTCATGATGTTTATCATACATTTCGACTGTTTCTTCCTAATTCTAAGTATATGTTAGATTGAACTCGTCTTCATTTCAACCTGACCTCTTAAACGGTGCAATGAGACGACAGCTGCAATGGTCTTCTTATATGTCGCCATTCTATTATGTTGTTGATACCAAAATTAGCTTAGTATCAGAGCATTTCTATTACGATCCCATCGAGTCTTGCTGTTTTCATACTTTAATATTTTCGATTCTTCCAAATATGTGTCTATTGCAGGTTGCATTAAACCGTTCTCCAGGGTATATCCTCTTTTCTTTTTTTATTATGAGTGTTCCTTCTACTGATTTTATACAACCTTTTTTTGAGTATAATATTCTTCTGTAAATTCTTGTATTCTTTTGTGCATACAAGTTTTATCTATGTTACCAATTATTTCTAATTCGCTCACTTTAAATTGAGCCACTTCTCTTTAGTCTGCCTACATTCATTTCTGTTTTTAATGTTTTGTAATATTCAACTTTTCTTGCCATTGTTTGCTGTCTTTGTGCCTCGTCTCGAGAATTTCTGTAACTTCTTTTGCTTTCGATTATACTCCTACTTCCTCTGTTCTAATCACATTCATGTGCTCAGTTCTCAGGCCCCTGTCCAATTGTTGACTTTTTACTCATTCTGAGCTAAATTCCTATATTATATATAAAATGATTTTCAATCTAATCTTTATTAATCGTTCTGATACACTTTTTCAACGTTTATACTAATCCCTTTTCGCATTATTGATATTATAACAATTAAGCGAAACATTAACGCTATTCGTATGAGGTTTTAATGTAAATGGGCGGAAGAATACTTATATTCAAGACCTTTAAAGATATCAATAAAATAGGATTTATCACTTGTAAAAGGCAAATAATTAAAATTATTAAAAAGACTTTTCGCAAGAGAATTAATGAAGGTTAGAGGTAAATTATATTACAACAAGATCATCATCTTCGTAATAAAAGAGCTATTTACAGGATCATCATCAACAGCATTCGTATAAAATGTGTGAAAATTTGATTAAACGTAAAAGTTATAAAAGCAGTGCGATCAGTCGTGGAAAATGAGTCAAGGAATAATAATAATAATAATAATAATAATAATAATAATAATAATAATAATAATAAGCCTTTGATAGTGTTCCACATTCTTGGATCCTTAAGGCTTTGGAAATGTACAAAGTCTCCCCTGTGGTATTAAACTTTATTAAGCACAGCATGGGGATGTGGAACACAAAACTATACCTTAGGCACACCGGGGGCACGGCCATATCCAACCGTCTGAATATCCGACGTGGAATTTTTCAAGGAGACTCTCTGTCACCCCTTCTGTTTTGTTTATCCTTAACCCCTCTTACACATGAACTGAACAACAGTAGCTATGGTTACAAAATAAATAAGAAAATTTTCAATCACCTACTATACATGGATGATCTCAAACTCTTTGCCAAAGACGACAATGAGTTGAAAGGCCTCCTCAATATTGTAAAATACTTTAGTGACGACATAGGTATGGACTTCGGATTAGATAATTGTGCAAAAGTAACATTCAAGAAAGGTAGAATTACAGAAACACCCTCAATAGATTTAGATTTTGCCACAAAGATTAGGGAATTGGAGCATGAAGAAGCTTATAAGTACCTAGGAATTAGCGAAGGAGATGGCATACAACACCCCCAAATGAAAGAAAAAATAAGAAAAGAGTACTACAGGCGTGTACGTCTGATACTAAATACTGAACTAAACTCAAAAAATAGAATATCAGCTATAAACACATTGGCTGTCCCAGTGTTGCATTACAGCTTTAATGTCCTTAACTGGACCATAGCTGAAATTAAGCGAATGGACGCCAAAACGAGAAAGCTTCTCACTTGCTATCGCATGCTTCATCCCAAAGCTGATGTTGAGCGTCTGTATGTGCCCAGATCCGAAGGAGGCAGAGCATTAGTTCAACTAGAACTGTCCTACAAAACTACAATAATTGGCCTCCAAAAATACTTGGAAACTACGGAAGACTGGATGATGGTATGCATCAAGGAACATGAAAGTAGTAAGCGTCTTTACTCCGTAATGAAAGAAGCCAACAAATTCAAACTGGAGCTTCAAATGGGCGTAGAGATGCAACTACAGCTCAATACACCGGCTGAAACTGCAAAATACTTGAAAAAGACAGCAAAGACGAATGCAACCGACCAGATACAGAAGCGATGGCAAGATAAACCGCTTCATGGCCAATACTATTGCCCGTATCAAACAAGCTGATGTAGACAAAACCCGTACCCATCAGTGGCTACGCAGTGCAGGGTTGAAAGCGGAAACTGAAGGTTTTATCCTTGCTGCGCAGGACCAATGCTTGCTTACTAGGAATTATCAAGCACATATACTAAAATATTGTGTCAGCCCAAAATGCAGATTCTGTGATAAATATCCAGAAACGATTGATCATCTTGTATCAGGTTGCACGATGTTGGCACCCACTGAATATAAAACCCGACATGACAGAGTGGGCCAATATCTGCACTGGAAAATCTGCAACTTCTACGGGAAGGAAACTGAAAGAAACTGGTACCAACACCACCCAGACCCGGTTACGGAGATAGGACCTGTTACAATTCTATGGGACTACACAATTCACACTGACAGAACAATCAAGGCCAACCGCCCAGATATTGTTATTAAAGACCACAAACAAAAACGGTGCCTCCTTATTGATATGGCAGTCCCTGCTGACTGCAATGTATCTATGAAGATATTCAAAAAGCTGTCAAAATACAAGGACCTTGAAATAGAGGTCTCGAAAATGTGGCATATGGGAACATCAACAATCCCTGTTGTAGTTGGAGCCCTAGGACTGGTTGGAAAAGATTGCAGTAGACTAATTGCAGGGATTCCTGGAAGCCCATGCCTCAAGGAGATACAGAAAATTGTTCGGACAAGTACAGCCCACACTTTACGAAGGGCTTTATCTATGTAATTATTTTATTTTATTTTTTTTTTGTCAGTGAAAAGTGTCATGATGCCATTTCTAACCTTAGGTCCCTGGGTGGGACCCAGAAAGAAATGTGTAAACGCCAGAAAGCAAAGAAAATAAAAATGATAATAATAATAAAATTCCTGTACATATCAGCATCTCAGTGATACAAAAGATTACGTTGTGCTGAACTGCATATGTCTGTAAAACACCCTACATCTAAACGTCCCAAATATGCATAGATAACTCTCCTAGATTGTCTTTTTTACTCATAGACCCCCGGGTGGCGAACTTGGTAATTCGGTGCTTAAAATTACTCTCTAGCTAAATGTTGACACTCATAATAATAATAATAATAACAATAATAATAATAATAATAATAATCACGAGTAACCTCCACACCTTACGAAGGGATTTATCTATGTAAAATATTTGTGTTTTTGTGTGTGTATGTGTATTTTTTTCTTTTTTTCTAATTTGCCAGTGGAGAATATCATTATACCATTTCTGATCTTAGATCTGTAGTAAGGACCTGGAAAGAAATGAGTACATACTAGAAATCAAAATAAATAAAATTATGATAATACAACTTGATAACTATCACTCTTATTGGCGTCGGAAAGTTGAGCATTTGTTTGGTGGCATGCTGTGTCCACCTTTCTTTGTAACCTATCCTAAATTTTATACAATATGTAATGACATTTGTTCTTCTAATTTCATTTTAAGTCTCGTTGAATTTAGCTCTTTCCTTTTATTTTTTTGTGATAACCCTCAATGTAAAAGACATTTCATCTGGTAGTGGTCACTGCGACTTATACTAAGTTAAAACTTAGTATAGTCAATACCATTTCCATACTCCTATGATATCTCCCTAAATACAGGACTCAAAAATAAACTCTTCATTCACAGACATCTGAATATAATCCTCACCTCTCTTATGGGCAGGAGGAGTTCTAGTTTGGTCGACAGTCGTCCTTGAGATGGTAACTTGAAGAAAATTAACCCTTGTCGATCAACAATAAATCGTAAAAATTAACAATCTCAATGATTACGAACAAATATACATACCACGTCGGCCGTCATCCGGCTCAACAAATGACAGGTACCTCAGAGAGAAAGCAATCTGGGGCCGAAAAATCAGACAAGAGAACAAACTCTTCCAACAACGTAGAGACACTTGATCACCAAACTCGGATTATTCCCAACCTTGGACCAAGTGACTCAATTTCAAATCAACCAATAAAAAGTAAGCAAAAAAAAAAAATGATCTCGCGAACAGTATCAACAAGTCATAATATCCTTTTCATCGCACTTGGAAATCCTGAAACAACACTGCGGATCAAACAAACCAAATATGGAGAACTATGGTAGGGAGTGGAATAAGACCCCATCACAACCGAAACATGCTTGTCAATGTCTTCATGTGATAGAAGATTTCCTAAAACAGGGGATGGGAATGTGGAAATCCACAGTATACCTAAATCACCCCAGAGGCACTGCCACACCCAACCGTTTGAATATCTGACGAGGAATCATTCAAGGAAACTCCCTGTCATCCTATCTGTTTATCTGCCCTTAATCGTCCTTACGCATGAACTAAACAATGATAGCTATATATACAAAGTAAACAAGGAAGTATTCAATCACCTACGCTACATGGATGATCTCAAATTCTTTGCCAAAGAAGACAATGAGTTGAAGGGTCTTCTCAATATATAAAATATTGCCTCAGTGACGACAGGTATGGATTTCGCATGAGATAAATGTGCAAACTACCATTCAAGAAAGGGAGAGTTATAGAAACACCATCAATAGATCTAGACTTTGTCACACAGATTTGGGAAATGGAACAAGAAGAAGCCTATAGGTGCCTGGAAATTAGCGAAGGAGATGAAATACATCATATCTACATGAAGGAGAATTAAGAAAGCTGTACTACAGGGTGTGCGTCTGGTACTGAATACTGAGCTGTATTCGAACAACAGAATGTTAGCCATAAAGCCCATGGCTCTTCGTGTGATGCAATACAGTTTCAACATCGTTAATTGGACCATAGCTGACATTAAGAGAATGGGCGCCAAAACGAGAAATCTTCTCATCTGTCACCGCATGCTTCATCCCAAGGCTGATGATGACCATATGTATATGCCCAGATTTGAGAAAGGCAGAGGATTAGTTCAACTAGAAGTGTCCTACAAAACTACAAAAATTGGCCTTCAGAGATACATGGAAACTAAAGAAGATTGGATGACGATCTGTGTCAAAGAATATGGCAGAAGTAAGAAAGTTTATTCAGTAACAAAGGAAACCAACAATTCGAAACGGGTGAAGAAATGAAAGTAAAGAATAATACACCGACTAAAGCTGCAAAATATTTTAAAATAAGTCAAAGACAAATGCAACCGACCAAATACAAAAACGATGGCAATTTAAACAGCTTCACAATCAATACTCTGCTCGTACCAAACAAGCCGATGTTATGTGGTTACGTAGTGCAGAATTAAAAGATGAATGCTTGATAACTAGAAATTACCAAGCATACATACTGAAAATGTTAGCCGAAAATGTAGATGATGTGATAAATATCCAGAATCAATTGATCATTTTGTATCAGTTTGGGTGGTATTGTCAGCTACTGAATATCTATCTCGGCATGACAGAACTAATATCTGCACTGGAAAATCTGTAACTTTTACGGAAAAGAAACTGCTAGAAATTAGTATGAGCTGCACCCAGACCCAGTTACGGAGACAGAACCCCAACCAATTTTATGGGACTTTACAATACACAGAGACAGAACAATCAACGCTAATCGACCTGACATCGTAATTAGAGACCGCCAAAATGAACCTCCTTATTGACATCGTAGTCCCTGTAGACAGTAATATATCTCTGAAGATCTTCACAAATCTGTCAAATTACAAGGGCATCAAAATCGAAATCACAAAAATGTAGCACAGGACTCAATTAAGTGATCTCTGTTATCCCAAGCCTTAAAGAAATACAAAAAAAATTGTACTCTCAACTGCACCTTACACTTTACGAAAGGCTTTATCTATGGAAAATGTATGTGATCAATTAGTTTTTTTACAAAAATGCTTAGTAAAAAATGTATGACCTTTGATCTTTGTTTGGGACCCGAAAAGAAATGAGGATACAGCAGAAATCAAAAGAAATGATAACAATAATTTTGGGGAGGGAATCTACTTTTCTGGTCATGCACTAGACGTGAAATATAGAGAACTGTACTGATGTCTGTTCGTCTCATCATGTAAAGTGGTATACACTAGTGGTTTATTCATTAAACTCCGATAATATATTCTGTCCAGGATTGCATACATGTAAATTTTGCGGATATAT
>OZ010579.1:51237594-51270094 GCA_963932145.1 Acanthosepion lycidas | reverse complement strand
ATATATATATATATATATATATATATATATATATATATATATATATATGTGAAAAGTGTGTGTATATAAATATAAATATATATATATATATATATAGAGAGAGAGAGATATGTATGTATAATTATTTATATATTATATGCGCGGTACTTATTAGAAAGCGCACAATATCAGAGATAGAGCTAACATATATGGTTGGATAGATGTGAGCTTGTGACCCTGGGTTTCACGCTTTAGCGATCCTCAGACAAACATATATATATATATATATATATATATATATATAGAGAGAGAGAGAGAGAGAGAGAGAGAGAGAGAGATTGAGTGAGAGAGAGAGAGAGAGTACAGTTGTATTATTTTGGCGGTAGCTGACCAGTTCTCACAGTCCAGTCTCAGCAGAGCGTCTCCGAATCCCTTTGGTTGTCGAATTAATTTGCACCCTCTAAACTCTTTCACAGTCGGCATGTTATAAGCCTTTTGCAGCACTCTCACTTCTACCATGGAAAGTTCTTGGAAGAGCTACATTCCTTGGTTCCTCTAGGTTTAACTATCATGGATAGGACCTTCCATGATATTGATATTGTAGCAAACCACCCACATTTCCTCCAAATTCGATCGATGAGAATTCAGTTTAACTCGAAGATTATTCCCACGGATTCTTTCTCTGTAGAATCGATTCCCAAGAGGATGTTTCCCCGATCGGCAAAATCTTAACCTGTTCAAATTTAGGATTAACCGCTATCTTCTCCTCCTTTCCATATAAACTGTCTCTTAACTTAACCCTCTACCGCGAGTGGTCTTCGGGCCTTTTAAAGGGTGAACCTTTACTGTCAGTGGGAGCAATGTGCATTTTCTTATTTCTTGATAGATTTTTTAGTGAATTTTGTTGTCTCAATGGTAATTATTTCTTTTTTGTTGTTGGTTTTTATAATAGCAATGAAACCTTTGGTGAACTAAGAATCGTTATATAATTATACAAAATTATATATCGTTATATCATGCTGTCGACATGAAAAAACGCAAAAACTCTGAAATAATACAAATATAAAGCTCTAAAAATTTAGAAACAGTCATAAATAGGGAAAACGACAGAGATTTCAAAACTAACGTGCATCAAAATATTTCACACTAGTACCTTATGCAACTGTAGTAATAAGAATAGATGTCCATTAGCTTGTAAAACCGAACCAATGATCTATATATCAAAAGTAAGAGATATTACTGGTCAGAATAAAACGTACAGATGATGTACTGAAAGTTCTTTCAAATGTTGATGCTACAATCATCGGTCGTTATTCAAGCTAGTAAGTCTTGGGAGCTCTAGCAAACTTGTTAACCATCTGCGAAATTTAAAAAGAAAAAACATCATGGATGCGATTAGAATTTGAATTTCTTTTTTTTTTTTAAAGTTGCAGACTTACAACCTCAACAATAATATCTGCAACCTCCGACAACAGGAATAATTAGTTATGATGACATATCAAGATTCAGATATCATTTTGAACGAGAGGTCAGAAGTCATGAGCCATTGCATGCCTACAAAAATTTTCTTAAGCTTATATGTGGCCGGTTAAAAAAATATGTACAGTTCAATTACACCCACACCGATACATTTATAATACCCTTGCTTTTCTCCTTTTCCCCATTCTTCTCTTTCATTCTTTGATTTTATCTTCTTTCTTTTCTATCACACCCAAATCTATGCGTTTGTTTATTTATTTTTTTAAAATAATATAGCCTTCAGCGTTTCCTTTTTTTTTTTTAATAAAGTGTTGGGAAGCTAATTGATAAAAATCGCCTGAGGATACCGTTAGGTTAAAACCAAGTATTAGCATCAACTGATCGCCTCATTTTGAAAGTTATATATAGATACATACATACATACGTACGTATATATATATATATATATATCGGAATATTCCATGATAAATATCAAAGAAGAGTATCACCATACATCATACTTCCCTAATAACTAATACTAAAAACATATATATATATATATATATATATATATATATATATATATATATATATATATATATATATATATATCGGAATATTCTATGATACACATCAAAGAAGTATATCACCATACAACATATCTACTTACCTAAAGCCTATTACTGAAAACGTCGTGTGATAATTCAAAAGAGTATTGATCCAAATAAAATTAACAACATATGCGAAAAAAGCTGAATGTCTTCCGCTAATTCAAATATCTGGATACATCGCATGTCAAAATATGGGGAATTAAAATTGAAACATGCAGATAGAAAAATTCCAGAAGATATAAAAACATAGAAAGGGCTGTAAGACAAGGATAGGTTTTCTGTCCGGACATATTCAACCTATACAGGAAGGCAATACTGTGAGAATTATATATCCTGTCATGGTTGGCAGACATAAATTTAACAGCATGCAATACGCAGATGACACTGTGTTGATAGAAGACCCAGAAAGAAATCTACAAAGGTTCCTACAGATCTTAGTGTAAGAAAGCCAGAAGAATAAACTAAACATAAACGTAAAGAAAAAACCGAATGCATGTTTTTAACAAAAGGATGAATCCAGAATGCTAATTACCAACTGGAGATAGGAAAATGAAGCAAGTACAAAATATTAAATATCTGGGAATTGTTCTAACAGAGGACGAAATGTGCGACGAATTCACATTGGGATAGAAAAAGATGCACTCTAAAAGCTAAGCAGAGTATTAAGAGACAGATAAACTCCGATAGAAACAAAGAAAAGAGTATTGACCTGGTACGTGACATCTGTTCGAGATGACAGTGAACGGGTGGCTATATCCTCAGAGAAAAAGAGACTAGAAGCAACATGAATGTAGTTATACAGAAGTATGCTAAGCATAATATGGGCCGACAAAATTTATTAAGATCTACAAAGGACAGGAAATTTCCGTAGCTGCCTGATCGTTTACGTCCTGAGGTGACGCGTTACATTATGAAGCATTGGTTGACTAAATCTATATATGAACATGCATATATACATACATACATATATATATATATATATATATATTTATATATATATATATATATATATATATATATATATATATGTATATATATATATATATGTATATATATATATATATATATGTATATATATATGTATTTATATATATATATATATGTATATATATATATATATATATATATATATTTGTATATATATATATATATATGTATATATATATATATATATATATATATATTTGTATATATATATATATATATATGTATATATATATATATATATATATGTATATATATATATATATATATTATAATAAAAAGAAAGAAAAGTAAGATATATAATTTGGTCTTCTTATTAATATTTTTTTTTATTTTTACAAAACAGTGCTCAGTTTAAATTTAAAGAGCATAAATATTATAAATTAACAGATGTAAAATATAGTTTCTTCGCTACACAGTAATAACCATGTTTCAAAACCGAAGCTAAAAAAAATTCGTTTGAAGAGGAAACAGAACTAATGCTTTTAATTTAATTATATAATTAAATTTTAAGTTTTTAGCTTCGGTTTTTGGAATAAAAAACAATATTTTAAATCAGTTAATTTATAATATTATATGAATATGTAAAAAGTATATATGATATTCACTTAAAAATCACTCTGGACTTTGGTTATAACTCGGTATTTGCAATAATATGTATAATTAGATCATCTACTAGATTTTTTTATCATTTCACCCCAAGAAAGGCATCAATGTCCCTAGTACGCATGGGGTTACAGGGATGAAAGTGAAAGAGAAGCCTGAAGAGTGGGAGGACTGAAGACAGGACAATGGTGTTCAAAAAGACAAGATGGCGATTAACGTTTCATTTAAGTTTTTTGAGATTATAGCTATCACGGAGGCAAGGTAACGGAAGATCGTTCCACAGGTAGGAAGTGTGAGAAAAGAAAATATTAAAGTAGAAGAGGCGGGTGCATTTCACTATTCCTAGAGTAAAAAGGTGTGACCTAGATTTCAATCTAGTAACACACTTAAATTCATTCAGGGCACCAGCAAAAAAAAAAAGAAGCTCATCAGAACAGTTACTGTGAAAATATTTGTAGAAAAGACCGACGGAAACCATGTCCCTTCAGGAAAGAAAGTGACTCTAGTCATGATGCCTGCCCAGGATCGATTGCATTACAGAACTTTCTTTGGATTTTGTCAAGAATCTCGAAATAGATTTATGAATATCATCGGATCTTCCAAGTTATCTTTTATTAACTAGGTTAGTTAAATTCGAAGAGGCATTGTATTTTAATTAACAAAATTATATGATTTGTAGAAAACTTTGAAAATAGTGCCATTGTAAAAACGAAACCATTATAGACAACAAAGATTCGAAATATATTCTATATGATTTATGTGATTACGTCTGCACAGATAGAAAATACGACCCTTCAGCAAATAAATATTGATGCAGATGGCACAGTGTTAAAATCAGACACAACAAGGAAACTCCAACTGAATGCTGTAAAGGAAAGCAAAAAGAAATTTAAGAAGACAGAATGTACGGTTGTCCGTAAAAGAAACAAATCAATAAGCAACTTACAAATTTTAATCACCAAAATTTAGTACACAAATACAAATATCTAGGAAGTTCTATAGCCAGGGACAGAATGTTACCAAATGAAACTGGCTATAGAACCCGGTCTGTCCTGCTACTTGCCCATAACTATGGGTGGGGAAGAGAAGAGGATTCGTACCTTTCCTAAGTGTTAGCATTAAGTGAATGTCATGGATTCAACTGGAATTCGAACTCGGCTCTCCGATTTTTATATTATCTCACCATTAATATATTGGGATTATTGTCCTATAGGACTTCTGTTCGACATCATTTTGTTATTCAATTTTATATAAGTTAATGGAGTTAAGTCCAAAATGATATGTAAATTCATCGGAAATCCTAAGCAAAATATATGTATATTACGTGATTTTTTAAAATGTATAAAATTTAAAAAAAAATTAAATTCTTAAACAGGTTTTTTTTTTTATCTGTTGTTTTATTACATCTATTACTTTCAATTAAGTATTCCAGATTAAGAATATAAAAAAGATCACTTTGCATTTGAATATTTGTTTTAGATTTCATTAGCGTTTTAGATTTACAATGAATTTATATAACAAACATATACAATTTACTAATTTTAAAAAAAATATTTTTAATCTTCAGTGTTTATTCTATGTTAATATGAAAGAGGACCGAAAATAAATGATTATTTCTTGTTGCAATGTCTTTTGTCCATCCCTCACCACAATATATTGGGAAAATAAAAATTTAACAGAAAAAGCAAAACGGAATTGATTTCAAAGTGATCACGATATTAAACAGACGCGATTTTCGTTTAAAAATTTTCTTTAACTTTTTACTTTAGACGATGCCTTCATCTTTATCTGTAAGGTAAGAACAAGCGCTCTACCTATCTCTTTTTAATCTTTCTTCAGTGACAGCCTTTTAATAAAGTTAAAAGATAATCTATATTTATCTACCGTATTTGACAGCGTATAAGATGCCTAAGTATATCCCACAAACACCATTTCAGAAGGTCATATTCGATAAAAAGTATTTAATTCACATAAGCCTGTAATCTTTGAAGCAAACTATAAGTACATGACATAATATTATAAAAACAGTATAGTTTTCGCGTATAACATTACTGCATATAAAAAGCAAGCTCTCGCTACACCTGGCCATAATGTAGAAAAAAGAGAGAAAAGATTCTATATGATTAGTGTAATAAAATATTTCAAGAGAAAAAGCAGAAAGCATTTCATAAAAGTAAACTTTCATAAAACAAAATATGGTAATGGAGAAAACCTTGTTCTGTAACAAGAATATTAATCATCATCCAAGTAATAAAATCTAATATAAAAAGGTGATATAAGGCTAAAAACTAATCATTACTACACATAGTCTTCCAACAATGTGTCGTCTTCTATTCCATCAATGGCATTACTAATTTATTTTACGGTATCGTCAACAACAACCAAAGCAATAATAATAATAATAATAATAATAATAATAAGAAGAAGAAGAAGAAGAAGAAGAAAAAGAAGAAGAAGTAAAGTCGGGAAATAGAAGAAGAAGAAGAAGAAGAAGAAGAAGTAAAGCCAGGAAATAGAAAGAAGGAGAAGAAGAAGAAGTAAAGTCGTGAAATAGAAAGAAGAAGAAGAAGAAGTAAAGTCGGGAAATAGAAAGAAGAAGAAGAAAAAGAAGGGAGAAGAAGAAGAAGAAGAAGAAGAAGAAGAAGAAGAAGAAGAAAAAGAAGGTGAAATAAAAATGTAAAATATAGAAGAAGAAAAGATAAAAAGAATGGGAAAGAAAATGTAAAATATAGAAGAAGAAGAAGAAGAAGAAGAAGAAGAAGAAGAAGAAAATACATCTTAATACTATAGCCTATAGCAGACATGAATTTAATGCCTTTATATAGTGTCTGACAGATGTGATTGGTTTTGTCGGCCCAGAGGTACCAACGCCTCTAACTACATAAACATGAATAAACACAAACATGGATTTATAGAAGAAACAATAACAACTATTTATTAGGCGTAACATTGGCACAATTGGGAAAGAAAAAAATGGATGAGTCTGTATCAAAGCAATCAGTTCGTTATGGGAACGCAAACACCAGGCATAAATCACACGTGTAAGTTTTTCAGGAGCCATATTTGATTTTAGTATGCCAAGCTCGTACTGACAAATAAGTCGAATTATTTTTCGGCGGAGTTTGTGTTCTTTTGTCTAAATTCATGTGCGAGAGTAGTGACTGGCATTTTATGGAGTTGATGTATCTAACAGATTTGTCGTTCCTCGTCTGTCGATGTAGTAGCTTCTCCTCTGTTGCTATACCACTAACTGTTTAAATTCCGATTCTCCTCTGCTTATATCGTCAATTTGACCACATTTTTAGATTTATGAACTTTTGTTAGATTGTCTAACGTTGAATTCTTTATTCTGTTTTTCTGGTTTGGTGATTTTACTGAATTTACTTGCACGCGTTGTTTACGTTACGGCATCTAAATGTTAATTAATGCTTCAATCCTGGTTACATCTGTTAGTGCGCGGGAAAATGTATTATAGGTTTTTGGGGGTGCGACAGCTTCTTCTCAGATTTAAGGTGTTATCCTGTACATGTTTTGCCTAGAATTACGAGGGACTATAATAAATATTCCTTTACACTATGGACATTCGGACAATTGTTCTCATTTTTGTTGTTATTATCATAACCTTTCCACCGTACCCTCTGGCCTTCATCAGATGTATATCGATCCGGGTAACACACAGTGATTTCTGAATTGAACTCTTTATTTAATCTTCGGGTGTAGACTGTTCTCGTTCCACTGCCCATGACTAGAGATATAGTGTCTATTTGTTATTTTTAGTACTGCTCACTGGGATAAATAGCCAGTTCTAAAAAAGAACAAGACGTGACATAGGCTGTGTATAATCCGTAGATTAAATAAAGGTTTCAGTTAAGAACTCCTTGTTGGTTACACAGAACGATATACACCTTACGAAGTCCGGAACTTTGTGATAATAACAATAGAGATGAGGACAATATTCCGAATATAGACAGTGTAAATAATAACACCACATGCCAGAAATTCAGATAAAATAATCCCTATTTTTTACAGGTGTCCTCGTCGCCAAGTTGTTGTGGATTCTGGGATGAAATCCATTATCAATAAATAACAAACGCCAAGAAGGAATATAGGAAAATAAATGTATTAATGTAAATAATACAAACTGGTAATGCAGGTTAGTAGTTCCAGGAATGTGGGTTAGTAGCAATATATATATATATATATATATATATATATATATATATATATATATATATATATATATATATACTAGCAGTAGAGCCCAGCGTTGCCCGGGGATGTAACAGTAAGAGATAGATCAAGTATCGACCATCATAAAGACTGAAAAATAAAATTAAGATTATTGTTTAATGTTGACGGACACGCATGTCTTATTTTTTTTCTTTTTTTTTTTTTTTTTACGAATTGGTCAAACCCAAACTCAAACAAAAACACTGTTTTCAATCGTTATGAGTCTACCGATTGAATAGAATCTTATTATAAAGAATTGTCTTGTAAATGGAATTTTTAAAGCATTCTGAATGTAAAAATAAAGAAAAAAGTGTGCAAGACAATAAGAAACACTACCTGCCAAAAAAAAGTGCAGTTTTGTTGAAATAGGTTGAAAAATGTAGGAAATCCGATCCCATATATAAACGAACACACACACACACAAGCAACCTGGGTTTTATAATAAGTATAACTCGATAACTCGATATTAATAAGTATAAATCGATATGAGTTGTCCCCCTTTCATTAATGCCTCTTAATCGTGTTTTCAAATTGATTTCGTGCAAAAACAATTGTGTTTTTCCAATTTTTGGTGCTGTCAGAACCACCACAAGGTAATTTTACATAGTCCTGTGAAGTTTTGTTGAAATCGGTTGAAAAATGTAGGAAATCCGATCCAATATATAAACGAACAGACACACACATATACACACATACACACACGCAATCTGCGTTTTATTATAAGTAAGATATAGTCTTTGGTATCGACGTATCACTGTATGACTTCTTACTGAGTCTACGTGCTTGCTCACTGTGATTCTTGCTCGTTACTTTCGTTCTGGTTCGTGCTTGTTCGTCGTTCTTCTCCCGGGTATTCACTAGCAGTAGTATATGTATACCCCGGGTGTGTCCATTTGTGTAAAAAGGGGAGAACCGCTCAACAACTTTAATAGTGTCTTCGAATGAATGTTTCAGGGTGATTTTTGAACCAGTTTCTGACCTGAGTCATATATACCGTCAAATAGAACATATACCACATCAAATACGAGTCAACGTGTCCGTTTCATCTACCTTACGCTAAATAATGACTTTTGATCCGTGGACAGATCTAGTACTTTCACATACCAATCGGTTAAGGGTGACGTTTACACCTTTCGCAGAAAATGGAGTTATGAGCGAACTGATACTATTAATAATGTTGTTTATAGTAATATATTTCTGTGGTGAGTGTTGCTACAATAAAAATGAATGACCTGATGTTGATTTTCCTTGTTTTAATAAAAGAGCAAATAACAAACAGGCACTATTATTTCCAAAGTGTCATCAATTTATAGCCTCTTCCACTGGCGATTATGATATGGATAATTCTCCTTTTAATGTCGCTGGTAATTGTGTTACTGACAGCGGTATTGAAAAGAAGTTTCGTTTTCTTTACTGTAACGTCGGTCAAAATAGTTGTTATTGTGATAGTTAAGACCTTATTGTTGTTTGGCTAGAGTAGATCTCACAATTGGAATGACAGTGATACTTTGTCTCTTTTTACTAAGGCTTGCGGGTTTTACGCTGGCGATTTTATCAACGTCCCTGATTCCGCTATTGGCGTTTTGCTATTGATAGTGTTTTGGTAATAAAAAGACAAAAATACAAAGTGTAGCTTTTCATTGACTTTAGGTGTAAACCAATGCCAACCCGCCTTCGTGAATCTGACTCCAAGATTAAACTTGTATCGGCTTACCGCTAATTCCAACCGGCTTTGCTGAGAAAATTAGTGTATTTTCTGTCTCGTCTCTGACCCATATAAAAGAAGAACATGTATAGATAATAATAATAATTGTAAGAATAATAATAATAATAAGAAGAAGAAGAAGAAGAAGAAGAAAAAGAGAAGAAGAAGAAGAAAAAGAGAAGAAGAAGAAGATGAATAAAAAGAAGAAGAAGAAAAAGAACAAGATGAAAAAAATAAAATGATGATAATAAAATCAGGAAGAAAACATGATAAAGTCCTATTTGATTTCTGCACCAATCGCTGTGTTTGTGCTTCGCTCGAGGCATGTCACGTGTCTGTAGTGCAATGTTTATCTTCTCTTCTGAAATGGGAGAAGACCTGCTTAAAATCGCTGTAAGGCACGGTGGATTGTGTCCCTAGATTACGGAGAGTGGGAGCAGTGATGGCGATATTGAGACGCTTATGACATTGACAAAAAAAAAAAAAAATCTGAATTGGCGTGTGATACAGGAATTCTCAGACTTTAGTTCGGTCTAAAATTATTGAAAAATATTTTTTTTTTTTAAATATACAAATAGTTGATGATTTCTTTCAGTAAGAATAGAAGCACAAAAGTCTAGCAGAACGACAGCTGAAAGTAAGAATTTTATCTTTAACGAAAAGGATAACGTATTTTAGATACATTCCAGAAGAATTTAATTTATCAATTTCGGTCAGTTATAAAACAATGATGAGAAAATACATCTATATAGATAAATTTCTTTTCAATTTTTGTGAATCAAACTATTTTTTTTTAAATAACAGATAATAATATTTTTATAATTAGGTATATAGCAGATAAGTGAATATCTATCAATCTATCTTTCTATCTATATGTGTGTGCGTGTGTGTGTGTGTGTGCCTCATAATTGCTGCATTTGGTCAGATTTAATTAAGTGGATTATTTCCTCTGTAACTATTGCCTTCAGTATGTCTTTTGAGTGTCGAGTTTTCTAAGCCTTCTTTACAACTTATGTCTTCTAGAAATCTCAATTGTCTTTTTTTCTGATTCTAAGCATACGTTTCTTTTTGTTTCCATTTTCCTTAAAATTTTCTCGTTATTCACATATTCTGTTCATGCTATTCTCGGAATCCTTCTTTAGAATTTCATTTTTGTTACCCCACCCTACGTCTTTTCATGATTTGGGATGAAATTGTTCATCGAACCATGCCATATAGGAAGAATGTATATTACATAACAGTTCAGCACTCATTTATTTTCTTTTCTATCAAAATGTTCCTGTTTCGTAATATTGTACTGTGCTTTTGAATGACATATTTTATCATTGAAATACGCCTTTAGATTTCGATGTAACATTTTCCATCCTCTGTTAAAACAAATCCTAGATATTTAACTTTATGTTCTCGCTTGATTTTGGTATTTCCACGTTATCGTTTGCCCCGTAGGCTCTTCCTCTTGATGACAATCATGAATGCCATCTTTTAAAATTTGCTTTCTTTTCGTTACTTAAACGAATTGGTTTGCGAGAAGAATTTAATTACCCTCGCGCTATCTGAAGGACCAATGAAATATATCATCAAGAGGATGCTTCTCCATTCACTACACTCTTTACCTGTTCATGTCTAGGGTAAACTGTTAATTACCAAAATATCCAAACGGACCGTACCTCCACCTCGACTGGCTCTTGGGACAAGAACAGGGTGACCATCATTTTAAAAAACTGAAAAGATAAATATCAATCACCAGGTATATTTACCCGGCGTCCGCAGAAAGGCAGGAAGTAACACAAGGCCGTTTTTATGTGAGAAGCGCCATACTCATACTTATGAATATGGGCCAAGGAAAAAATCAATTATTGCCAAAATCCTTTCACTGCTGTCACGCTTGGCATCGTTATAACACCGACCCAACCCCTTTAGAACGATTAGGAAGGTGCTGCCGTTAGGCAGAGCAACTTCTCCCATCTAAGAATCATAACACCACTTACAGCACAGGTGGCATTAACCACGACTCAATAAACCCTAATTGTCTAATATCTAATTTCTGTGCCTGGTAAGTATCTCGATCACACGTATCTAAAAAATATTACTCAAAATTATAGTGTTGTGACATGACTTTATATATATATATATATATATATATATATATATATATATATATATATATATAGCTTTAAAGAAAGTGGACGTCATATCTAAGTCACCTTTCGGCCAACGCTTTGTCAAAGATATTCGTTGGCAATATTTGATATAAATGAATACAAAGACAATAAAGTGAATGAGGAGGGAAACAAATCTCCCTCGGGTACAAATCTCTGTTTATATATATATATATATATATATATATATATATATATATATATATATATATGTGTGTGTGTGTGTGTGTGTATGTGTGTGTGTGTGTGTGTATGTGTGTGTGTGCGCGCGCGCGTGGGGTGTTAGAAATAAGAACCAACAGCTATTTAACCCATAGAGGGTGGGGAGAAGAGGCATATTCTTGCTTGTAGCTCAAAACTTGAACACTGCACGGCAATTGCACTTCATACGCACCGCTTGACTTATTAAATCTTTCTTCAGTCATTGATTTTGTTGACTTTTCTACCTTTTCGTCATTAACATGGCATTAAGAGAGGGAGGTTTTATGTCTCTTTTCTTGAGGTCGAAATAGTTTTCTACTTCACACTTGTTCTAGAACGCGATATGAGCTTAAGTAAAACGCAACGATGCCTTCTTTTTCTTCTCATGGCCAGCAATCATTCCTTAAATTTTTGATGCAATTGAGCTATCCTGCGTGATGAGCTTTCGTAAGCAAAAACTGGTGAAATCCGCATTCTTTTAGTGGTTTTATTTTTTAATTATTTCACTCTCTGCATGGGAATAAAACCACTAAGACACAAGGTTACAGAGTCTGAAAAAATAAGAAAAAAGAGAAACATTATTAAGGAGCGAGAACAATAGACGAGTAATCAAGGAAATTGTAGATAGCGATTGGCATTGCATTTAAATTTTTGAAGATCAAAGATGGCTGGGAAGGATGGAGCCGGAAGATAGTTCCCTAAGCGGGAAATGTGAGAAAATAAACTGTTAGCATAGAACCTACGGTTAAATCTAGCCAATTCAACTATGTGTTGTGAGGGAGAATATTTCCCTACAAGATTGGACTCGACCGTTGAACGAAAGTCAGAAAAATGCTCCTACATAAAGAGGAGTAGCAGTAGCAGCAGTAGATTTTTCTGAAAACAGTCATTCACGGCTAAACATTCTCCATAAAGTCTATGTAACAGAGCGAAGAGTTCATCCGAACAATTACATAAAAGTATATATAAAAGGCCAAAGTAAGCTACATTACGGTGGTGGGAAATTGACTAAAGCCGAGATGCCCGGTCAGGAGCAATAATATTGCTGATTCTTCTTTGGATTTTTTGTTTTTTCTCAAGATTCTCTAAATATACAGCCTGGAGTGAGAATTATAGAGCAGAGTTCGAATTCCAGTCGTGTTTGTGAGATTCACTTGCGCACAAATATCCTTGGGAAAGATATGAATCATCACTTCTTCCTCCAGCTATGGGTTAAATAGCAGGACAGACTGGTTCTTTAGCCTTGGTTGGAAAACCCACTACCGCAGAAGAAATGGCAACATACTGCGGGAAAAATCTGCTTCGTTTGTCATGTATCGAAAGATACATGATCGCCCAAGGATGTATCATGTATTGCGCTTAACTCACTGAAGAGAGATTTTGGAGAGAAAAAATGTCTAGTATGGCACAGCGAACCAATTTTCTTAGCAACAAATCTAACAATGGATTCAAGAAAATCTTTCCACATCGGGTCAGCTGAAAATGTTTGCAAGAGAGGGAGAAACGACGTCACTTTCATCGAGGTTAGCATCAGCCGTGCTGAAGGAAGGCAGACTGAGGTCGCTCAGATTATTAACAAAGAGAAGTTTCGTTTTTGAGGCGTTAAATTTAACATGCCAATCCTTGTCCCAGTTAACAACAGACTGTAGGTCATGACTTGTTCGAATTGTCACTTATCGCTTACTGAATACATTGAAATGTCATTGATAATATTATTAAAAAAAAATAACAGTTGTTCATATCGCGAGTGAATAAAAGTAAATAAATAGAAAAAATAAAAGCAAATATGTTAAAAGTATATCTATTTTGATATGATCTCTGAAGTCAGTTGATCAGAAAAAGAAAATAAATAAAGGATAAATTATAAACGTTTACGAAAAGCTATTGATTGTCTTCGGTTTTAGTGTCTATTTTTTTAATTTTATCTTGGTTAAAACATTCCATTAATGCAAGAGAAAAGGAATGTATTACAAAAAAGCACTCGGAATTTTAAAATGTTGAATATATATCGATTGAAATTACATTTGTATTTGATTAATGGCAGCTAATTTTTTTACTCGAGAATTGAAAATATTTCTCTTTGCATTAAAGTAAAGAGAATATATTAAATGCCTAAAAAATACAGAAAGATAGATAAACATACTCAAATGTGTATCTAGTCATTCATCGAGTTAGCTTAATACGTATGGTTGTGTGTCAGCAAGCAGTTACCCATACAACAATATTTTTTCTCAGTCTGATATGTGTAGGCACACATCTAATACGCCTTTAAGTGCGATGGATTGTTAGTTTCTTAAACATAAGGCATTCGTTTAATTAAACTTAGATATCAAAAAATGACACAGCATTGGCAAGATGAGAGGCAAATAAACACAGTCAATCTAAGAAGTTCTAATTCGCACGGACATATCATTTCACACACTGACGCCTATATACATGCATATATAATCCCATGTTTATACGGAAATCACATTCGTTCTAGGGGCTTAAAATAAATTCTAAATGGACATGCGGATGGTTCGATGGATAGCGATTTGGAAAGAGAAATCGAAAAGCCCAGTTCATAATCCTTACATCCAGTTACGTGCATTAGGAATGGTTTGAATTCGTATCTTCTTCCGTCTGAAATGAGTTAAATAACCTGTCTGAGTACACGCATCCTGTCGTAGGGTACCTTTTCTTTACTAAGCTTTCTCGGGTACGCAGACAGGGCTACGAAATAAATACTGTTTGATATAAACAGAGCGTCTACTCAAATACGGTTATTCAATAAAAATAACGTTGGAAGTCAAATAATTTATCGGATTACACACATCCTGTCGAAGGGTACCTTTTCTTTACTAAGCTTTCTCGGGTACGCAGGCAGGGCTACGAAATAAATACTGTCTGAAATAAACAGAGCGTCTACTCAATTACGGTTATCCAATAAAAAATAACGTTGGAAGTAAATAAAAAAGCATTAATTCGTTAGAAATCGGCTTGTTTACATTTCAGATGTGAAACTGGACAGATATGCATTTGGAGAAATATCTGAACGCGTGACTATGCTTGAAAGGCAAAAATACAACACTGAGGCTCTTTGCACCCGAATGGTAAAAGCACGTCGGCTCAAACGGAGGTTTCTCCACAAGAGTGGTACGTAGGTTTGAATTCTGCTGGTGAGGACATTTTCTTTATTAAGTCTTCTCTAGTACGCAATAAGGTAGATGGAATAAACACGGTTCAAGGGTGACTATTCAAAGTTATCCGTCAAGAATAACAATGTATATATATATATATATATATATATATATATATATATATATATATATATATATATATATATTAGGTTGGTGCAAAAATAATGTCGTTTTCTCACATAGTAACATGTGAGAAAACGACGTTATTTTTGCACCAAACGAATATATATATGATAGGGAAACGAAGAAGTAGGAAGCAGGCCTTAATCTGTTTCACTTTATTAAAGGTTCGTCAGAGATCAAGATAAAATAATAAAACAAATATGAGTAAAAGTATTATTTAAGCAATGAAATAGTCTAACACAAAATAGAATTAATCTTTGCTTTTAATCATTGTTATCATTTCTAACTTGATTTCTGATAAATAAATTGAAACATATAAGATTAAGAACTGTTTCCTACTTGTTCATTTTCCTATAATTTTGTCGGATTCCAATCCATACTCGATCTATCTATATATCTATAAACCTATGTTAAAATGTAAAAATTATCATTCTTATAATACGTTTTGTCATTTACGATATCATTGACATAAAATAATATTTACATTGATGTGATGACACATGCGCATGAAAGAGAGGGCCCGCTGAAATCTGAAATTTAAAATTTAAATTTGAATTTTTATGTGTGTTCGGGTACAATGTCAAGCCGATTTCGTTCACTTTTGCTTTACATACGAAAAATCATTACTACATTGGCATAAACTTTCCTAAAGTTTTTCTGATATAAAAATTATATATAGTTTTCCCATATATATATATATATATATATATATATATATATATATATATATATATATATATATATGTAGAGAGAGAGAGAGAGAGAGAGATAGATATTGTTTTAATGTATGCTATATTTAAAGATTAATTGTTCAATATCTAGGATAGTAAATATAAAAGTGGATATACTCAGATCTACAACCAGCGGCGACAGTCTGTTTCATGCCTCAGGCCAAGTCAGTCGTGTTTTGACTCGGCCATTTACATATGCTGTCTAATGGTGCATTATGGGTAGCATTTAATTATATTATACTGCTTAAAGTGTTGTGTATTTAGAAGATTTTAGCTAACCAAGTAAATAAATAATATAAAATGAACACTAATTTAATAATGTATACAAAATAAGTAAATAATAAAAATATTAACAAACGCCGAATGCACAAAGATGATTAAATATAATTCTAATGACAAAAGTACGCTGGTGTAGGTTTTAAGTAAACTTTATACAACTGAGAATACAAGGTTCGCAATGACGTCCTTTTATTGTTCAAGTAAACAGAAATAGCTCTGTCAATGAGGAGAGTTATATAACAAGGGGTGACCACTCTTGATTATTCATGACAGTTATTATAACAACCAATAGCAAATAATAAAGCTATCAATAATAAATAATGATTCTGAGTTATTTTTAATTAATAGGCCCGAGCAGGAATTGAAACATTACCGTTAACGCCTACCCAGTAAAAGTTAGGATAATACAATATACTTTACTATGCGCAATGCATCATTGGCTGGCATATATAAATACACTAGCCAAAAAAACGCAACAACCATAATACATGGCCTGAACATCGCATTCAAACATAAAAATGGCCGCTTGACTCCAGTGTCATTTTGTCTCTCTCTCTCTCTCTCACTCCCTCCCTCTCTTTCTCTCTCGTTTTATATATATATATATATATATATATATATATATATATATATATATATAGCTTCCTGAATCTAAAGAAATACGAAAAAGAATCTAGTTGACCTACTCCTCCCTGCAACGCCCTTTCCAAAAACTAAACATGTTATATTTGTCTACACTTACGACATATTTGTCGGTAACATATTTTCCGCAAATGTCAATGAAGGCCAGTCTATTTTCCGCTTATCGTGACATGAAAGAATAACTCACCCACCTCCATTCTCTCAGCTTACTTTTCTATTTAGCGTAGATCTGACATTTGATTGGTTAATCAAGACATACCCACAAGTCTATTTTTAATTCTGACCTCATGTTTCCTCACTTTCACTTTCAGAAAAGCGTACGCTTTGTGTTTAAATTTTCTTAGAATACATTAACCGTCACCTGAAGAAGTACAAAGTATTGAAACATGAAAGCTTTTGTGTATCGATTTCAACATGTTTTTATAATATCTTATAATAAAGGTAATATATATATATATATATATATATATATATATATATATATATATATATATATATATATATATATATATATATATATATATATATATATATATACACACATATATATATATATATATATACACACATACACACAGGGATATATATATATATATATATATATATATATATATATATATATACACATACACACAGATATATATATATTTTTATATATATATATATACACATACACATACATATATATATATATATATATATATATATATATATATATATATATATATATATAATCATTTCATTCTAAGCAAGGCGGGAATGCCACTAGTACACAAGGGGTTACAGAGAGGGAAGGAGAGAGAAAAGACTGGCTATAATATGGACCGAGGAAAAAATAAAAACTCCTGACCAGATACGGCAATAAGTGTTCAATGCACGGGTGAATGGTAGATTTGTAAATGTGAAATATGGACTCTGACGAGAAAAAAAACCTTCTGGCATGAAACTATGACCGAAATTTCCTTGCAGTAGATGCAGATAGTGATTCGATGTAGACATTCCCTTTCAAGTCAATTGAAAACGTGAGGCCAAAAAGGCGCAGTGTAATTCTTTCCATGTCTACGATCAGCCATTATGATGGTAAGCAGGAAAGTTTCTCTATGGCAGTTAAATGAGAGCCGTTTCCTTTTGGAGGCATTGAAATTTACGAGCCATTTCATGACCCAGTTAACCAAAAGTTGGAGGTCCTTTTTAAGAGCAGAGGACAGATTGACTTTGTCAATTCTGACGGATTTGCTATTGAGGCAAGAATAAATTGTAATGTCATCAGCATAAATGCTTACTTGGGAGCTGATGACATAGAACTTTGGGGGACACCCATTTTCGCGAGGAAAGATCTAGAAGGTAGCCCATTCAAAACGCCCTTCATTTCACAATTTAATAGGAACGATTGGATGAAATCTAACACAGGTCCATGAATAACGTAGCACTAGAGCTTACGTAGAAGACCAGCCTTCCAAACCCCGTCAAATGCATTCAAGATATCTAGAACAACAGGTCGAGCTTCGGAGTTACTATCAAGAGTTTGATATACATATTCAGTGATGGCTGTTAGCACATCAGGGGTTGATCTGGCAAAACAGACGCCATAATATTTGTCAGAGAGTAGGTGTTGAGAGGTAAGGTCCTTAACCACGTGTGCATTGATTGAAGCCTCGAATACTTTAAGTCAAAAGCGGTCAGAGACAATTAGAGTGATTGTTAGAGGTATCAGAAGGTTCTACAGAGTTCTTAAAAACAAGAACTACAGAGGAGGAATTCTAAGAAACAGGAAGCAGCGAGGCAATAGCTGTAGAGTTTAGAGAGGACTGGGGCCGGCTCGGGAGCACATTTCTTTAAGACAACGGCTGAGATCCCCGCTTGTCTTATGGGAGTATAATTTAGAAATAATATCTGAGACCTCTGGCAGGGTTAGGCGCATATCAGTCATATTTCCCTCGTGTGGAATCTGTTCTAAGAGATAAATGAGGTATAGTTACTCCAATTGAGTCAAGTGAGAATTTACGAGCAAAGTATTCAATCTTATCTCATGTTCTGTCATGACAATTTGACCCAAATTTCCTTGCAGTAGATGCAGCTATTGATTCACTGTAGGCATTCCTTTTTGTCAGGATTTCAAACTGATTGAATAGAGGGGGGAGGATTTGCTGTTGTTCAGAACACTCTTGCAGTGCAGTCAATAATCTCTAGAACCGAACTTATGCGATGCTATCCGTTATTTTAAACAGTAACATCGCTACTTTGAGGACACGCTTGCTCTAGTTACGAGCAGATACAAAGAGACATCTGTTACAATCAGAAGTGTTGCTTTAGTACGGCTGGAAGAAGTGATTCCCTTGGAGGTGAGAACCAAAGTGATGAATGTGTTTTAACTGGGTATTTCCTTGCTGGTATGAATGAATATATGCCGGCTACCGCCAGGAGGAGACCTCAGACGAGCATTTATGAATAGGATTATTACAAAACTGCATTCCAGAGGACGTCAAGGAACTAGTCTCATCCCGCACGTTGACAATAGAAAGATATTTTGTTGGTAGAAATTTCTTGGCTAGGAGAGGAACGGAAAGAGATGTTTACAGACACTACCACATGATCAGAGTTGCCAAGAGGGCAGAACAGCAAAGTAAAACAAAGTACGGGATAGAGGCAAAAAATAGATCTAAAAGAGAAACGTGTTTATCAGGGTTACTGGGGGAATGCGTGGGAAAGTCCACCACTTGAAATTAAGGGTCTGGTTTCGAGTGGGTTTAGTGACAGAGCTTTTAAGCTACGTGACGTGGTAGGCAAAAGTCACTGAATAACAAATATATTTGCAGACGGATCTAGGGAGATGGCCTTATCTATATTATCAGAAATAGTATCTCGAACGCAACAGTTATGAGAAGAAGGGAAAGAGGTAGAGTAAGAAGAGATAGCTGAGGAAGGGGAGGGTAAAGAAAGAAGAGATAAGTAGAGACAGACGAAGACACATGTGGTGTGGATATTCAAGAGAGAGTTCCCTAGCCAACGGGAGATTTTCGCGGACATAAATTCTCCTCGAAATTTTAGATTAGTATAAGTCAAAGAATCCACTTTACTGGGAAAAACGTCAAACCAATTCACATAACCACGCAGAATAGACTCTCATGAAAATATAGCATCTGGAATTAACATTAAAAATGTGCTAGCACTGTGTGCAGGCGTGTCTACAAACACACAGGTATATATATATATATATATATATATATATATATATATATATATATATATAGTTAAGTTATAAGGAACTTGGTAAATCCAAAGAGGATGAAATCCTGAGAGCTCAATGTGAGGACAGAGCTAATATATAATGAAAAACAAACCACTTTAAGGTACCATTACGATAATTTATTTCACCCAAAATCCTTTTTTAAGAATTCAGGATCATCAGGCAAAACTTCCAACAACGAATTGAGAGGAAAAATGGGATTAGAAATTGGTGGGTAGTGTAATTTTTGTAATTTAATAGAGGGGGTTGAGAGTGGCAGTTAAACAGACAATATAAAGTATAGGGAGCGGTTAATTTTATATCTCTCTTAAGTATGTTTTATATTGGAGTAGGAGGAGTGACAGAACCTTGACCTATTTAGATGGTTAACAAAACGGAAGTGAAATGTAGAAAATGTATACAAGTGAGTCTTATGGTAAAGAGAGAGATAGGGGGGAGGAGAGATGGAGTTGTTATAATTTTGTTTTAACAAAATTATGTAAAAGATAGCTTAATGTTTGATAGAAAATTCGATGTCTGAAAAAAATGTTGTTATTAACTTGAATCTTTAATTTTTTAAGTAAATAGTTTCGGGACTAAATATAACTATTATTGTAAATAATTACAATAATAACTATAATAGTTCCCTATACTTTATATTGTCTGTTTAATTACCACTCTCAACCCCCTCTATTAAATTGCAAAAATTACACTACCCACCAATTTCTAATCCCATTTTTCCTCTCAATTCGTTGTTGGAAGTTTTACCGGATGATCCTGAATCCTTAAAAAAGGATTTTGGGTGAAGTAAATTATCGTAATGGTACCTTAAAGTGGTTTGTTTTTCATTACATTTATATATATATATATATAACTAAATCGTAGTTTAATCGTCCTAATTGAATCAGACCAAGCAATAGTTGTATTAAAATGTGCTCAATACACGTGTGATAAAAATAAAATAAAAATAACTTGTAAAGCTTTTAACTTTAAAAAAAATCAGGAGATCAGTTGAATCCGCTACCATTGTTTCAAGCTTACCGTGTCCTCAGGCGAGTTTTATCAAATTGATAAAAATCGCCTGAGGATATCGTATGCTTGATATCAAGATAACGGATTCAAATGATTTCCTTCTTTTACATATATTTACATATATATATATATATATATATATATATATATATATATATATATTAGGTTGGTGCTAAAATAATGACGTAATAATGTCCTTTTCTGATGTTAGAAAATACGTCAAAAAACGACATTATTACGTCATTATTTTTGCACCAACCTAATATATATGTATAAGGGGAGGCTGGTATTAAGATAATATCATAAAAATAAACCAATGAATACAGTTAGAAAAACATAAATGCAGAAGAAGGAACGCATAAAACGTGATAAAAACAACAAAAAAAAAGCAAAGAGGCAATAAAGAAAATGTTAAATACAACAAAATTACAAAAAAAGAAAACTGTTCATTTCAACGATACCCATGATTGGCGAATGTCGACCTAATATATATATATATATATATATATATATATATATATATATATATATATATATATATATATATATATATATGTGTGTGTGTGTGTGTGTGTGTGTAATACTCCAGAAGTAATATCACTAAGATATTTCTACGAAGAAAACTGCTACAAAACATTATTTTTCCACATAGTCATTTGTACTACAGTGGATGCGCTATGGTGCAATGAATAGTGTCTGCGGATGAGAAATTGCAGAGCAGAGTTCGAATTCCAGCTGAGTTACTTGTGTTCATAACTATATATAAATGATCACACAAAACAAGGCGTACGAGCCATTCAAGGTATAGGGTTATTGGGTGGTGTTGTATGAACGTAAGAAAGGGCGGGAAGTGAAGTACATGATGCAATGCAGGGAATAAAAACCTTAGACTTGAAGAGGTCAAGATTATAGTGAATGGGAAAATAACCTGCCTGAAAAAAAAGCAGCAGTTCTTGGTCCGATTTCAGCTTCGTCTTATTGGAATACAATTAAATGGGGTTGATTCATACATGTGTACATGACTTGGCGTGTCCCAGCTGTAAAGGTCAGAAGTGGTGAGACTAAGAAATGTAGCTCGTCAAAACACATCCCATGGAAATAGAGATAGGTCAGCGATAGGCTTGAGATGTTTTATATGTGGGAAAGGAATTGTAGTGGACAATATGATTCATCATCCACAAGGCCGTATAGACGCTTATGAACTATATCAAGACAGGAGAATGACGACTGCGTAGCTCCAGTCCAGATACGACAAAGATAATCCATCGTTTTATTTGATCTGACTCTTGTAAAGTGTATAGCAGTTGTGTCAGATGCTGTAGAGGCGCAATGAACATACAATTTTTCCAACATCAATAGCAGTAGATCCAATATATGATTTCCACTTGAGGTCTAAATAGACTTTCATAACATGAAGACATGATCCATATATCATGATAGGTGAAAGTTCACGGTCTGTTTTATGATTGTGTAACATTAATAGTTTAGTCTTGGCTATATTGGATTTTACAAGGCAATCCTTTACCCTATTGATCCACCTGAGCTAAGTCAAAGGAGCAATGTGACGCTAGGCTCTGGTTTTCTAGATTTTTGAAGGGGCACCTGTAAACTGTTGTATCATCAGCAGAGATGCTCACTTACGCCCAAATAACTCAGGTGAAGGTATGAATCCATCTCTTCCCGCCAGCAATGGGGAAATAGCAGGGCAGACTATTCATATAACATTGCTTGGCAACGAATTTAGGAGAATGAACACCCTGAATTCAAATCAGATTGAAAAGGGTTGGATTATATTGCCCAAGACATACCACTCTTGCTACGGCTGCAATACATTGTGGCCCCCATAGCCTTAGGGCTTGCTGGACTCATAAGCGTGTTTATCGCTATCACTTAACCTGCTAAACTGCTAGTCTTTGATTTTTTATTAGTATACATTTATCCTTATCTGAATTTTTATTATTGCTGATTTTTTTTAAGTGTATCGATGTTCAAAATTTTTTCTGAACATTAAAACAGCTATTACAACATTTGCTAAAATATAGAATTCTTAAAAAAGGCATGTCTGACCATATATGGAGGGAAAAGGGTAATCACCACACCTGTGGAGTTTAATTGAAATATTAGACACACAACATCACTGGAAAATACGAAAACGTAAGGAATCAGCGTATATGCTAGGTCACAAAAATCCCTTTAAGTCGGACAAGGATAGCAAGTAATACACAGTGTTAGAGCAAAACAACAATAACATCAAATTTTAATATGAGCTCTGGTAAAAAAAGATAACCGAGTCATTAGTTTATAAATCCCCAAAATTAATTCATTGATGTACCCAAGTAAAGACACTGGTTGAATCAATCCAGTGACATGACCCAAAGTGTTTTCAGTTCAATACCTGCCCACAGTAGAGGTTAACAAAAGCTTGGAGATTTGAGTTACTAACGGAAAATCACTCAAACTAAGATATCCGGAAAATGCATGGCATTTGAAACTAGAACAATCTACCCCCGTGGAAGAAAAAAGGGTTCGACTCGAAATTCCAACATATATCACCTGAATAAAGCCGGGGTGTTTAACGGTCGAAACGTCGTGAATATAATATTAAAGATTAGTACAACAGTCCGAACAAGGTAAATAATGTGAAATTCCTAAAAAAAAAAAAAAATAGGAAAAAATTTGAGAAGCCTAAATGAAACAAAAATTGTTCCAATTGACTCTGTCGACATCACCAAAATAGAATACGAAAACGTTAAAAAGAAATTCGCCAATATATGTCAATTTTCCCTGCACGCAATCAACTATAAGCTTTCTCTTTTATCTTTCCAGGTCATCCGACGTTTGACGACAGCAGAAACAAATCTCAGTCTCTCTGACCGATGGCTCCATTCCGGGTGACATGTTCCGAGACAAGCACACATTTATAGCATTTGAGTGAGCTAAAAGCTCGAAAAATTACATGCAAGTCACGACTGACGAAATCAATCTTCTGGGACATGTGTCAGGTTGCATGGGAGAAGCAGGCGGAGACTGTCTAATTTTTCATATTAGAAATGGTGAATTTGACCTGTCATATTGTTGTGTTAGTTACCGTTAGTTATAAACACTTTGTACCGAATCCAAATATACAGTGCACTTGGCGTTGACTTGCTTTTTTCCTGCATAGAAGTATGATCAAGTAAGCATTTCGCTTTATATTTTTTTGTCAAACTATATCATTTTTTGTTTCCCTTAAAAACGTTTTAAATTAAAATAATCGGACTCTACCGAAATTTAAATTTAACGTTCTCACAGAAACAAGGATGGTATTTTCTCCCAAAAATAACACGTGAAAATTTAAATTTTAATTCAGAAAGTGCATTGGAATAGCGAAAGGTGACCTCCAAATGCTAAAAAAAGTATTAAAAAACAGGAAAATGTTGTCAGCAAAGAAGAAAAAAACTACGTAATCTAGGTCCTCGTATATGACAGGAAATTCTGGACAATCTTCTCACAGATGACGAAGAGAATTTAAGTAACAGAAATGTGGCTCTACAGAAGGATGTTGAGAATGCTATGCACTGTACATGTGCGCAACGAAGTTTTAGGGGAAATTGAAATAAAAAGGACACTTATAAATAGAATAAATAAAGATTTTAAATTTCTACGGTAAATATTGAGGAAACATGGCTAGGAGAATATGTCACTCACAAGAGGAATACAGCGAATAAGCTACATAACGAGCTTGTGTTAATGTTGGACAGAACAGAAATTTGGGGATATAGCCAAAAGCCAAAACTTACTATGAGCTACAAATGAGAGGAAATAGTGGAGAGTCATGATCGACCAGGTTCTGAAGGAACGCAGCTCATAAAAGAAGTATTTCCTTCAGCACTTTAGTGATCATCGCATACCACCGCTTCCTTTTATCCTTTTTTAATATCCCTGAATTGCAAAAACTTTGTGGAAATACAGTAGAGTATTGTCCAGTGTTTCGTGTTTTCGAATTCAGAGCAGTCGTTTAAAACTAGCTTTGCCCCTCAGCTCGACAACACAGATTGTCTTGTTATTTGAACCATAGTGGATTAATTTATGACAATTTAAACGGCAAAAGTGCTTAAGAGAATATAAGAGAATTTATGAAGATTTCAACTGTGATCGTCAATTTTCGTGGCAATAATATTTATGCTAGACGCATATCTTTGCCTCAAGTGGGTTTTTTTTTTGGGGGGGGATTATATTAGGATATTTCATTTTGCCATAACCCCTTGCAAGATTAATAATAAAAAAAAGTAAACATAATTCACATAGCAGATATTTGAAAACCTATTAAAGTTTCCTGTTTAAGTGTGCGTGACTCGTACAAATATATAAACGTATGAGATGAAGAAACGGATGCAGGTACACGTGTATATGCTTGCGTGCACCACTTGTATATCTCTCTGACCCCGTGCAGTTGTTATCTTACTGATATCAAATCTGACCCATCGCATTACCAAAGTAGACTACTGTCTCGCTTGCCTATCTCTGCTTCATCTCTTCTGGATATCATTTCGCCATAGATTTGTGGTTTAGCCGAAGTGACAAAGCAGATTGGACGATTGTAGATTTCTTTATTTCAGCCAGATTTTAATCTGTTTCTGCACCCACAGCAAGCAAATTAAATCGTACATTTGCGATACTTATAAAGTTCCATCTGAGGAAACTGATTTCATTCAATCCCTCTTATCAGTAGCAAAATAGTAACCGTGGATTTTAGCAGATGCATGAAAGTTTTACAGGTTGTGACAGGAATACTTCCGATATTTGAAACTCTAATCTGTGGTGGGGGTGCTAATAAACTTTGGATAATAGATATGTTGTCTTCATCTAGCCAACGGTTTTAAACATTTTTTATCAGATCTTACCAGTTACTATTAGAACGGTGCATAATCTAAGTTTTCTGTGGAGTTTTTTTTTCCTGGTGAATCTGTAATTGCAACAGGGAACTTTTCATGTTACTTCGAAATGATTTTGCTTGCTATTGCCAAGGTTTGATATTTTTAGAGCCACAGGTTCGGCGTTTAAAAAAAAACATATGAAAGACCTCGAAAATGGAAAACATTAAAAATAAGCGTATGAGTGAAAAGAGCAACATTTGGAGGATGTCATTTTACAAATGAAAATGTAGAAAATCTGTAGCATTTTGCTTAAACAACAGAGAAATGCATTTTCAAAATCAGTCACGTGGGTTTTTTTTCAACTTTTAAAATGTGGGAGGTATTTCTGCCGCACCCTCTATTTCTCCACCTGTGTTTCACAGACTACTCGAAGGAGTTAGAAAAAGTACGCCACCAAGATCTGTTGGAACTGCTCAGCAAGCTAGATATATTTGGGAATTAATAATTAAGAACCTACACTTCCAGCAAACCGCCTATATGCGGATAGAGAATAAATTCAGAAGATATATAAAATTAGACAGAGGCCTAAGAGAAGGATGTGTCTTCTTACTGGACTTATTCAACTAATACAGTGAGGCAATTCTAAGAGAATTAGAAATCCTACCGAGGTTCATCATTGGCGGCCACAATCTTAACAATATAAGATATGCAGATGACACAGTTTTGAAAGCAGACACCGAAAGCATATTACAAAACCTTCTGCAGCAGGTAGGGAAGGAGAACGAGAAGAAGGGCCTAACCATAAACTATAAGAAGACAGAATGCATGGTCATCAGTAAAAGGATGAGACTGAAATGTAATTTACAGGTTGGGGACGCTAAAATCAAGCAGGTGCTGAAATTTAAATATCTGGGAAGTGTTCTGTCAGAGTACAGTAAGTACGACGCTGAGAACTGAAGACGTATTGGGATGGCCAAGAACAAATTCCAAAAGGCAGAGTATTATGAGACAGGAGGATTTTGTTGGTAACAAAGAAAGGATTACTGAACTGCTAGGGGATATATGTCCTCCATTACGACAGAGAATGAACGGGGTCCTTAAAGATGAAGAAGAGACTAGAGGCAGCAGAGGTATGGTTCTACAGAAGGGTGTTAAGGATATCATAGACCGAGCGTGTGAGCAACGATGAGTTTTAGAGAGGAGGCAAAGAAGAAGGAAGCTTTTACTTAACATCAGGAAGAGGCGGCTAAAATTTCTGGGACTGGTAATGAGAAAAGAGGGCTAAGAGTATCTGCTACTCGCAGGACGAATAGAGAGAAATAGAAACAAGGGAAAGCAACGTGTGGTATACCTAGCCGGCTTAAGCAACAGGGCCAGGCAGTAGCAGCAAAGGGAGAAAACTTATTGAGAGCTACAAGGGATAAGGGAGAAATGGAGAGCCATGATTGCCTACGCCATGATGGGATACGGTGCATGAAAGAATAAGAATATATCGTAAAATTGGCAGCTAGAAAATTTCTTCACAGTTAAAAAAAATATGCAATGGAGATGTGATTCTGACGACGACAGTTGCAATTTTCATGTACAAAACATGTGAGAAATAGGGATGCATTGAAGAGTAAAAGAAATATAAAGACAATGGAGTTTACAGCGCAGAAATTTGGGGGAAGCATGCCTACCGAAGAAAGAATGATTATAAAATTTAAAACTCCCAGAACACATCAAAACAAGAGTGTCAAATGGGAGCAAATTGAAAGAGGAGAACGAATCGTGAAGAAAAAGTGGGAGGTCATGAAAGGGCAATATTGATTAAAAAAAAAAATAAGACGGCTCTGTGGAGACGATAAATATGCTGACACGAAAACAAGTTCCTATTCTGCCACCTACAACCACATAACGAAACCAACGTCTAAACAACTAATATCCTGTATCGTAAAACTTTATTTTAAAGTAAGTAGCAATTTTTAGAACAGGGGTTGTATACAAAAATAAATGAAAACTGAAAATAAATAAAAATAAAAATACGAATACAAAAACAAATATAATAAAAACTAATAAAAAATACACCCTATACAGACTAATAGCTTGGTAATGAAATTTAGGATTTCTCGGTTTTCTGTTAATTGATTTTGATAAAAAATTTCCCGATTGGTTTGCACAATAATGCAACATCATTGTTAGGTTTTCATTATTCTGTTTAACATCGTTTATTTTATTTTTTTTTTTTTGATTTATTTATTATTTTTTTTATCTCAGATTCGATAGTTTTTTTCGTGAACTTGGCTCTTCGATTGCGTCAGTCAGAGCCTCTTTCCATTATTTACTTGTTGCGGAATTTATCGATTGAGCTGCGACCGTCAAGCGAATCTGGCGCATCTGAACGAAGGTTGACCAAACGTTGCAGAAGTCGTATTTGTTTGGACGTGCAAATTAATAGTAAGCGTTTCAGTAGAAACTAGCTTTCGCAAGCTGTTTCCAGCCGGATGTATACATACTTTAAGTCATTACGATCCGGTTTGAATTCAAAGTTTCCCATTCCTAGACGGGTTGCCATCCAAGGCTATGGAACCAAGTCTGTCCTGATATTTTACCAAGAAATATAAGAGGTGAGAAGAGGTGTTTTCAACGATGCCACAAAAGTAGGAGAATCCAATCATGGCTGTTAGACAATTTCTGCGATCACATCACGGCTTACATCTGGCAACCTAACTCCCCAGACTGCAACCCCGTTCATTATTACGTGTCGGGCACAGTTGAGCGAAAGAAGAGAAAAACTCAACACGGAGGCCTGCAGGGGGAAGTGCTACTTTAGGCCAAGAGCGTGTCTGCTCGAAGACCCTATGTCTATCAACAAAACTCTGCACGATGCCACAAAAGTAGGAGAATCCAATCATGGCTGTTAGACAATTTCTGCGATCACATCACGGCTTACATCTGGCAACCTAACTCCCCAGACTGCAACCCCGTTCATTATTACGTGTCGGGCACAGTTGAGCGAAAGAAGAGAAAAACTCAACACGGAGGCCTGCAGGGGGAAGTGCTACTTTAGGCCAAGAGCGTGTCTGCTCGAAGACCCTATGTCTATCAACAAAACTCTGCACGATGCCACAAAAGTAGGAGAATCCAATCATGGCTGTTAGACAATTTCTGCGATCACATCACGGCTTACATCTGGCAACCTAACTCCCCAGACTGCAACCCCGTTCATTATTACGTGTCGGGCACAGTTGAGCGAAAGAAGAGAAAAACTCAACACGGAGGCCTGCAGGGGGAAGTGCTACTTTAGGCCAAGAGCGTGTCTGCTCGAAGACCCTATGTCTATCAACAAAACTCTGCACGATGCCACAAAAGTAGGAGAATCCAATCATGGCTGTTAGACAATTTCTGCGATCACATCACGGCTTACATCTGGCAACCTAACTCCCCAGACTGCAACCCCGTTCATTATTACGTGTCGGGCACATATGAGCGAAAGAAGAGAAAATCTCAACACGGAGGCCTGCAGGGGGAAGTGCTACTTTAGGCCAAGAGCGTGTCTGCTCGAAGACCCTATGTCTATCAACAAAACTCTGCACGATGCCACAAAAGTAGGAGAATCCAATCATGGCTGTTAGACAATTTCTGCGATCACATCACGGCTTACATCTGGCAACCTAACTCACCAGACTGCAACCCCGTTCATTATTACGTGTCGGGCACAGTTGAGCGAAAGAAGAGAAAAAAAAAAAACTCCTTGTAACACCAAAGATAAACCGAAGGCAAGGATTATGGCAACATTCACCAACTTAAACAAGGAGACCATCTAGAAGTGAGGCATGAAACTTCAAATTTATTCTTTAATATTTCAAGGTAGATTTTGTGTAATTTTCGTAAATATATCTGTTAAAATGAGATACCAGTGTTATTTCCATTTTTGCGTAATTTAGACGACAATATATCCATCGCACCCTGTATTTTCACGCATATATACAATCTAAGGACAATAGATAGATATATAAATATTCTATATATATATATATATATATATATATATATATATATATATATATATATATATATATATATATATAGGATAATAATATATTTTTAATGCGTGCTATATTTATGGCTTAAACTACCCAGTAGCAGGCATAGAGCATATGTAAATAAATGTGACATTGAAGTCAACACATAACGGTTTCAGTTGCTGTATAAAATGCAGTTAGGGTATATGCGTGTTGCAAATTGACCTGAGCAGACGGGCAACTTCGCCCAAGCAGACTGATACACAAACCTCATATATATATATATATATATATATATATATATATATATATATATATATATATATATATATGTATGTATGTATGGAGAGAGAAGAGAGAGAGAGAATATAAGAAGGATTATACATAAACAAATATTTAATGATTCTGTTTTAAGAGTGCATCTTTGTTTTTCACCAAAGCCACAAACTTTTACGACTCTCCTTATAATTTCTTTCGTGTTAAAACAGATCCCAGTATTTTATTAAAACGATTACTTTGTCCTTCATAACATGCTCCACCCAGTTTTGTTATTTTTTAATTTTTTTTTTCCCCTTTTTCTCTTAATGTTGAGTTGGCAGCTAGTAAAATATAAATGTGACCTTCGATGAGCAATCAGTCAGATGGCCCATTTATACCCGGTATTTTATGACCGTTCAACAAAACCTATATAAAAATGAACTAACAAATAATGGTAAACTGATGGGAAGCCATTGCGAAAAGAGTTCTAATGCTCTTCTATATTTGCTTGTGAAGTTTACACACTCTCAGTACGCATGCGTATGGGAAGATGTCGTGTTTTGAAACGCGCTCCAAAGTATATTGCATGATTATCACAGTTGCAATACTTTTACAAAATGTAAAGATTCTTTACTAGGCAGTATTTAAGAGGGTATGATTTATTGAATGATAATTTTGTAGTTTTCATGCACGATGCTCTCTTCAGGTGCTGAATGATGACTGATCATTATATAATTTAAATTTTGTTAACTATATTGGGTTATCACAATGATGGCGCAGTCCATATTTCATACGGGGATTGTTGAGATTTTAATAATGTATTTCATACAAAAATAACTCTCATTATAAAGGAAAAAAATACAGTTATTTTTAATACAAAATTCAAAGAAACAATAATCCCTGCATGAAGTATGGACTGCCCCATCATTGCGATAAGCATAAAGCGAGATATTTAACGATATTTAAATATTGTAAAGTTCTGTCTCAGTTCAGCACCTGACGATTGTGTTGTGCATGTAACTCCGAGTCTTGCTACCGGGGTGGAAAAAATGTATATTTATTACTATATAATTTCTATCTCTGTTTTGTTTGCATCTTAGTAATCCATATGGATAATACCAAGAATGAAGTAATCCAGAGAGCGCAATGTTAAATCAGAGCAATTAATTCAATGAAAACAGGCAACTTCAAGGGTCCATTCGTTATAATTTATTTCCCCAGGGAATTAATTTTTCCCTGACTTCCAAGTGTGGTCTGATGACCCAGGGAAAAAGAAATTCCAATGGACCCTTAATGTTGTCTGTTTTCATTGAATATATATATATATATATGTATGTATGTATGTATGTATGTATGTATGCACACACACACACACACACACATATATATATATATATATATATATATATATATATATATATATATATATATATATATATATATATAAAGAAATATAGTCTTAAGGTGTGCTATATTTATGGAATAAAGTGCTCAATATCAGAGATAGAGCGTGTGTAAGTGTTGACTTCTATGTTCACTTTTATATATATATATATATATATATATATATATATATATATATATATATATATATATATATATATATAAAGAGAATGAGAGATATTGCAAATACTCAGAGTGTATGTTTGTCAGTAATAGGTTCAAAACATAATGTGAACTGATAATGTAGATGCCAATAATTACGATGTGCCAAAAGTTATTGGGAAGCGTTGCAGAATAGGACGGAAAATTTATCAACGAAATCAAAAGGCGATTGCAACAGCTAAACATGCCTTCTAAAAGTTAATCAGCCTATTAAGAAACAGAAAACTTTCGTTAGATACTAAGAAATGGGCGTTGAAATTTTATGTAAAACATGTCGACTTCTGCGCCAATGAATGCTGGGAAATCTCCTCAAAGATGAAGAAACGACTTGACGTAAGAGAAATATTTTGTAAATTCATCTGCCCTGATTACCAAGAACGAAATTTGTGAGTAACGAGTAAAGTGGAAATAAAAAGGGAATTTTTTTACTTAGAATTAGAAAGTAACAGTAAAAATTTCTAGAGCAATGAGGGCTTGGATAATTTGACACTCATAAGGTATACCGAATGCAAGGCAGACAGACGAAAGCAACTAGTAACCTACCTGGAAAGTTTGGTTAAAAGGAACAATGACTAAGATAGATGATGAAAAGACAAACGTTAGTAAGTCTATAAAAGAGTGTGACGTGATCG
>OZ010579.1:51212594-51235094 GCA_963932145.1 Acanthosepion lycidas | reverse complement strand
ATATATATATATATATATATATATATATATATATATTTGTGTATATATATATATATATATATATATATATTTGTGTATATATATATATATATATATATATATATATTTGTGTGTATATATATATATATATATATATATATATACATATATATATATATATATATATATATATATATATATATCAATTCGGCATTTAATCTTCTTCGAAGTAGTTCCCTTATGAAGTCACAAACTTTATCTAGAGTCGTTTCAATTTATGGAAGCATTCGTGAACCTCCTTTTTGTGGTTAACGTGCAGATGCCTTGTCGCATTCTCTTGGATTGATAAGATGTTTTGAAATCTTGACCTTTCAAGTGACATTTGATTTTTTGAAAAAAAAAAAAAAGCAAATGTGGCAAGGGGCAAGATGTGAGAAGTATGGTGTTTGTCGGATTGGGGAATGTTTTGCAAAGCAAAAAGAATTACTGCACAAACCATGGTCACTGACAGAAGCTCGGTGGTGTCGTTAGACGAACATAACATACACACTTTCCTTTTAATCACTACACAAAACAACGGACGGAAGTGAGAAAGTTATAACTTACTGAAAATACGCTCAAGATAAGTATGTACTACGTAGCTTCACTCAACGAACTTTAGCTCAGTTACCATAGCAACATTTCAGATACGATTTATCAAATCTTATATATTTTTCAATAATATTTGTAAATATTTTTCTCTAATAAAATTCATTGGCAATGCTAAACTATATTAAAATCAGTTTGCTTGATTTTTTTATATAATTAGACCATTATCAATTCGTTTATGTTATACAGTGTAACCCTGATATAAGAGAAACCCGGATATAAGAGAGATTTTATCTGGTCCCAAATTAGAGCCTGTGTTAATGTATATACAGAGTAACCCGGATATAAGAGAGTTGTCGGGACCGGAGAAGAAGTCTCCTATATCCGGGTTTCTTTTATATCCGGGTTTGGTCTATTTTGTTTATGTAAGTATGGCTCTAATTTGGGACCAGATAAAGTCTCTCTTATATTAGGGTTTCTCTTATATCCGGGTCTCTTATATCCGGGTTACACTGTATAAAGTTATTCTTAGTGTGTGGTCTGTACTTATAAAGACATTTTTTGCATTTCTGTTAAGACAGGATTTCCAGGGATTATTATTATTATTATTATTATTATTATTATTATTATTATTATTATTATTATCATTATTATTATTATTATTATTATTGACTTCTACGATTAAAGCTTTAATCTGACAAAAAAGGGAAAGAGTATGCCGAAACAGTTCCAAATTGGTTCACTGCTTCGTGCTAGACAAGTTTTCTCGCCCAAATCAGTCTGACATATTAATACGTCTACCATTCGTTCTTGCTTTGAATATTGATGTCACATCTGGTCTGGTGCTCTTTCCCTATATTTAGAGATTCTTGATAAAATCCAAAGAAGAATCTGAAATGCTATTGCTTCTGACATGTCATCCCGTCTGCAGTCCCTTTCTCACCGCGCTAATGTCATTTCCCTCTTCCTTTTCTATAAATATTTTCATGGTAATTTTCCTATTGAACATTCCGCACACAGTACTAGATTGGCGGTAACGTCTCATCCTGTTACTGTAGAAATGGCTAGATGTATCCGTTAGTTCTAGGCTAATCCCATCTTTTATTGTAATTGTCGCTTGTGGAGCTCTCACCCGGCTTCTTTCTGATTTTTTTATATTGTCTTGTATTTTTGGCACATACACAAACATTCATACATAGTAACACACACACACACACCTCTGTGTGCAGTATATGGTATATGCGTGTGCATACATATATTCAACCCAATTCTTACATTATATTCTACGCTAACAGTTTCTTCTATCGGGTTTTCACTTGTGAAAATGTTTTCTGTCTTGCTTCCCAGTGAAGCTTGATCTTCAAAAGTTAAAATGCAATGTCAATCGCTATGTTCTGTCTTACTTATTGTTCTTGTATTATTCTCTCTACTTCTTTTCCTCGTTTTTTTTAACACTCAATATCACTCAATATCACTCTTGCGCCTTAGTGGATTTATTGCCTTGGATGGGGTACAATGATTAAAAAAGTATGAGAAAATCATTCATGAAATACTTACCTTCAGTTTACCTTTGGTGTTAAAAGAAGTTTTCTTTTTGTTCTTTTGATCAACTGCGTCCCACACGTAATAATCAACGGGGTTGCAGTCTGGGGAGTTAGGTGACCAGATGTAAGCCGTGATGTGGTCGCAGAAATTGCCTGACAGTCCTCATTGGATTCCCCTGCTTTTGTGGCATCGTGCAGAGTCTTGTTGCTAGACATAGGGTCTTCGAGCAGTCACCCTCTTGACCCAAAGCAGCACTTCCTCCTATAGGCTACCGTGTTGAGTCTGAGGCCATGTGGAGAGATGAATGGAGGCATAACCTCACCATCACTCCAAAAACTTTCGTAATCTCAATTAGACTCATCCAACTCTTTTGTGGTGTTAAGTATAAGTGTACATTTTATTTCCATTTTCTTTCAAATTTTATCATTGCTTCACTTCATGCTGTTCATAACATCCTACTGTTGAACCAAATTTCTCTTGCTTAATGTTTTTTTCTTCCTATGTAACGAGCTTTTCCAGCATTCAATGCCATATACGATGATTTATATTACGTAACGGTTTAATTTGTTTCTACGTACAAGGTTTTCCTCAACATTTCATCAACAAACACTAAAAACAAGCGGGATCTATAACTTATAGCACTCCACAACATAATGCCAGCATTTGTGCAGGTGTGTCGTGAGCGAATACAGTTTAAGTGATCGCTCCCCAGTGGGACGTCATACAAGCAAACAATAATTATTGACAAAATTTGTGATGTCAACGAACACTCGTTGCCACTTTTGTGATGCCAAGGAATACTTGTCATTTTTGTGATGCTAGTTGTAGTAGAGACTTTATAATCGCAGATACAACTTATACTACGTCCTTGAACAATGCTGGCGTCAGACGCCTTCGAATAGTACTAATAGTACTTGCTCGATAATACTCGCTCGAATAGTAATCCGTACAGTAATCTAAAAAGAGGAATAGTATCGTGAACAGGGTAGAAATAGCGGCCCGTAGAGTATTAGAGGATAGAACAGAAATAGTGATCCGAATAGTAATAGGGGATAGACTAGAAATGCATATCAATTAGATGTCACGCGACCTTCTACTTATGCGTTTCCTCTGGGGTCACGTGGTCTACTTAATTCAATAATGGGATCGCCTGTGTTTGCTCACTGGCGATCTATGTTCAAACTCAAGTGTATGCAGCGACACTTTATTTCTGCATAACACAAATTAAATTCGAATTAATGTGACCAGCTTATCTTCCCACACTCTGGGAACGGACATTATGATGTTGCTGAATTCTGGCAAGCAGCACGTGTACTCGTAGTCGTGTGGCTTTTAAACGATAAGCAGTGGTCCGGGTTTACATTTCTGGAATTTTTTTATATATCTGATTTGTACTGTACAGGACGTGAGTCTTCCATTATTGCTTTTAAAACACCTCTTATATTTTAGCGTTTTTAGTACTTGGTTGTCCAGGGATTTATATTTTTTTTTAAATTTGACAATTTTTTTAAAAATCAAAAGACCAAAGATCAATGGCCATATTACGGTGAAACATCGGTTCTTGTGCAATCACCGAAATTAAGCAAAGTCGAGCCTGGTCTGTATCTAGAATGGTGACCATATGAGAATACCAGTTGCTATAAACTTAAATGTGCGAGTGGTCCAATGGATAACAGCTCTGAAGTGGAAAACGTACAGCCGAGTTTCATTCTGGTTCGTTTTATTCACTTACGCGCAAATACCCTTGGGAAGGAATGAATTCACATCTCCCCCAAATATGGATTAAATATTAGGCCTTGTATTAGTAAATCATTATTATCTCAAAATAAATCTTACACCTGAAAAATATTTTCTGGCTTTAAATAACCTACAAGAGGTTTAATAAGATGTAAAAAAAAAAGATTCAACCAATATTTGCTTCAACATTACTCCACAAAAATCGCAAGTCGTCGATAGGTTTGTTATGCTATAGACGAGGGTGTTACCAATTGTATCAGAAGATTGCGTTGAAGGCATTTTAAATCAGGTCGTGCGTAATAAATTTAAAGAAACGTGTTAAAGCTTGTAAAGGGATGACTTCGGAAAGAAATCTATCGAACATTTAAAAAAGCGAAGGAATTAAACTTTTATATTAATATTTTCTATATATTTTGAATATTTATTTCTATGAGGTCGATCTCAAACAAAGAAAATTTCATTTAGGAGTGTAGAGACCTCTGAATAGCAGAGAAAGCTGTTATATACTTAGTCTCAGCGTGTTTTTATGTCACTGTGTGCCTGCGCGAAGCGCCACGTGGTGGTTTGAATTTAAGAATTCTGCGGCTCGAATAATATCAACTCGGAAGAGAAAAGGTCCTTTTGTTTTCACGTTTACATCTCGGATCAATAAGAAAACATAATGAGAGGGTGAATTTTTACTTTTATCGTCCTAAACAGAACGAAATTTAGCAGGTGCCCTGGTAGACAAGGTGGGATGATCTCCATAATAAACCCTTGCCAAGACTCGAAATATGTATTTTACCAATATGTAAACATGGCCCGTTCTTCGTAATGTATGGAAGACAGATTTGAATGGTATAGTTAAAACGTGAACTAAAATATCAAAGAAAACTGATTATGTGTACTGCTTATCAGTGGTGCTGTTGAAATCTTTGGTCTCTCAGGATGTAGCACGTTCTGAAAAATGTTCATAGTGTATTTCGTATTGAAAAGACAAGCAGTGAGTTGATTCCACTGTATGAGAATTTGGTGACACAAATTTAACAGCTAGAAAATGCGTTGTGAATAATAGACTTGGGTCGATATTCAGGAAGTTGACGTCGAATGAGCCAATAGCATTCTTCATGAGAACTTTTGAAGAGATCAGGAATTAATATCGATATTAAGAAGTTATTGTGTCATGTATATAATTAAACGAATATTGGCAGATATTAGTAGTTCTGATAAATTGTTACTTAAATCTATTTTTCGAGTTGTTATTAAGTCTATACAATGGTTTAGAATTGACATTTGCTAGAAAGGTAAAGAAATAAACTTCCTGTACTTTATACTTGCTAATATTTTGTTGTGTGGTCCACGTAGATTTTCCCTGTGAATTGTGGCGAAAAATTTAACAAAGTTAACTGCATATTCAACGTTTCCCAAAGTAGATATTTACGGATATGAAACCGTCATTTGCTCTTGTTTAGTAGGAAATCCGTCAGATCTGCCAAAGTAAACCTGGCAGCTGCTCTTGAAAAGGAACTTCAGTCAGTGGTTAACTGGGGCTTATAAATTTGAACACTTGCAAAACAAAACAGATAAACTTTTCTTCCTGCCCTCAAGGTAGCTGATGCTAGACTACATCGAAACAATCGATGCATCCACTGCATGGAAAGTTGGGTCAATGTTTCGTGTCAGAAAATATCTTCCCGTTAGAGTCCATTTTCAGTCAGTTAGTTATGTGCCATGCGTGATACACGCTTAGGCGATCATGAATCTTTCGATACATGACTGACGAGACACATTTTTTTCCTGAAGTAGGTTGCCATTTCTTTTTTGCGGTAGACCAGTTGCCATCCAATGCTATAGAACACGGTCTGTCCTGCTATTAACCTATAGCTGGTTGGAGAAGAATAAGATTCATACCTTTTCCAAGGGTATTAGCACGTAAGTGAATGCAATGGATTCGACTGGAATTCGAACTCGGCTCTCTGATTCCTCAATACGAGCCGCTATCCATTACCACCTATAAATGTCCACTTTGCACATTTATAGATCTACAATTCATCAGAGCATTGAATACTGTCGACATATTTGGTGTGGTGCCCCTTGCTAGAGATTCTTGGCAAAATCCAAAAAAGAATCTTTAATGTAATCGATCCCGACCAGGCATCTCGACTTTTCTCCCCGACGTGACGTGGCTTCTCACTGAATTTTCTACGAATATTTTCATTGCAACTGCTCTGACGAGATTTTGACCCGACTACATGAATTTAAGCGTGCTACTAGATTGACATCTAGGTTCCACCATTTTACTGTTGAAATAGTTAAATACTACCGCCAATTTTATTCCAACAGTTTCTTTTCCTGAACTTCCCATCCGTGGAACACACTTCCGTCTCTCTTCCATCATAACTACAATCTTCAAAAAATTTAAATGCATTGTCATATTCTGTCTTCTTAAAACCCGGTGATCTTTTGTATTTTCCTCAATCTTCCCTATTCTAACTCTCTTTAAATTTCACGCCCTGTAAACCTCTTCGTATTAGTGGCATTCCCGCCTTGCTTGTAGTGAAAGGATGGAAACAAAAATAAAGCAAGTATTAAGAAAGTAGAAGATTTCGTTAGAAATAAAGAAAAGAATAGTTAACTATTAGTAATGTCATTCCTCATATATGGCAGTAAATGCTGGACAATCTTCTCGCAGATGAAGAAGAAACGAGAAGAAGTAGAAATTTCGTTCTACAGAAGGAAGCTGAGAATACCATGGACTTGACATGTGAGTAACGACGAAGTTTTGGATAAAATGGAAACATAATAAACACTTATACTTAACCTCAAAAAGAGACAGTTGAAATGTCTATATCACTATTAAGAAAAGGGAGTTAGGAAAATTTGACACTCACAAGACATATTGAAAGAAATAGCGACAAAATGAAAAAAAATGACCAAACGTTTGTTAATTCTGGATTATCTACTATCCATCCTCAAAATCCACAATAAATACTGTGCAACAGCTAGTTTAGATGATATAAAAATTGCTGAAAATGGTCATGATCTTAACTTCCAAACACATCGCTTTTAATAAAGAATCAATCCTTGATAAAATCAGCTGTGAACACGGCCACCCTGAACACGGACAGTGAGGGTATATATATATATATATATATATATATATATATATATATATATATATATATATATTCTTTGAGAAAATGCAAACGGAAATAATACCTCCGCATTTCCGATCATTATCAATTTTTGACATATTTCTTTCATCTTAATATCCACATGTTTTAACGCGGTGTGTCTGTCATACGTGGGATTTATCAAACAAGATGCATAGAAATAGTCCTTGTGTAAGTATTATAGCGTGTAGAAACAATCAGTTGTCGCTTATGATGCTTTTAAACCGTAACTAGGCGAGAAACCGATTATCAGTTTCGAAACATTTTTCGCTAGAACTATGATCCTCGAAATGTACTGTATTTAAAGAAATACATAGGCTTCAAAAAACATATGGCATAGCCAAAATGCAACTATGTTTGGTGAGAAGTTTTATATCTTTGTAACTATTAACGGGGGCGGATATCGAAATTAATAATAGATTCTGTTCAAACTTCGCATTAACAACTTGCTAACGTCTTCTTGTAATGTCCTGATATTATGATAAAGCTACGTCTGCTGAATACTTTAGCAGTTCGTTAAGCTATGAAGTAAAAAATATTAAGACACTTGGCTTGTTATCATTTTAGTCTGACTCTGAGTTTTCGAAGTTCACAATGACTAACTCAGGTGACGGTGATGTTGAGAAAAGCGATATCTTTCATATGGTCCGTTTGCCCAGGCGTAAACATTTGAAAAGCAAAACTGAATATTAATAGAGATTATATTCAGGAATGACGGCTAATGAGATTACTGTATTGTGAGAGAGGTAAGAAAAAGTCTAAAACGATAGAATCAAGAAAAGGAAAAACAACAAAATGCTAAAGGGCAAATATACATGAAACACTGAAAAATAGAATATTTTATTTAAAGAAACCAAAAAAGAAAACTCGTTTAAACGCCGGCTCCTGTACAACGTTAAGCAACGAGACTGGTCATTACCTAGATGGGTGACCTCTTTGCAAAACCAATAAAATACAAATATCTTTTTAACCAATTTATTGTACTTACGTGATTATTTTTCAACATTTTTTTTTTAACTGACACCTGAAAAATTCTGTATGAATTATAAAATAAAAATCTCGTATTACTTTTAGATTTTTAAAAATACCCGGTATGAATTATTAATATATTGTTATGGGGTCCTCCCCTTTTTCATATGTGGACTCGACCAGAGCGTTACTTGGACTGCTGCCATTAAGTATCCAGAGTCAGAATCGAGAGAGATTGGGAGAGTCAGCAGGGATTGTGATTAAGTTGGAGGTAGAGTAATAGTGTGAGGTATTCGCTTGTAGAAGTCAGTTACAAGCACGAAGACTCTAAGGAAGTCCTACTTCGAGACTATATATATATATATATATATATATATATATATATATATATATATATATATATATATATATATATAAATGTAATGAAAAACAAATCACTTTAATGTACCATTACGATAATTTATTTCACCTAAATCCTTTTTTAAGGATTCAGGATCATCAGGTAAATCTTCCAACAACGAAATGAGAAAAAAATGGGATTAGAAATTGGTGGGTAGTGTAATTTTTGTAATTTAATAGAGGGGGTTGGAAAACAAATTAACCCCACAAATAGAATGGAAAATCATCTCAAAAGCCAAAACTCCGATTAATTTCAGAGACCGATGCAATTTGTGCATTATGGAAAAAATACTAATTATAAAACATAAGGATCCGGACATACTATTGAACAGACATAATGAGTTGATTTGTAAATGTAGGCATAAAAATCACCTCATTTTAACAAAGTATGTGTAGATATATAAATAGAAAATATAAATTGTTTTAAATGAATATATGAAAATACTGACACTGTGCTCTTTGATAAATGTGTTGGAACCTAAATTTTTTTTTTTTTTTTTTTTGTGAACTTATTTAGATATATATATATATGAACATTATAGATAAGGGTAACTATGTATTTATATTGTGGACACATATGTATGGTAGTATGGATATATATGTATAAATAGATATACACGTGTGTGAGTATAGGTATTACTAATATGAAGCATGTTTGAATACTGAATATTTTTTATATTTTTTAACGTGTATGCTGCATGGGTGTGGATGTATATGTATAAATGTTTTAATGTTTGTTTTGTATGTATATGTATATTATATATGTATGTACAAGTATATGTGTGTGTACATGTACTTAAACATGTGTGTTTTTATGGTTTTAAACTACTTGTAATCTATATATGTATATAGACGTAATTACCTTAGAATTTATATTTGGTAAGTGTACATATATATATATATATATATATATATGTATATATGTGCTCTTTTTATATTTTGTTTTGTATGTAGGGTCTTGTGCTTATATATAAATGTATATCTATTTATGGGTGTGTATGTGTATATGAGTATGTCTCTCTCTCTCTCTGTATATATATATACGGATGATTAAATGGTTAGATTAATTTTTTGATATATAGATTTGTATATGGATATATGAATTGTTTATGTATGTATATGTGTATATATGTGTGGATGTATATATGTATGTGTGGATGTATATATATATATATATATATATATATATATATATATATATATATATATATATATATGTATATGTGTGTGTGTGTGTGTATGTATATATGTGCGTACGTACATAAATTGATTTTAAATGAAATATTGGGTCTTTCTAATGACATTTTAAATTTATTTTCTTAATTTTGTAATGTCCTTCTTTTGTAATATTCTATAGTTTAAATTTTGTTTTCTTCTGAAGGGAATTTCATTTCTAAATTTAAAATTTAAATTTAAATATACCATTCTTTGACTATTAATAATAGTAATAATATTAGCTAAATTCCTTTAAAATGAAACACTTCCGAAATAACATTGATAAAATTAAATTTTAACTGTGAAATCTATATATATTTCAAATATTAAAATATAGATAAAGATTGCAAAATGTAAATATAATTTATGTGCGAGGTTAAATGAATTTTTGTGTAAATTATCTAAAGTGTTTCTATGGTTTTATTTCTTTTTTTTTTTCTTTTTTTTTTTTACTTGTTAATGATCGTATGTATATGTGTATATATATGTGTGTGTGTGTGTATGTATATATGTATATATATATATGTGTGTGTGTATGTATATATGTGCGTACGTGCATGAATTGATTTTAAATGAAATATTGGGTCTTTCTAATGACATTTTAATTTATTTTCTTTATTTGTAATGTCCTTCTTTTGTAATATTCTATAGTTTAAATTTTATTTTCTTCTGAAGGGAGTTTCATTTCTAAATTGATGATTTAAATTTAAATATACCATTATTTGACTATTAATAATAGTAATAATATTAGCTAAATTCCTTTAAAATGAAACACTTCCGAAATCACACTGATAAAATTAAATTTTAACTGTGAAATCTATATATATTTTGAAATATAGATAAAGATTGTAAAATGTATATAGTTTATGTATGAGGATAAATGAATTTTTTTGTGTAAATTATCTCAAAGGTTTTTTTTTTTTTTTTTTTTTTTTTTTTAATGATCGTATGTATGTAGGGATTCACATGAATTTATTTGTGAGGCATATATGAATAAATGAAAATTAATATTACCCTCAAATTCTATTATTAAATAATGAAACCTAATCTTTAATTTAGTTTACCAATGTAATAAATAAATTGCATTCATGAATTAATTTTGAATATCAAAATAGATATTATATATATATATATATATTTTTTTTTTTTGGAAATACAATTAGTCGGGTGAATAAACTATTAAGATTTTAAATATTTCTTTATGTCCTAGATAAATATGTTTATTACAATAATAGTTATATTTAGTCCTGAAACTACTTACTTAAAAAATTAAATATTTAAGTTAATAACAAAATTTTTTTCAGACATCGAATTTTCTATCAAACATTGTAAACTATCTTTTACATAATTTTGTTAAAACAAAATTATAACAACTCCATCTCTCTTTCCCCCTCCCCCCTATCCCTCTCTTTACCGTAAGGCTCACTTGTATACATTTTCGACAATTCATTTCCGTTTTATTAACCATCTAAAGAGGCCAAGTTTTCTGTCACTCCTCCTACTCCAATATAAAACATACTTAAGAGAGATATAAAATTAACCCCTCCCTATACTTTATATTGTCTGGTTAACTACCACTCTCAACCCCCTCTATTAAATTACAAAAATTACACTACCCACCAATTTCTAATCCCATTTTTTTCTCATTTCGTTGTTGGAAGATTTACCTGATGATCCTGAATCCTTAAAAAAGGATTTAGGTGAAATAAATTATCGTAATGGTACATTAAAGTGATTTGTTTTTCATTACATATTAGCTCTGTCCTAACATTGAGCTCTCAGGATTTCATCCTCTTTGGATTTACCAATTCGGTTTACCAAGTTCCTTATAACTTAACTATTATATATATATATATATATATATATATATATATATATATATATATATATATGACTAACCGCGTTCCTGGATTTACTAACAGAATTACCCTTTGTATTATTGTGTAAATACATTTAATTTCTTGTCTTTATTTCTTGCGTTTGTCATTCATTGGAGACCGAATTTCATCTCGGAATCCACAACATATATAAAATAATCAGATATTATCTATTGTTTCTTTGTTGGTAATACTGTCCTTTGGTGTATAATGCCACAGAAACCTGACACTAGTGTATTGTCGTACTCCCACATTACATTGAAACACTAGTTCCAGTAGGATTAATGCAAAGTTGAGCCAGGTTAGTACCAAGATGGGTCCATCGTTTGGGAATATCAGGTGCTTTAAACTGCAATATGCATTTGATGTAATGGATAATGACACGGAATTTGTTAATCGGAGAGCCCAGTTCCAATTCCAGTTGAGTTCATTAAATTCACTTACGCATAAATAAACGTCGGAAAAAGTATGAATTCACCTTTTCTCCATCCTACTAGCTCTAGGTTAAATATTAAGTCTTTTACCCCGAGAGCGTTAGTGTCTCTTCCCAAACACTTATACAGTGGAACCCCGGATCACGAATTTAATTCGTCCCTGAAGTTCGTTCGTAACCCGTAATGTTCGTAAACCGAAACTATTTTTCCAATAGGAATCAATGTAGAGGAAAAAAAAGTCACAATGCAATAAAACTGGAAAAGAAAGCACAGCACACGGATGTATACAGCACGGACTCAGAAATTATTCCGTTCGGGTAAACTCGGTTCGGCAATGTTGTTAGAGAACCGAAATTTTATCCGATAACCGAGGTATTTTCATCTCGAATTTTCTGTTCGAAAACCGATTTGTTCGACATGTGAGACGTTCGACAACCGAGGTTGCATTGTATAGTATAAAAATTATTTTCTGGCTTTAAAATAATCTGAAAAGTTTGATAAACCATATAAAATGGATCAATCAATAAAAAATGCGAGTAAATTAAATCTAAACAAAAGGATACATAGTTTTTTAATCATCTCACCCCAAGCAAGGCAACGAAATCACTAAGACGCACAGGGTTAGTGAGTTTGAAAGAATATCGGAAAAAGAAAAACATTATTAAAGAGTCAGATCATTAAAAGAACAGACATGAACGACATAGTACCTTACATTTACATTTTTGAAGATCAAACTTGACTGAAAAGCAAGAAACTGGAAGAGAGGTCCACGAGCAAGAAGTGAGAAAAGAAACTGTTAGCATATAACTTAATGTAAGAATTAGCATGAGTGTATGTATGCACACGTATATAACATATATCCCGACACACACACACACACACACACACACACACACACACACACACACACACACACACAAAAAAAAAATATATATATATAGAAAATAGGAAATAACTCGTTAGGTAAATGAATAGTTCTTTAGTATTTTAGTTATTATTTTTTTAAAAATAGTGCTCGATACAAAAGTAGAGCATAAATATAATTATTTATTTAAAAATATGATTCCAACATCATCAAATTTTCCGACATCATCAAATTTTTTAATTGAATAATTAGCATAAAAACAAACAAACAATAAAATAATTTTTAAAATCCATAGTCCTAATAAATAGTTTAAATACCCTACAAAAAAGATAACCCTTTATGAAGTCGTCAAAAAAACAAATGTTACGGCAGTTTTTTTATATACACAAAACCCTTTCAGAAAAAAAATAAAATAAAATAATAAATAAATCTCCATAGACACGTAAACCAGACTAGACGAAATCATCTTCCGTTTTAAATTTAGACACCCCAACCTTACCCTGACTTGACATCTATGAATGTAACTCTATACTGATACAAATTATTAACACCCTACTCCCCTTTTTATTTAAACAATCGCTCTAGCCGTTACCATGGAAATTTTGATTTCAATAATGAATATGCTATTAAAACACGTAAATTTCAGAAATAAGTTATTCCAAAAAAAAATTCGCTTGAAGATGGAACAGAGCTTACTTTAATTCAATTTAATTCAAATAATTATATTGAAGTTTTCGGCTCTTGGTTTGAAACATGGGAACTCTTATGTAGCGTGTTGGAATCATATTTTGAAATAAATAATTATATATATATATATATATATATATATATATATATATATATATATATATATATATACGTATGATTTGTTTGTTTATTTGAATATTTCAATGCAGACAAATTGCAATATATGCAAATGTCAAGCTTTATCACTAAACGGAAAAAACGCATTACTATTATCGGAAATAATCTGTGATATCCACTGCAAATAATACGCAGAAATTATCATATGAAAGCTAGCAGTATATTCACAAAGTCATTCAGACCGTCAATCTGCTTCACAAGCAGAGAGGCTTTTAACTTCTTTCATTTTATCGCATTCATTATTTTCTTTCTAATTTTCTCGGCTATTAAAGATGCATTTTTAAGAGGGAATCCGTTGAAGAAATCGCGTGTCATAATTGAAGAATTCGTTAAACCGGCCTATCTTTCGAATAATTAAATAAATACTTACACAGAGTAATCTACAAAAATGAGCGCCGAGGAGGTTTTTAATGATAATAGATGGCTTATCATTTGGCGAGAATACAGTTCTTTTGTTTGGCCTAGATAAAGTTTTTCCATTGAATAAGTGATTGCGGCAAAAATATTTATTCTTTTCGGATTAATTCTTTCCATATCTATCACTGCAGCCTATATTCAATATATTTCTTCTTCTTCTTCTTCTTCTTCTTCATTATTATTATTATTATTATTATTATTATTATTATTATTATTATTTGTTGTTGTAGTAGTAGTAGAAGAAGTATTAAATAATTTATTTCTTGCAACAAAAAAGTTTCGCTTGATAGTTTAAATTTCACATTATATAATGTTTGTGGATATTCTATTTTATGACCTTTACCAGCAGATACAGATATTACAGATCTTGGACAAGCTTCGGGGAAGAAAATTGTCATGGAAACAAATAAAATGAATCAAAAATAAAAATGCATGAAAATATAGGCTTATATTAATCTGTAAGATCTTGTGCAAAAGTTCACAAAAATATCTGGCGTAGAGTCAATTATGATATATAGGTTTCCTTATAAGATTAAATACGAATGTATATTCTTATACCTGTTTCATAACATATATGCAAATTACAATGCATCCATCTATCCATCCATCCATCCATCCATACATGCATACATACATACATATATATATATATATATATATATATATATATATATTTTGAACAATAAAAATTAAAAAATTGGGACACACTGGGTTGTAGATTAATATTCTTTCGTTTTTTTATTATTATTCCATTTAGATTCCTCGACTAGTTTCGGCCGAAATGGCCATCATCGGGAGGAGAAATACTTCTGCTTGCTGCTAGCACTAAACTACAGAAATGAATGTCTTGATGGAGAAAAAAAAAAAAAAAATATATATATATATATATATGTAGTTCTGTATGTGTGCGCGTGTGTTTATGTGCGTGTGCGCGTGTTTGTGTGGTTATCTGTGTGTGTGATTTTTCTATTTTACATGTGGCATAAGGCCGAGTTTAACGTGGGTTTCTCCGAACCTGTAGGGGCGGCCAAAAATATTCCCTTAGAACCTGCATAAGCGGGTTCGGGATCTGTCTACCTCCCCGGACGAAACTGTGCCCTTCGGCAAAGCCTCGTCCGGATTCCTCTCTGCTAAATCAGAGATTTCAACAGAAGTCGCACACAATCAGAGACTGCGTGTCGACTGCCTAAACGCAATCCTCAGGCCACGAGTTTTATTTTTTCTAGGCTATTTATAAATATGTGCATTGTGGGTAGTCTATTTTGGTGGTTATTTTTCCGGAACTCGTTTATTTGTTTATTTATTTATTTGGGTTAAATTATTTTGCTTGTTTTTACTTATTTTTATTTTTTTATTTTTTACTTTTTTTTATCTTATATATATATTTATTTATTTTTAATTTAATCTGTGTTTTATTAACGTAGTAAAATTTTTTTATCTCGCTTATTTAAATTTTTGTTTTGGTTTGGGAAGATAATTAAAGCTATTTATTCAATTTTTTGGTTGATTGCTGTAGTTTATTCTAACTATTATTTTTGCGGAATCAGTTTTTAATTTGTTTATTACTTCATTTATTGATTTGGATTGATAATCTTTTCATGTTTTTTCTAACGGTTAATTTATGGGGGTCGGGTTGTTTATTTATTTATTTAGATTAATTTATTTTACTTGTTTTTTATTGTTTATTTATTATAATGTATATCTGTATTTACTCTTTTCGGTTTTTGATTTTTAAGTAACATAGTATATATATATATATATATATATATATATATCGTTATATAACAGTTATAGCTATGTTTTCTGTTCGATTGTTGGTTTCAATTTTATAGTCTAACTAATATTTTGGTCATAATGGTTTGTTAATTTATTTACTTTATTTATTTGGATCCATTGATTTTGTTTTTTATTATTTATTTAATCTATTTCGTCCATTCTAACGGGTGTGATTTGGTAATTTGTTTGGGTTAATTTATTTTACTGATTTTATTATCTTTTTGCTTATTTATTTTTTTTTTTTTTTCAGTTTTCGATTTTCAAGTAACGTAGTAAAAATGTGTTTTCATGTCTGCATTTAGAGATTAGCTTGGATCGTTTATTTAATAATTTATTTTGGTTTGGCAAGATAATGATAGCTATTTTTCATCCAAGCAATTTTTTTCAAGTTTTGGATTGGTTGTTGTACGCTGATGAACTTTTTCTAATTTTCCAATATATTTTTGGTGTGATGTGCGTTTCTTTTTTAAATTTCACAGATATACTTAGAAAGCATTGTACTGTTCGCGTATTTACTATTTGTGAAAGATGTTTCTTGTGCATAATTTCTTTGTTTCTAGGGTTCTTCAGTTAATCCTATGTATACTTTTTCTTCATTATCTGGTGATTTTATCGTGGCTTTGTATATTACGCTGTTTTGTAAGAAATTACCGTTTAAAGGACATTCGTTCTTTATTCTGCAGTTGCACGTGGGTATAATTTGTTTGTGTGGTTTGATGAGTTTTCCTGTTGTGTTTTTTTTTATTATTATTTATGCCATGTTCTCGGTGCAACTGTAGCTGATTTTTACTGTGATTGTGTGGAAGATTTTGTGTAGGGTGCTTGATTCCGGGAAGTGTTTGTGTAAGTGATTGAAGAATATTTTTCCTACGTTTGATTTTACGTTTTTACTGTACGGTGGGTTGAAACATACGATATATCTTTTCCTATTGGGCTTTTTTGCGTTCGGTGGTGAGAATTTAAGTGTTGCTGGGGATCCACTAACTTTTAGGATTGTTTCGCAGTCTTTCTTAGCTTTGCTAAATATTGATTCATTGGAGGAACTGTCGAAAGGCTTGCGGTTATAGAGTGGTTTATCATTGGGTTTTCTGTATGATTTATATGTGTCTTTTCTTAGGTTGAATGTAACTTCTAGAAAAAATCTACTTCGTTTCGGTTAGCTTTTATATCTATTTCGAATCCTTTATTTTTGAAAATCTTTATAGCTTTTCTAGTATTGTCTGTGTTTTGTTTATTACAGTTTCTTAAGGTTATGAGACCATCGTCCCTGTAGAGTCCTGTGTCATTTCTATATATTACTGTGCTTAGTTCGAGTAGTAAGTATATACCTATGATTTCGCAGCTTTGATGGTGCAGATACCTGCGATATATCTATCTATCTATCTATCTATATCTATATATATATATATATATATATATATATATATATATATATATATATATCATTTGGTGTTAGGTAAATTATTACTGTAGTTAAATATTTAATTGCTCGATATTCTAAATTTAAATTTAGGTTCAAACTTACATTTAATTTTTCTTTTAAATATTCGAAATTCTATTTAACAAATGACGATCTATGAACGCTGGTAAAAAATTCGTTAAGTCTGAAGTGGGGTTAAATCATTTTTCCGGAGTAAATGACTAAAAATGTAGTTATGTCATAATAAAATAATAAAGATAAAAAAATATATGCAGTGATAAAATAATACTAATATTAAAGATAGTAATACTATAATAATAATAATGGATAATAGTAATAATGATAAAAATTTGCTAATAATAATAACAGTAATATTAATAATAGATAATAATAATAATAATATTAATATGTTATTGTAATAATAATAAAATATGTTAACATTAATAATGGAATAATAATAAAAAATATTAACATTATTAATAGTAATAATATAATAATATTAGCAACAACAATACTAGTATGAGTGGCGTTGAAATGTGAGAAAAATTTATTAATCTGGGTCAACGTGCTTGAGTGTGTATTTGTTTCTATCCATGAACGGCTTGTTAACATCTTTTTATTACTATCTAAGAAGTTTAGGTTTACTTTATGGTTACTTTGTTCCAGGGCTTCTACATATATGCATTTATACTTACCAAAATAGCCTTATTACTAGAGTTGGGGAACAACTTAAATTGGACTTATTTATATAATTGTTTTTAGAATTCTAGGCAGGGTGGGGTGCGTAGATTGTTGACGTACCTATGTGCCGTGGGGCTCTCCTCTTTTTACATGAGATGGACTCTTCCAAAGTATACTTATACTGACAGAGAGATACTTGCTGTTGAGATACGTGGAGATACGTTAAGACAGGTTGAGAGATACGGAGACCGACACAGGCTGTTCTCAGAGAGTTATACAAGAGTTCAGAGAGAGAATGAGATGATCACGGCTTTACTTACAGAGATTTTACATATACTTTCTACTAACCCGCATTCCTGGACTACTAATCTACACTTCAAGTCTGTATTCTTACGTTTAATACACTTATTTTTCTATCTCAATTACTGGTGTTGTTTATTTATTTGTGCAGGATTCCATTCCCGGAATCCACAACACTATGTTTGTATAAATCTTTAGTATATGATTTATAAAGTCCATTATATAGGTTCAAAGTTACATCAAGGAAGCTGATCCCTTTAGTACGGGTGGTGATATTAACATCGTGATCTTTAATGAATTTAATTGGACTTTTTCTGAATCGGTCTATTTTTTGTGCACCTGCTTTACGCATAAGTATAATAGTGTCATCTTTTTATTAATATCGAAGATGAACCTTAGTTTCCAAAGTAGAAGAATGTTAATTAATTCACAACCCTTCGCAATATCAATGCCAAAATGTAGACTGTTACAATTATTCCACAGGTAACAGTCATGGAACAGAATAGGTTTTGTGGCCTGTTTTATTATATTAAAGCCCTGGTTGCTTATAGGGCAGTGATTGTTAGCCAGATTTATCGCAGCCATCAGTAGACAATTTATCCAAAAATAATATCCATAAAATACGCAAGGCAATACTCTAAAAAGTATGTAAATACACAAAAACTCTTTAGAAATCAATACGATACAGTCAACACCAAAACCACCACCAAAGCTAAAGTGATCAAGTTCCTGTATGTAACATTTGACCGATCTAATGGACTTTATAAACTATATACTAAAGATATACGTACATCAAGCAAACAATATAAACACCGCCCCAGAATTCTGAATAATTTGCATGAATCGGTTCAATTTAGGTACTCTAGTAGTAAGCTTATTTTTGAAAAGTTTAAAAGCATATATCTAGGAGCCCTAGAACAAAGTAACCATGAAGTAAACCTCGAGAACTTAGATAATAACACAAATGATGTTAAGCCGTAACACCGTGAACAAAATATCATATAGTTTAACCCAGCCTTTAGCAGCAATGTCAAAATTAACATCGGAAGATTTTTCCTGAATTTAATTAACACGCATTTCAGTCATTCTCCAAAGCTATTAGGTTGGTGCAAAAATAATGTCGGTTTTGACGTATTTTTAACGTCAAAAACCGACATTATTTTTGCACCAACCTAATAAAAACAACGTCACATTTAGCTACAGTTGCGCTAAAAACAAGGTTATACTAAGCAAAACAAAGTTATACTAAAAAAGCACTTAACCAACCTACAAAATAATACACCTACACAATTAAAGAATGCAACTGCTGAAAAACGAGTGCTGCTCGCTGAACAGCAAATGCATGACTAAGAGATAATTTATAGAGCTAACATCAAATATGATGGCGAGGTCAAATTCTATTTTGGCTCAATTGAAAATCATTAGAAATCACGTTTCTACCATCAAAAAATGATATTAGCAATATTAAATACAGTAACACCACTGACAATTCAAAATTTTTCTGGAATATAAAAAGTGGTAATAAAAATTCAAATATAACCTGTGATTACGTAGGAAAAGCCAAACGTTTCAGCAGGAAGGGCGATGAATCTAGTTTATGACATTCGGAAAAACTAAAGATTCTAAAACATATAGTTGAACTCAATTTATTAAACAAAAGAAGAGACTTAATTTCTACATTCATAAAAACAAATACTTACTCAAGCTCGCTGACTCAGATTAATATAGTTTTAACGCATTTAGACGCCACTCATACTAGTATTATTTTTGCTATTATTAGTATATTAATAATAATAAAACTGTTCATATTTTTATTATTACTACATTTTTAATGTTATCATATTTATGAGTAATAACATGTCCTATTTTTATTACCATTACTATTACTCATTATCAACAATATTACGATTGTCTATTATGATTATTATTATATTACTATCTTTACTATAATAATTATTATCTTTACTATTATTATTATTATTATTATTATTATTATTATTATTATTATTTTATCACTGGATATATATTGATTTATTATTGTTATTTTATCATTACATAATTATTGTTTAAGTAACTATTGTTTTTTAAGTGGATTACCCCAGAAAAAAAAAGAAAATAGTAAAACCCCTTCAGACTTAACGTAATTTTCTATCAGCATCGTTAGATTTTTAAATAGAATTTAGATATTTTAAATCTTAAGTGAATCTTTGAACCAAAGCTTGAATTCAAATTTAGATTATAGAGCAATTAAATATTTAACTACACTAATAATTCAACCAAGCCCGTGACTGATAAATATTAAACACCTTGCGAACGGCTTCTTTGTACAAGAATGTATATTGCATGGAAGTCCGAGTCGCACTGTCGGCCTGGGTAATTATATATATATATATATATATATATATATATATATATATATATATATACTGAACTCCCTTGCACGCAACAGAAAAAGGTAAGTATGTAATATTCAATGAAACATGTTTTTTTTTCATATATATACATATATATATATATATAAAGAAAAAAGAAAACTATTTTCTGTCAGCGCATTTCGTCCTCTTTAGCAATGTCAAATGACACTTTCCTTGTATGCTATTTGTTATCATCCGTTTACTTCCTCTTTAACAAAGATCTTACTGCCTAGATATACTTTATATATATATATATATATATATATATATATATATATATATATATATATAGATCAATAGATAGATAGATAGATTCTTCTTATATTGTCTTTTTTACAGATATATTTTCATTTATATCTGAATGTGTGTGTCTATATCCTGTAAATCTAAATTCACCATAAAAAAGCGAATAGTTGTATATATGTATATTTATGTAGTGTACACACATGCACGCACATATATATTTTTTTTAATTTTTTTTTTTTAACATACAACAAGTGTTATAACTTGCGATACCCTGTCTTCATCAGCCGCCAACCAGGGGTGATATCACGGTTTCGGTGGCTAAGGCGGGACGGCCAGCCCAGGCGCCACCAGCAGCATTTGCCACCAGGCAGGGTATTAAAAAAAAAAACAAAAAAAAAAAAAAGATAATTGATCGTTCCTCTTTGTAAATTGTTAATGAAATAAATAAAACGATTGTACCTCTTTGCAGCTTCTGTCCGTAATGAAAGTTCCTGTGATGCGTTAGCCGTTATTGACGCGCTCGTAAAAATCGTTATAAACGACTACGCAAATGTTTCACTTGCGCATGTTAGATCGTGAGGTTGCGCGATTGATAATAATTCAGTAATGTCTGTTCTGACCGCAATTTTCCTTCCTGGATTTGTTGTCGATTTGGTCGTTTTTCGTCTTTTTCATTACTGCTTCAAATCACTCAAAGCAAACGTCGTATATTGTTCTACAAAAGGAACTGATTTGTTGCCCTATGTGACCCTTAAGATTGTTATTAAGGATAAAAGAAAGCTCTTTGTCAAGATTTGTCCAAACAGCCTTCTGGTTACATTTGGGCCACTGTATTCTTGGTTTAGCTTAGGATTTCTCCAGGGTGCTGTCGCCCAACAATGGAATCCTGAACGCTGTGGGTGTATTCCAGATTCATAATCCTATCACTCGATTTACATTCTCCGATATATATATATATATATATATATATATATATATATATGAATGCTCAAATATGTGCATACATGTGGTCATTTGTTTGCATATTTAAATACCATTCTCTATGTGTGCATGCTGATAAAATCGAAGAAATGTAAGCTAGTGTATCTGATGATAGCAACAATTAAATTGAATGCATGAATAACTATGTGTGAGAAAATTCACATAGATATTTATTGCTGTTAAATATTTATAAATTAGTTTACCATAAGCCTTGAATAGTTATGTATAGGCAATATCTATCTATCTATCTATCTATCTATCTATCTATCTATCTCAATCAGTTCATATCTCACTCAGTTCATATCTCACTCTGTCCATGTCACTATCCTGTAAATAGATTTAACAGCGTTGAACCCTCAATAGATTTTACTTTTGAAACAACGAAATCCTTGGCAATATCCTTCTTAGATATTATGCTAGACAGGATCATTGAAGACCTTAAACTAAAAGTTTGCAGAAAATGTACCAACATGAATGACTTAATAAACTGTTATTCTCTATACTTTAAAAGAAGAAAATCTGGCGTATTAGTTTACTTATTATCATTTGCAGCTCTCAGTATTTACTTATAAAAGAAATATTTTGAAAATACCTTTAAAGAACTCCAACATTGAATTTCTTCCACCATGCTAGAATAAAGC
>OZ010579.1:51202594-51207594 GCA_963932145.1 Acanthosepion lycidas | reverse complement strand
TAAAAATGAGCATAGCATGATTTAAAAAGACGCCGAACTTGATGAAAATTAAAATCTGATCGTCTAAGTGTTTATATCATTATTAAGAGAAAAGATCAAATTATTTTAGGGCATTTCTTTACATTTTTTTAATCGTTCCTAGCACGTCCGAAATTTTCGTTAATTTTTTTTTTTTTTTTGAGTCAGCAAAGTTGACAGATAATCAATCATGTCAAACATTTTTCCATTTTATAAAAAACTAAAAATATCAGTTTCAAATTGTTTTAAAAGTCAGTTATAATTCATTCAAAACTTATTTTTTAAGAATATTTAGAAATGTTTATTTAAAACATTTTGAAACATGCATTATTTAGTTTCTGTCGAAAAGAAGTAGCTTAAAAATAAAACAATGCATGTCATAGCATTTCGTGTCACTTGACAGGTGATGAGTGATGATTTCATCACGTACTGACAACTTACGTAAGGAAAGGTTATCGTAGGGGAGGACAGAATTGACATAATTATTTACATTTAGGGGAACAAATTATTTACTTATTTATTTATTATAAATTTATTTATTTAAAGGAAAACTTCTAATTTTTTTGGTACTTAGCTTTCACCTTTACGTTTGTAATACTTTATGGAATATATATTATAAAATATTATAAGACTGTTGAGCGTGAGACTAAATTTCATAAGAAAGGTATCTAATTAATTTGTAGGTAACTTTCTCATGAAATGTTATCAAAAGTGTACATAAAACGCTATAATTTTATGTACATTTATTAAATTTTACTGTGTTATTTGCATTTCCATTCATTTTATTATTAATTTTGATATTTTATTTATGGAAAAATGTCATAACTGAGTTTAATATAAAAATAAGATCATATAAATTTCATAAGACGATACTAATACTTGTAGGTACCCTTCTCAGACGAAATTGAAAAATCAAATTAACTTCTCCACATGTGTTTCGCAAAAATAAAAGCTCTATCTGCGGAGAACAATGCTTAACTGAAATAACGCGACTTAATTGTATTCTTGTTGGTCTTTCGTACTTTTTAATTACAACCGCTTATAAACGCGACATTATATTTCTTAATTAGTGAGCGTATTCTGATTGGTCGAGGCGATACAATATGCAATGCTGTAAAGAATGGTCTATCTTATAACGCCATTTACGAAACTGAATGCTGTTTTCAACTGATTTTATATTTTAACAACTTAAATATAAAATAATTAAAGAAATAATAAAGCATTGTATTAAAACATCATTTTTCATCAAAAAAGGTTTTGCTTTCAGAAAATATTGCCCATATTCATAAAAGTAACTAAAAGCAAATAAATCATTTGAAATTAAATAATATCTTTGTTTTAATAAAACAGACTATTAAGAAACAGGAAAATTTCGGTAGAAACAAAGAAATTAGTACTAAACTGTTAGATATTATCATTCCTCTTCTACGACAGTGAAGGTTGAAAAGTCTCACCACAGATGAAGAGCAAACTTGAGGCAATATAAAAGTGGCCCTACAGAAGGATGGTGAGAATTCCACGGCCTGAACCTACGCGTAACGAGTACATTTAAAGAAAATAGAAATAGTGATGATTCTTATACTTAGAATCGGAAAGTGGCAATTGACAACAGAAAATGAGGAAAGAAGGTTTCGGGAATCTAACACCCATAGGGAATATTGAAGGTTGGTTGAAAAGAGGAAAGCAGCGAGTGTATAACAAGCTTTTGTATATGGATGGCAGTAAAGGGATCGGTAGAGATAAGGAGAGGACAAAACTTACTTAGAGCTACAAAGGAGAGGAAATTGTGGAGACCAATAATCAACTATTTCTGGAAATGTTGTTTCATCAGCATTGACATTGCATGTTTCTTAGTCATGATGAACGTTTGATTTGTCAATCCTTACTTTCCAACTTTGACGAATTTCAGAAGTATTTACGCGATCTTGTGGCTAATGAATTATTTCTCTCCCTACAACCTCATTCCCACATAAAGAACGCCTCAAGCCTACAGATACTCTATCGCTATTTCCATCTCAAATGTTCCTTAGTTCAACTACTTCCCAGTTCTCACAAACCCTGCTACCTGTACATGTTCGAATCGTTCTCATTTCGTTCGTATCCCGATAGTTAAATAGAAGTTCCACTAAAAGAGAGTTCCCTCCCCACCTGGAACTGTTACTCTGTGGAACAATCTCCCGAAAGGATGCTTCCTCAGATATTTGCTGGTGAGGAAATACTATCCCGCAAGCAGCAGTCTTAAGAAAAAAAAGGAAACAATAGAGAAAGAAGAGATAGCCGATTGAGTTAAGTAGATAAAAGCGGAGACACGTGTAAGAATGGTGTGAAGATTCAAGAGGGAGTTCCATAGAATTAACGATAATTAAATAATGATTAATTATTACATGTATGTTCATAATATTTTTCTGATAGTGTAGAATAAATAACATTCATCGATTCTTAAGATGGATATAGTCGTGTTGTTTTCATTCAAACCTTTCACACGGTTGAGCTTTCCCGCCATTACCAGATATAAATGAATGAGAATACTAGTTGTAATATTGTAATTAAAACAATCATTAAAACCTTCGCACCCAGGAAAAAAAAAGAAAGAAAGAAAAAAAGAACAGTGTGTTAAAAGGATTGTTCTTCCTTCGACACCGATGTTATTTTAACTACCTTCATTCCTCGGTAATACTTGCTTTAAAAACCGAAGATTAGAATTGTAATAGAATCGAAACATATGATGGAAGTGAATTTATTGTTTACTTCGTTTTTTTGTCTATGATAATTTACACCAAAACTATTAAAGACTATCCATTTATTATATTGTCATAATTAATTTTATAATTATAACACTCTTTAAGGATGTTATAATTATAAAATTAATTAATTACACCATTCTAATACAATTATATGTTTTTATTATTTAACTATTTAAAAAGGAATAATAATGACGAAATCCATTGTTTTATTCATAACATTTGTTAATTATTTATATACCTACAATTCGTCCTTGCTTTGAATATTGCCGTCGGATCTGGTCGGGTTCTCCTGCTATGTATTTTAAAAAAATGATAAATATCAAAAGAAGAATGTGCAATGTTATTGGTCCTGATCTGGCATCTCGGCTTCAATCACTTTCCTACGGCCGTAACTTAGATTCCTTGTCCATTTTCTATAAACATTTTCTTGGTAAATTTTCTTCTGAACATTACTCTGTGGTTGTTGGAGTGTATGAATTTAAGCGGAGTTCTAAATTGGCGGCAAAGTCTAATCATTGTATAGTTGAAATGCCGAGATGTGACCAAAAGTTCTACGCACTTCTCGCATGTGGAACTCTCTTCCGGCTTCCCAGTCAACTTTGATCTTCAAAGATTTAAATGCAATATCAATCGTTATGTTTTGTCTTCTTAATTACTGTTATTTGGTTGTTTTCTCTGCTTAATATTATTTTTCTGATATGTTATACCACTCATTATTCCCTTGCGTCTTAGTAGCTTTATTGCCTTAATTGGGGTGAAATGATTTATAAAAATGACTGAATTATTTAAATATATGATCCAACTATAACGGAATCCTTATTATTTAACATTTTATACAGTACGAATCGATTGGAAATTAGTCACTGTTTTGCCAACCATTCCATTAAACAATATAAAATTAAACAGTGCAAATAAAAAAATCAAATGACTAGTGTTTATTATTTTTGTCGTCAATTCTCAAGAAAAGAGAAAATATATATTCACTTTCACATGATTAGTTTGCATTAAGTTTCGAATCATTGCTTTTAAAAACTCTACATTTTGTCGAGGAGTGAAAGTTAAAATATCAATGGAAAAACCGTCCTTTTGACGCACTAGTTTTTGCCGACACAAAAGTTAAAGATTGCCCAGTCGTCAATATTATGGACATCTAATTTGAATAATTAAAGAGTTGTATGTGCATATATTGTGCACGTATAGCTAAAGTCATAAAACACAAATTTCCATTATAGTCATTTTTATACATTTTTTCTGAGAATAGACAAGATTGTTTCGCCCATCCCTGATCTTGGTAAGTTTCTAACATTTAATAAATAAGCACATTCGTGAGTAAGATTATAAGTTCAAAGAAACTGAAAGTCAATAAAATATTCGATTACGTATTTTTTAACATTACTGGTCAGTTAAACATATATATAAAAAAAGCACTCACGTCAAATAATTTTTAAAGTTGTCTCCTATGGAAAAATTCCTACACATAAGTCTATTGAGATATTTATTAACACTGTTGTTAGACACACAGAGACTACTGCTTTATAAATACTTTTCTGTGATATTTTAAACTAAAAGTATCTTTTTTTAAATCATATCAATTGACTTTTAAAACTGATAATCTCCCTCAAATACATTTTCAAAAAAGTATATTTTATTTTTGAAATATATTTTTTTAATAAAGAGAATAACGTATTGATAGATTCGTTAAAATGACAGGTTTTTTTCCAGTTTTAAAATTTAAAAATAATTCCAATCAAATTTAAATTCAGTTTCAATACAGTACAGTACTTTATCAGAAATACTAAATTCAGTTTGTTAACTTGAAATTAAAGTTAATATAAAAGGTTCAAGAAAGATTTTTCACTTTTAAAAACATGTATTTTAAACCTTACTTATGTATCCCTTTTCATTGTCGGTATATATATATATATATATATATATATATATATATATATATATATATATATATATATAGTGCTTTACATATATTATTTTTATTTTGTAAACCTGTTTGAATTGCTATTCCTGTTTTTCATTTTCTTAAAAAGTTTTATTAGTATCAACTGGCCTATATTGAAAAGCCCTGCTAAGAAAAATGTACCTACTGACAGGAATCGATCGATCCTGTGTTCCTAATACCATCAGTAAAAAAAAAAAAAAATCCTATAGCTGAAGAGTTCCGTTACGAATTCCATCACGGGACAATATTTTAATAAACATGAAATTTCTATGAAATTATATGTA
>OZ010579.1:51190094-51192594 GCA_963932145.1 Acanthosepion lycidas | reverse complement strand
TTACATTTTGGTTTTATTTGAAAGCTAATAATCTAAAGTTAGTCTATAAGATATAAAATAAATTACGTCTTTAAATAAAGTAAAAATAACCTAACTTCCGCACAGCTCTTTTAGCTAATTTGATGAATAACGGCAAAAGTAAAAGTAAAATTACCTACCTACTTCTCTTCTTCAACCTATAATCTATCATGGAACGCTACAAACTTCTATCAATTGTACCTCATGATAACGTCTGATCGTTTATCAATCCAGCTTTCTTTGAAGAAAAGAAAGCTTTTCCTATTAATTCTCTGTGTTCTTCTGGAGGTTAGCCGATATCACTCTCCACAACTTCCATTCTCCTGTACAGCTGAGTAAGTTCTTTTTTTTTTGCTATCTCTCTTAGCCTACGTTCTGCTAATCCTCTACACAATCACGTTAGGCAGCTTATTCTCTTGTTCCGCTGTCCATCTGACCTTCAAGAAATTATTTGAGAATCCAGTTCTCCCAGCACTCTTTCCTGATTATGTGCTCAAGAATTTTCCACGTAATTGTTATTGTTCATAGGTCTACCCTGACCCAGAGTGAGCACCTGTTAAGGTTCCAGCTATGTGCAAATAGTGACTCCCCTAAGACAAAAGCAAAACACTAGGACAGTATAAAAAAATACATATTTATAGTAAAGTTACCAACAATATATATTTATAGTAAAATGACCGATAATACGTTTTTAAAATAAAATGACCAGCAATACATTTTAAAGTAGAATTACCAACAATACATTTTATCTTTTAGCATGAAATTGGTTTCAAAATATTTACATCTCGTAATTAAGTAACTGATAGATGTTGATATACCGCTAAACAAAATCAACCAAACCAAAATTTATATATTTGTCTTTCAGATTATTAGTCCATTTTTCATAATGCATCCAGGAAAGTGTCCCAATGTTTGTCCCAACCAAAGAACACATTAGAAATATTGAACTCTATGAGTTCCAAAAAGGTATCAACACAAATGCCGCAGCAAAAATCCAACCAGCGCACTCATGGCTTCCTTGCATTATGTGAAAAAATTACAGGATGTGAGTTTCTTGTTTCAGAATGAGTATTTTACTCTATTCGGAATATTGTTCTCATCTTTATTGCCATATTTATCACAACGTTTCGGCCATTATACGTTCTGGCCTTCTTCCGGTGGTTGGAATGTCGAACTGAACCCTTTATTTCGCTCGCTGGGGTAGACTGTTCTTGTTCCACGTGTCATGTTCAATCGATGTCAGTTATCAGTTATCTGCTATTAATTCACCATCTCTAAGTTCTCCACCGCCTTAACCAGCTATTGAACTCACACTGTTTGGGTCCTGTCACTGGATCTATCTAACGCTTTTGTCCACTGTGCTATGAGTCCTTGAGGACATCTGTGTATGAATTTCTGGGTATTATAAACCTAATGTCTGTGTTTTACTCTAGAGTACGAGCAAAGTAAAGATATACAAAACAGGACTTGATTTGGACGATTTGGAAGTTATCGTTACAGCAAATCACCTATTCATTAATTGCAGCGATAACATTCAGTGAGAATTATAAATATTATTCATACAACAGTCCTAATTGAATTGAAAAAGATTAGAAAGTGTTTAGAAAGAGTTTCCCATACAACCAATCTAAAGAGAATCGCCAGCAACGTGTCGATTGTAGCGGATGATTGCTTGCACAGCCACTTCAAGTGCCCATTTTGGACAGGCTTGTTAATGGTGATGACAAATGGATCCTTTATCATATTAAACGCATTAATCAAGGGATCACTGACCTGATCATCAACCGAGAGATCTTCATCTTATGAAGATTGTGTTCAGTGTATGGTGGAATATTCAATGTATCATCTATTATGAAATGTTAGACAATTGTCAAACAATTAACACTGATCTCAACTGCCAACAACTTCGTAGTTCGAAAGCAGCGTTAGACAGAAAACTCTCATCGTTAGTCACCAGAAAGGAAGTAATCCTCCAAGGTGATAATGCGCGCCCTCACACTTGGCGATTGACGAAAGAAGTCCTGTTTCATCTTCTATATTTTTCCTAAATAGCTCCTGATTTGCACAACCATTTGGATGGCCTGAGATTAAAACGAGAAGAGGTTGAGCATGATACGGTCTCGTATTGTGTATCAAAACCGGAATAATTTTACTAAAATGTTACCTATAAAGTTGGTGACAGATGGAATAAACATATAGGAAACAATGGAGGTTAGAGAGATGATAAAATATTTCTATGAGAATGAATATCTTCATTTGTAATAGATACGATAAAAGGGGACTGAAATTTCATTACAACCTGAAAGTTTTCTTTGCTTCAAGTGATATTTTCCGGTTTCGGCATCGGACAATAATAATCAACACCGTTCATTATTTGTCAAAATTTTCCAAAGAAAATTTCCTTAAAAAAATGAGGCGATTTCGTCGTTGTAACTTTCAGAATTTTGATTCGTATTCAACCAAATATTTATCCTAGAAAATG
>OZ010579.1:51170094-51187594 GCA_963932145.1 Acanthosepion lycidas | reverse complement strand
TGAGCATGAAATTCATATTCTAGGTAACAGGTTACAAAAGCTTTTGCTATTAATGGATTTTGGGAAAGCGTGTATCAAGAATAGTTAAAACGTAACCTTAGATCTGTAGGACAACGAATACTTTTGAAGTCTTGAGTACCCAAATCTGACGATGTTCAAGAACTCGTTAGAAATATACCTCACCATAACTCTTAAAAGTTATTAGAAAATGCCTCCGCGGTAGTACATCATTTTTAAGCCTTAACAAAATTAGCTAGATAGAAAAATGTTTCCCCATAGACGCAACAAGAATGTAATGTTTTCGTTGGTAGCTATAGTTCAACTAATTTTTCTTTACTACCAGTAAATTTCAAAGAATTTCTTGAAAATGTTAGTGGAGTAATTTGTCGTTACTTTCTCCATGGTTTGAAATTCGGGATGATCATTTTCATAGATTGGCTTTCAAAAAAGTTTACAAAGTCTAATCTATTTTATCTATAGAGAGAAAGAGAAAAGATGGAGCCTTGCCTAATCCAAGTGTATTTTACGCAAGTGAAGGCAATATATAACGCCGCGATTTGAATTAGGCAACTTGATTCTAAATTTCGGGCCGATAACTTTTATACTATCCGTATATAAAGGAAGAAGCATCAGTCAGCATTTAAAGACGAATTGTTCTTCTCTTGCTGATCCACAAGATTCATTTGTGGACAATTTGGTCACTGGTGATGAAATATGAATACATAAGAAAATCTTAAAACGAAAAAAAAAAATATTGTTGCTGCCATAAGAATTTTAAATTAACGGAAATACTGCGAATTTTCTTATTTGTTTTTTTTTGGGTGGGGGGGTTTCAGTGCGGGTGTCTTTCTCCTTTTCGGCTAAATTATGATAACCTGCTTACATTTCGGAGCTGATTCTCGACCTTGCACATCTTTATACATGCAAAGGTAGTCCTGGACATAAAAAAAAAACTACATCCGGCAGCAAGGCCTCTGATCGTGTGATTGGAGCTTTTGAGAAGCTTGGAATCACTTCTTATTTGATCTTGTTTTTAGCTCCACGCGGGCCCAATGTGGTAGCACCAATTAGGGTCCCAGCTATGGGAAAATAGTGATCGCTCCAAACAAAAATCCCTATGAAAGAATAAATATATATATATTACTAGTAAAAATACTGGCAGTAATTTTTATATAAAAACACCGATAATACATGGTCAGCAATACATTTTATATGTAGTTTAATGCATAAAATTGCGTTCAAAATATATTTAACTGAAGCCATAAAATTGTTTTCACATTATTAAGTGTTCGGCATTAAATAACTCATAGTGGTTAGGCGACTAAATAAATTCAAGCCAACAGCCAACATCCACTTCCATGACATCGATCCATATAAAACACTTCAATTTTTTAAATTAAACTCTATTCCAATCTAGCTTTAAAACAAATAACAAAATAAAACAGACAAATTTGCCGCATCTAGTAATTGTTCACACAAACATGCATATGCAAAAAAGCTGAGTATCATCTACCATGTATTTTATTGTTAAAACAGAATAACATAACTAACAAACAAATGCAACAGATTTTTTATAACTCTTCTTTTTAAAATGTTTGCAAAATTTTTATCGTCCACTTTGCAAACTGGCTGGTATGAATAGCCACATATCTATTTCATGCTTTCGATAATAATTTATTTTTCTGTCAGAGTTAAAAGGATATTAAATGTAATATATGCTGAGACAATGCGATTTAAAACATGTTAAACATTACATGTTCATTGAATTAAATAATTTAGTTAAATAACGTACTATTATTTAACTGACAATGATCTATTTTAATATTAATCAATTAATATTACACCAATAATGGAGCTTTATATATAATTTTTTCTAAAGCATTATACATTAAAGTAAATAAAAATGTAATCAGAAAATTTGAGATAATTTGAGTCTTGTAAACATTGGAATTCTATTTCTAATTTTGCTATTTAAAAATAGCTTAGTTGTACATTAAAATAGAGCAGTGAATAGAGAGAAGAAAGTTGTTTCTTTCTCTACAGTGTCCTCTATTCTGATGTACAAAAATATTACAAGCACCTCATATATATATATATATATATATATATACGTACATATATATTAGGTTGGTGCAAAAATAATTTCGTTTTCTAAGATATGTTACTATGTGAGAAAACGAAATTATTTTTGCACCAACCTAATATATATAATATACATATATATATATATATATACATACATATATATGTATATAAATATATATATATATATATATGTATATGTATAATGCATACATACATATATATATATATATATATATATATATATATATATATATATTCTTGATTATTACTAGCTCGCTTTTGTTTTACCAGACTTTGATTTATGGCATATTGTGTCCTCCAAATGTTTTGACTGACCTTTCAACCACCTGATGTACATTCATAAACTTTGTCAAATGTAAAACCTTGATAAATCAATGCCAGCCTGTCTGATGTATGCAAAAACGTGCAACAAAATAAATACTTACATTTGCCTTGAGGACGAAACGCGACGGTACAAAATAGTTTTTCCACTTATCTTTTTATTCATTTTCTTCCTTCAAACATACACGCCATCTGAAAATAATTTACACACCCACCCATGCATATATAACTTCCCGATGAACCATGTCCCTCCACAGATAAAAGTTTCATGTATTCATCAGGTAGTCGGCAACTGTTTTCTTTTGCGAGAATTGGTATTTTATACTCCACCCTCTTGGTTAGCTCAAGATGTTACAACAAGGGTAAGTTGATATGTACATAATATGCGCACGCAAACTAAACTTACCGACGTGGCTGGGAAAGCCCATAGCGTCAAGGTTGAAATGCTAGAGAAGCATCATTACATAGTGAAAAAAGAAAGATATCTGTGTGTAAAGAAGCTGTTATGTTTTATATATTGGGATTATTGTTTTTTTGTTCATTGTCGTGTTCTTTTAGGGCGTGGACATTCCTGAATCTCCATATCTTCCTCTCATTCTGAAGCGTTAAAAACATTTGTTTCTCGACTATTACTCCATTCTCCTATCTCCGTTTTGCCATTCATTTACAAAATATTGTTAGCTAGGTTTCTCACTAATTTCTTCATCGTAATCAGGAAGACGCTTTTTTTCCTTAATTATTTTATAAAAGAATTCTTCTAATTCTAGGTAGAAAAACAAAAACCGCCCACAATTTATTTACTAAACGTTTCATATTCTGGCAAAAGGTCACAACAATGGAGCATCTACAAAGGTTCGAACTGAAAATCGAACTGCAGCTATTCTGCTTAACCAACTTGTCAATTAATAAGCTGAAAAAAAAACGGTTAATGTATGGCTTAAATGTTCTAAATTGAACCAGGCCGAAATTCAACAAATAATTTGGAATATCTGGTCATATATTAGGATTTAGATGAGTTCGAAAAACGTCTAAACGCCAATTTTTAAATGCTGTAAAATCTCCTCAAAGATAAAGAAGAAACTTGCTTCTAGAGAATGATCCTGAGAACACCATAGACTGAACACGTGAGCCAGGACGAAGAAAATGAAAACCCAAAAGACACTTAGACTTAAAATCAGAAACATACATTGATATTTTTAGGGGACATAATGGGGACAAATGTCTTAGAAAATATGACACTCTCAAGCTATATTGAAAGCTAGGGAGACAGAGGTAAGCAGAGCATAACCTACCTATCGGGTTTGTGTAAATGGTTGGCGAAACAGAGATTAGGAGAGCTACAAAGGACAGGACATTGTCAACAGACATGATCGCTCACTCAGTGAAGGGACAGTGAGCAAAGAAGACGAATACAGAAAGATGTCATTGGTTCTCGCGCAAAAGACCGAACTCCTGGGAATGACACACGGCGCTAAATAGCTACTCATCACTTACTTTATATCAGATGATGTTTGCCAGCAAGGAGAGTTCATTCCGAAACCTATGAACTCATTGCAAATATGATTTGATTACAGAGTCTATATCCATTTACAGTGTGATTAAAAAATTTCTCCATATTTTACGTATGATGGACTCTCCCGTCTGACTATAATTTTTACAAGATGGGAGAGGCTGTCATATATAAGATAGTAGTTACATTTCAATTATTATATAACATTTGGATCAATATGCCCACAAAGCCAGACAACACATGGATAACTTCTTAAAATCAAAGGACACCAGATAAAAAATACAACTTATCCAAAATAGAACACCAAGATATCTATACTCTTAAAAACAACCGAGACATAATTATCGTACCAGCCGACAAGGGCGGAGCTATAACCATCTTAGACACTAACAACTACATTAAAGAAGCAGAATCACAACTTCAAAATAACAGATTCTATGTACCCTTACCTCTAGACCCAACTAGAACATTCAAAACAGAATTATTACTTCTCACTCAGAACCTAAACCACAACATAAAAAATACCATAAAATCTCTTATTCCTGAGAACCCTAAAACAGCAACATTCTACACTATCCCAAAACTACATAAACTCCCGAAAATCCTTTCAGAAAAATACCCTAACACTTTTTCATCCAACCCACATCAAATTACACAATCAAATAATGAAGAGAACATCTATGAAATTTCAAAAACCCTTAAAATCATGCCACCTGGTAGACCGATAATATCAGGCATTGGTACCCTCACAGAACTTATATCTGGGTACATAGACAATATCCTAACACCTTTATTGCCCGAAGTACCTAGTTATATTAGAGACACTACTGACTTTCTCAACAAATTGCAAAACATTAACTTAGTCCACCATGATACAATCCTAGTAACGATGGATGTTTCGTCCCTTTACACGAACATTCCACATGTTGAACGAGTATCAGCTTGCTATGAGTTCCTTAGTAACAAAAAATTACCTAACTACCAAATTACAGATATATGCCAATTAATAAATTTCATCTTAACACATAATAATTTTAAATTCAACAACAAACACTATTTACAGATTAGTGGCACATCAATGGGCACAAAAATGGCACCTAGTTATGCTAATATCTTTATGCACATTCTAGAAAGGAAGATACTAGACAATTCAGAATATAAACCATCACATTACTTTAGATATATTGATGACATTTTCTTACTATGGACTCATGGATCAGAAAAATTAAAAACCTTTTTCACTTTCTGCAACAACTTCCACAATACAATTAAATTTACCATGGAGCACTCATGCACATTCATCCCTTTCTTAGACGTTATGATAAAATTAAACACACATACACTTTCTACCATTCTATACAACAAACTCGCAAACAAACATAAATTCCTGCACTTTAACAGCTGTCATCCCTTTAAATAAAAAAAAAATTATTGTATACAGCTCATTTCTAAGAATCAAACGCATATGCTCAGACTATTTAGATTTTCTATACAACATTAATAACTTAAAACAATTCCTAAAATGTAAATACCCAATAAAAATAATAAAAGAAACACTAAATAAAACTATCCTGATAAATCGTAACACACTTCTTACATACAAGAAAAATAAAAACAACAATCGGATTCCCATGGTTTTTAACCACAATCAATATTCCCACACACTTATTCACAATTTAAAAAAAGGATTACAAGAACCTCCAGTTAGACAAAAAGATCAAAGACATTTTCGATAAACCACCGATAAATGCAAAGAAACAATCACCTAACCTATCATCTATCCTCACCTCTACCAAATATCTAAACAATAGAAACCAATCAGGAAATTACAAATGTAACAAACCTCGTTGCTTAGTTTGCAAACATTTAATAATAGCTAATATATTTTCTGTACCCAACACCAATATCAAGATACAGTCACCTAACCTCACCCGCGATAGCCATAACGTAATCTATTATTTATTCTGCACCTTATGTCCTAATAGTGGATATATTGGTGAGTCTGGAAATAATTTTAGATTTCGTTTCAATAATCATAAACAAACCATACGTAAAAACAACCTTTATTCCTCCATAGCTAAACACTTTAATCAATCAGGACATTCATTAGAAAACTGCAAATGTTTATTGATAGATTCCGATTTTAGTTCCACATACACACGCAGAAAAAAAGAAACATATTGGATTTTAAAATTAAATACACATAAACTAGGGTTGAATAGAGACTTGGGTGTTTTAAATCTTTATAAATATTTCAATAGTTAAGCAATTTTTTTAAACAACATTTAAAATATTTATGACAGTTACATTTAAGTTAGGAATATCCGAACAGTGACGTTCCATATCACGTGACGTCTGCGTCTCGCGAAGGACACTACTTGCTAACAAACAGTAGTTTTAATTTATTTGTAACAAACAGTTATTTCTGATGAAAGATTGAGGACAATTTGAAATATCAAATATATATATAAATAAATAAATACTTTCATAAAATAAAACATTTTTTTTTAATTTGCAACATTATATATATATATATATATATATATATATATATGCATGTTTCATTAAAAACGACAGACAAGGTACTACGGTTAAGCTTTTTATTTAATTTTTCATGACTTGGCTTATTTAAAGTATCATTCAGTATGGTTCAACTAGTAATGATCGAACCCACTACTCAGCAATAAACTAGCGAGTTAGTATTGACAAGATACCTGACGAGTGAAGTTCCAACCAAAGCTTTTCAGACTTGCAATAAACTCGAATAATCTGCATTGGTAATTTTGAACATTCGTTCTACAGTAGGTGCGGTGGATAATGGTCACCGGTGTAGGTTACACAGTGAATTGTTGGTGAGCATCTTTTTTTTCTTTTTCTTTTTTTTCTTTTTTTTTTTACAATGCTTCCCACGAGTTCAAAATAATAGGGGTTAATGTTGATTTGTAATTTACCAATTCTTATCGCTGGTTGAATTTGACCTATTGTCGGTTTCTTAGCATCAAAATATTTCTCCGTACACATTGTACTGATAAATCATCATTTACCTCCCCTTAAGATCTAGGACGTATAAAAAGTAACACTGTTTTACCCGTCAGTAGAAGAGTTGTCTGCGTAAAATGCAATAAATCTTTGGTATGAGTTTATTCACTTTTTTTTTTTTTTTTACTACACGCATTTCATTCAAGTTTCAGATTATTCTAATTCTCTCAATATATTACAGTGCGGGAGGCAATCTTTCAGGATTAGAATCGCATCCTATCCGAAGGACGAGAACCCGACTGTGGATTGGGATGGTTTATTTCAACAATCGTTCGCTCAAAAGCTGCAAATTATCTATTATAGTTTGCGTTTTTAACCAGAAAATTGCTACACCGTATGTGATTTACGTTCTTGACTGTCTTCGACAGAGTATAAGAATTGTTAGGCATCTATGGGAATCGAGCTCATATCACTGGCCCTGTAATGAAGATTCGATGTGATTCATTCAAAAAAAAATAAATAAAATAAAATAAAATAAATAAACTATCATTTTAAGGCTCATGTTAAAAATGTATGCATTTTTTAATTGATAGGCCGGTTTGTTCACTTACACCCCCTCGGTTCTTTAAGTAATCTGTCTAAAATATTTTTTTTATTATTATTTCTTTTCCTTTCACAATTCTTTTCTTGTTTCATGGATTTTCAAGTAAACACGCTCAGTATTTTCCTTTTTTTTCAGTTGACGTTGTTTGTACGTCGGGTCTCATCTATCAGCCACTTGAGATAATACGTCAGATCTATTAGGATTCAGTTTACTGTTCTAACCGCGAACAAAAACAAGCCAAAAAGTAAAAAACAAAAAATAATAAAAATAAAAAAAAAATTACAAAGAGTCTGTCCCAACTTATTTCGAAGTTAACAAATGACCTCCGTCGGATTTAGATGGGATTAAAGTGTTTTGTTTTTACTTTCGGCTTTTAGCTCGGGTCACTGTATCTGGTCGTGTGTGTGTGTGTGTATATATATATATATATATATATATATATATATATATATATATATATATATATATATGTATGTGTGTGCGTGTTTGAAAAATATATAGAAAATAAGAAAGAACTCGTTAGGTAAATAATCCAAAGTTCTTTCGTATTTTTGTTATTATTCTTAAAAAATAGTGCTCGATACAAAAGTAGAGCATAAATATAATTATTTATTTAAAAATATGATTTCATCACGCTACATAAGAGTTATCATGTTACAAAACAAGAGCCGAAAACTTCAATATAATTATTTGAATTAAATTGAAGCTAAGCTCTGTTCCATCTTCAAGCTAATTTTTGGGGGATTCCAAAAAAAAATAATAATCATTTTTTAAAATAAATAATTATATATATATATGTGTGTGTATGTGTGTGTGAATTCGCATGCATTTGCAACAGTTCGTAGGTCAATAGTTATTAAAGGCATGTTTCAATATGTGGGCGTGTGTCTGAGGGCGTGCGTATCAGCAGAGAAAAGCAATATGGACATAGGGATTAACACTGTATAGTGATTTTCAGTTTCACGCCTCAAGCAATCTTCGCGCCATACGAAGATCAATTAAGGAGTGGAACTGACAGTCGCCAAGAAGTGTCGATTCCTATTTCCACATTGTAACTATAAATACTATCACCTTCATCGAGTACTCTCCGCCTATAAATATCTCACGTGTGTGTGTGAGTGCCTGTCTGTGTGTTTGTGTGTGTTTCTTATCTAAACAAGTTTTATAGAAAATGAATGTATTACGAGTTACGGGCAATGGGAAACAAATAAAATTTAATATAAAATATCAAGCGATATCAAAATATAAAAAAAACTTATACAGAAATGAAAGAAGAAAAAACTTGAGCTTTCTTAAGAATATATAACCCAAAGAATGTCAAATTTTGATTTGAAAGATAAATATTGGAGACGCAAAATTATCCACACTCATTATCACATGCTGATATCTTCCTGGAAACTAGTTTTGGCGAAATTCAATAAAAATGCGAAAAAGAAAGATAAAGAGACTTCTATGAATATCAGGAACAAGAACAATCAATTTTGATATCAACGTGTCGTTATCTCAAAAACAAATTCCTTACAATCTAAAAAAAAAAAAATTCTGGCTTTAAATAACCTGTAACGCGTTGATAGGCCGGAGAAAACGAATAAAAAATGTTATGCATATCTTTTCTGAAAAAAAAAATACATTTTATTTTACAGGAGGATTTTTACAACTTTTTCAGGTATTGGTTGTAAACTGGATGTAAAATAAAGAACATGAAGAAACGATAATTGCAAAGTTTAATTTGATTTTGCCATTTGAAAAATATTTCAAATGTTTATTATTATAACAACAAAAATGGTAGCCAAAGATAAAATTCCGAATTATGTCCGATTGCATTAAAATAAATAACTACACGTTGCATGACCCTCCAAATTATTGAAAGGTTTTACCTAATCGATATGATAATGTTTTTTTTTTGTTGTTTTTTTTTTTATTTAAATAAAGTTTTCATTGACATTATTTTAATGCAAGAAGATGAAATTGTTATGTATTGTGATTTCATATGTATTTTCTCAGTCTAGCTTTAGTCCTTAATATCACGTATCATCGTTGATATCTACTTACTGCCCGACGCAGGTATCATGCGGAACAAGGCCAGTTGAATGTAGGATCACGCGCGCGTAGACCCGAGCCAGGTCCACAGGCAACCCAGCCCCCGCAACCGTCGGTTGCACTGGCATCGGTATGACTACCGTTTCTCATCACTTTAGTTTAACGAGAAATGTACTACCATTTCCCAAGACCGGACATTTCTCAATAATATTTTCAGTTGAGCTCTGTCCACAGACGGAGAAACCACTGAGTTGCGCACTTTCCGGAGACAACTGAGAGATGAAATTTAGTTCACCCACCTGAACGCAGATACTAGACTTTGTTCCCAGCCAAAAGGCCGAGAAGCGATTGGACTTATTTAATTTTTACAGGGAGGCCATTCTGCGAGGAGTAAAAGTCCTACCAGAATTCATTAATGGCCGTCACAATCGTAACAATACACAGATAACAGTGTTGATAGCCGACAAGGAAGGTAAACTACAGGCAATCCTAGAGAAGTTTGTATAGGAAACGGAGAAGAAAAGAGTAAGCATCAATTATAAGAAGAGAGAATTTAGAGTCGTCAACAACTAAGAAGCTAAGACGCGAACCACGTATTGGAAACACTAGTGTCAACGAAATGCAAGTTTTAAATATCTAGGAAGAATTTTAACATATCACGTAAAATGCGACACCAAAATCCTAAGAAGCATTGGAACAGGAATTCGGAGAGAGAACAAAACGATGAACATTTCTAAGAGCTATAAGAAACAAGAAGTTGTGGAGAACCATGATCGACTACGTTCTGAAGGTAGACATCACATAGAAATAGTAATAGTTAAAAGAAAATAGATTTGTTTATTGTCGTAGGTTTGGTCATAACGTCTTTGATTTGATATACGGCACAAATTTTTGACAGTAGGAACCAGAGTTATAAGAAAACAATTATTTGTCATTTGAACGAGTTGACAGGATATATTCTGCTGAGGATAAATATTTTTTTCTTTATATTTTAAGAAGAAAGAAAGTAAGATCTAATTAATTGATTCTTAGATCTACTATTTTTCTTTGGAATAAATGTCTAAGACAGTTATTGGATTATTAAAACATTTTAAAACGTTTAATTGCACATTTTCTGGTATCCATCACATGAAGAGGGGGAGAATGAGTTTTTTTTTTAGTTTTTTTTTTTTTTTTTTCTGTACTAAAACTGTCTAAAATTTGTACTTAAACAAATAAAAAATATTTTTCTTATTAACCTTCAATTACCACCAAAATGTAACTTCAAAGAAGATATTTAAATTATCTAAAATGCGCTTTTTTCTCGAAGGTCTATGGAGATATCTAGGGACAGCTTTGTTTTGTACTAGGGACAAAATGGAGATTTGCACTTGAGTCAAAAGTTGAAACACCAGTCCGTTTTTCACTAAAGTGTAAAAGACAATAAATATTTTTTTGCCTGATTATCCAAGTATTGACTCGGATGCATGCCCCCTTTTGAATGAAAGGTCCATGACACTCTGCTTGGAAAGCAATGGACGTATTCCATTCCTTGCTAAACGGGTAGAAAAATTATGTGATTGAAAGAACAATTAAGAAAAGGCCAAATATCTGCGCAAAAACGATAAAAAGGAAATATAAAAAGTAAAGGAAAATAAATAATAAAACAGCGAACTTTTTTAAAAAAATAAGAGAAAAAATATTCTAATAGAAATGAGAGCCTAACAAACATTAGTGACAGACAGTGGTATATGGCAAACGACTACGATGAACTCTAACGATATAGACCTAGAGAAACATTTAAAACGACAACAGACGGACAGAAAAAGACGAATACTGAACCACATACAGTAAAAGTGGCGGCGGTAACTAGATGATCGTGACGAATGAGAAAGAAAGAAAAATATATTTTTTTTTTTTTTAAAGGTAACAATTTAAAACAAAAAAGAAATTAAGCAACAAAAATTATACACCCTCAAAAAAAATAAAAAAGATAAAGAAAAAATCCCCCCCACCAAAAAAAAAAAAAAAAAAAAAAAAAAAAATGACAATAAAAAGCGAAACAAAAGGAGACTAAGATCAGATCTGGGCAAAGTCGTGTCACCTGCTCCGACATCTATTACGTTTGACACTTGACAAAGACAGTTAACATGGGTCGAAACTAATCGAGGGTGTCATTTTCATTCCGTCTGGCATCCACCACCACCCAGCTTGTGAACTCTGCGTGGAACACCCGTTTTCCCTGGGCACACAAACACACCCACGCAGAGACGCTAATGGGCACATGTATGCGCACGTAAGCACACTAACGAAAACTCACATACGTAAATACACACCTATGCAACAATCCGCACACCTATGACAGGATGTGCTAACTTTAAGACACTAACGTATAGGAGAAAATATCCAGATTATAAATATTTTTAAGTTAATATTGTATATATTTTTATCTTTATATTTAATATTATGAAAATTTTATAATTCTGTTGATGTTCATCAGAATTAAGAAGTAGAGATAAAATGGTTGCATCTATAAATAGCTGCTGCTTCGAAAACGAAATCTAAACGCAACAGAGTTGTATTTGATAAAAAAAAATATTTGTAATGCATGCTTAACATGCTGCTGATGGTATGGGTCGAATGGAATGCCTACCGTCTGGTGCGTATTCTGGAGTCAGCTCGACTTGCCTTTCAGGAGAAACTGTATCTTAATCCTCATTTAATATTACAAAACATTCTTCTTAGGGTTAGAGTCTTTTGAAATGAAATAAAGGAAGTCCTCAATTGACATTAGAAGTCAATTTTAGAATTTGCATCACCGAAACAATTTGATAAATCATGGTGTTAAATAGGCTGAGAGCAAGCGTGAGAAATATATATATATATATATATATATATATATATATATATATAAATATGAGGCAAGGCCAGTTGAAAGATACAGGGAGATTAAGGCGAGAAAAATTCACAGAGCACGCTTAAAGGGATATCGGTATTTACATCAGGCATGTGAACGACAAAGAAAGAAAAAATATATTCTTTAACGAAAATATTTGAACTTTGAAATGCACATTTCTTGATCGAATAATGTCATATATATATATTTATTAAAGACATTTTATGTTTGACGTTCTTTTTATTGATACAAGTATTTAAGTAAATGCTCTGTTTATAATAAACAGTATTAAATAACATTTACCAGCCTGAATGTCCGAGAAATTTTCATAGAAAATATTCGTCCTTTGACAGGATTCGAACCTGCATCCTATACGGAACAGTCATTTACCTTGACGTGCCTAACCGCACGGCCACAAAAGGTCGTTCGGTTGGCAAGGACGAATATTTTCTATCAAAATTTCTCGGACATTCAGGCTGGTAAATGTTATTTAATACTGTTTATTATAAACAGAGCATTTACTCAAATACTTGTATCTATAAAAAGAATGTTAAACATAAAAAATGTCTTTAATAAATAAATTGTTGGACTTTGTCCATTTCTTAATATAAATATATATATATATATATATATATATATATATATATATATATATATGTGTGTGTGTGTGTGTGTGTGTGTAATAGGTACAGTTTCGATTGCATACTTTTGAGGTTACCCGATGGTAATTTTTAAATTAGCTCCAAATGTAGCAGTTTTCTACTTTAAGAGACAATTATTATATATTCTTAAAAATAGTAAGACATGGCTTTTTATTAGAGATTTTATTATGACAAAAAGAAAAAAAAGTGCGTTTTATGATTAAATTTTGCTGATGTCAAAATATCCTCCTTCAGCCTTGATTACTGCAGCAGAAATATTTGGCACTCGTTGCAAAGGTTGCTGAAAGTATAAGTTTGATGGTTAATTACAGTAGAAATGGCCGCAAACTACATGAAAACTGCCGTAGAAGCATGAAAAAATCGATTATTTTCACTATCGATGGGAGTTGGGAAATGCAGTCGGTCTTGGCCTTCCGGCTAACTTGGAGCATGTGCATGTAAATTTTGGTGCAAATCCGTTGTAAATTACGGCCGTGCATTCGTTACACGCACACACACACACACACACACGCACACAGGTTCGCGCACACACACACACGCGCGCGCGCATACAGGCACAGACACATACACACACACACTCATCCTGCCTTTTATAGATAGAGATAGGTCAAAATTCCGTGGCCAGACTCTAGATTTAGAAAACAAACTGTCTCAAGTGAATCAAAATAATCTGTTGAATCTTTTACATGCCTAGGGAGCGAAAGGATGTGAAAGTTCGCATAGCAAAAGCTTTGGGTCGCCTTGGATTTAATCTGGAAATCTGATCTGCGAGAACTTCAAGCAAAGCTGCTTTCGCGCCACTCTAGTATCAGTTTTAATGTATAGAGCCTCTGCTTGGACAATAAATCAAAGCCTTGATTCTCCGTTTGATGGAATCTATTTTTTCTCACCCAACCCAGTTCTGCATGTAATTTTTGGTGCAAATCCGTCGAAAATTGCGGCCGTGCATTCGTTGCACACACACTTTTACACATCCTGCCTTTTATATTAGGTTGGTGCAAAAATAATGACGTAATAATGTCGTTTTTCGACGTAACGTCAAAAAACGACATTATTACGTCATTATTTTTGCACCAACATAATAGACAGAGATGCCACCGGCAAAAATGATACAAGTGGACAAACAAGAAAGAATGTTTACCTGATAGGACTTCGTATAATCTACTTATATAGATCTATACTTGGAATCAAATCTTCATTACTTAATATCACTTCCACGATGAGATGGGGGCTGTGGTAGAACCACTTAGATCAATGGTGTGCATTTGGCGGTTCCTGGGCAACTGAACCAGATCTAAATAAAGACACAAGTGTCCTCTGGTTAGATATTTATCTTTAAATAACTTAAAATTAAGCAGCTACTGATATTTAATTTGAAGCTGTTTAAACAGTCTGTTTTTTTCATTTGTGCCATTTCTCCCTATATTTTCACTTGTACCATTATTCCCGCTCATCGTCCCAAGCTTTCGACTCCGATAGCTCATAATCGGGTGTGTATAAAAAAGGAAAATCAATTATAGAGCTGGGTTTGATTTAACTTTCCACAAATAACGACTTTTTATCCAAAACTCTTCCCAATTTCTGTCCAAATTTTGGTATTCTGCGCACTTCTTTAGTTTTTCGCCGAACCAAGTAGACTTCATTGAATTTTGAAGTAAATTTTTAAATTAACTCCACAGGAATAGATTTTTCTCGTTAATGTGAATTAACGTGCTGGAGATTATAGACTCAGTGGAAACATGGCTAGCAATAACTGAGTAAAACAAAATGGAGAAAGGACTATAAATTTGGAAAAATAGAGAATAGAAGAACAATCAACTCTCTTTGATGTAATAAAGTATTCTCTTCACAATTTATGAATAACTAATTGCAGTAGAAAAAAATGACTTTTAAATTTTCTTTCTAAGTTGAAATAATTATTTAATAAAAGTATTGTTAAAAACTAATTATTTTGTGCTTATTGCATTTAATGTCCTTTTTTTTCACATGTACGAATATCCTTTCGAAAATGTCGCTATTGTATTAGGTTGGTGCAAAAATAATATCGTTTTTTGACGTTAAAAACTACGTCAAAAAACGATGCTATTTTTGCACCAAGCTAATACATGGAAAAAAAATATGAATGCAGTCTCAATCGAATATAGGTAATAATGGCACAGTAAAATGCACAAATAAAATGGTTCAAGTGGAAAAGTAGAAAAAAAAATCTCCCTCTGATATTAGCTGATCTTATAAATTGTTTTGTATATATGTATCCTTGGAAACTTATTTTCTCTTTTCCATTATTACTTAATATGATTTTCACAATGGGGTTGTGTAGAGAAAATTATATCAATTGTGTGTACTTGATAGTTCCCGAACAACTGAACCAAAATAAAATAAACGTACATCTGTTCTCTGATTAGAAATTTATCTTCAAATAACTTAAAATTAAACAGCTAATGGTGTTTAATTTGAAGCTGTTTAAACAGACTGTTTTTCATTTGTGCCATTTGTCGCTATTTTTTTTTTTTACTTGTGCTATTATTAGCACAACGTACCAAGCTTTCAGCTCAGATGGTTCATCATCTGGTGTGTATGAAAAGGTGAAATTTGTTTTCTATACATCTATCCTTCGAAGCTAGTCTTATCTTTTTCTTTATTACTTAATATAATTTCCACAATGGGATTGTGTTAGTCACTGAGATCAATAGTGTGTACTTGACAGTTCCCAGACAACTGAAGCAGAAGTAAATAAATACACAAAAACTGTCCTCTTATTGGAAATTTAATTTTAAATATTTTAGAAATTAAACAGCTAATGGTGTTTAATTTTAATCTGCTTAAGGAGTCTGCTTTTCATTGTTGTCATTTTTACCTATTTTTTTCACTTGTGCCATTAGTATCATTCCCTGCTATGTCAGATCAGGTTTGCTTCATGGCAGTAAATTCCGGACAATATCTTCAGAGATGATGAAGACACCTGAAATGTCAAAGATATAGTTCTGTCGTCGGATGTCGAGAATACTAATGACAGAAAAACATGATGATCGAACTCACTCACTAGCTCGGTAATTATAGCTCTATGGTATGGTCGACATTTACTGATGGATTAAACAAGCCGAGAGTAAATTTGAATTATTCCAAATATACATTTTAACCTCTTCCTATTCTGTCACAGCGAAAGTAAGCGTCTTTCTCCGTAGCTAAGGTTATTTTCATCACTTTAAGGTGGATTCTTGGATATGCGTCTATGGGAGAATAGGATACATAACATTTTCTATGCCAAAACAATGTTAGGAAAATTCATAACAATGTACACTTTTTTTTACCTTTATTCGGATATTTTTATGGTCGCAATGTGGGATACTTAATAACAATAGCAATAAAAATATAAACCTAAATAAACTAAATGAAATTAGTTATAGTAAGTACCCACAAAAATTATATTAAAATATAATTTTAAAATATTAAATTTTCAGCGTTCCCTCTTATGTGTAGTTATATCTACATAAACATCTCTTTAGTTCATTTTAATTTTTCCTAAGATCATTTAAAAATGGAGAATACCAAATGTTTGTTTTTTTTTTTTTTTTTACTCTAGAGAAACAGGATCCATGCCTAACTTTGAATGAAGTTTAGACCGTACGTATATCTTTTGGGTTAAGATTTGCCCAGACATATATCTACATTTTGAATTAAGTTAGACCAGATTATATCTACTTCTTGACTCAACCTTTTAACACAATCTTGACTAGGCGATGACAACCATTTGACATACTCTATACCAAACTATGTCTACCATTTGAATCAATTTAAATCAGGATTTACCTACTATTTAATATATTCTAGACTAGACTATATTTACCTTCTGAATTGACCTATACCAGACTACGTCTTTCTTTTGACTCAATCTAGATTACGCTATGTCTACAATTTTACCCAATCTATACAAGACTATGTCTAGCTTTTGACTCGTCTAGACTGGTCACTAGTGTAAAATGAACCTAAACTTCACCTATTGTATGAATTTCATATGGATTTGTCTATCAAAATTATATTCGATATTAAATGATACAAATACGCTTGAAATTACTAAATTAACAAACTTGAACTGATCATTATCATTATTAGATCTAAGTGTGTTTTAGAAAACACTATCGATATTTTCCATCAAGCTTATAGGATGACATTATAATTGCTAATGACATTAAGGATTGCTTATGACATTATGATTACTTATGAAATTACAATTGCTTAGGACATTATTATCACTTATGACATTATGGTTGTTTCTACCGATTTTCTTGGAATTAGTTCCCTTTGCAATTTAGAAGAACGTGGTAATAAAATATTATTATTCCATATTTTTTCTATTTCACGTCATTTTTTTCGAGAAATCTATTATTGAATAGTTATATTCG
>OZ010579.1:51097594-51165094 GCA_963932145.1 Acanthosepion lycidas | reverse complement strand
GATATATATATATACAGATATATATATATATATATATACAGATATATATATATATATACAGATATATATATATATATATATATACAGATATATATATATATACATATATATATATATATATATACAGATATATATATATATATATATACAGATATATATATATATATACAGATATATATATATATATACAGATATATATATATATATATATATACAGATATATATATATATATATATATATATAGAGAGAGAGAGAGAGAGATAGATAGATATACATATATAGTATAAGGATGAACCATATATATTTCATAAAAAATTATATATATTACATGTACTGATACAAATTATTAACATGCAACACCCCTCCCTATTTAAACAATCGCCCTGGCTGTTACCATGGAAATTTTGATTTCAATTATGAATATGCTATTAAAACACGTAAATTTCAGAAAAAAATTCGCTTGAAAATGGAACAGAGTTTACTTTAATTCAATTTAATTCAAATAATTATACTGAAGTTTTCAGCTCTTGTTTTGAAACATGAGACCTCTTATATAGCGTGTTGGAATCATATTTTTAAATAAATAATTATATATATATATATATATATATATATATATATATATATATATATATATAACACATAAAAAAGGATATGAAAAAGATTATAACGATCAGAGAGGATGAAAAAAAGAAAGTAAATGAACAATATATACTTAACGAATTAGAAGAGAATAAATGTGCAATAAGATATATTTAAGGTAAAGAAAGAAAGACGCAAAGAAATTAACAAAGAAAGAAAGAAACAAAAACAAATAAATAAAATTTAAAATGCAAAATGCAGCAGGAAATAAGAAAAAGCAAAAATAAAGAAAGAAAACATTAGGAATAAAAGAAATCGCGGTTTAAGCGTATGGAACCAAAACACGAGTGGCCGAGTCTCAGAGTCACGAGGCTATGCAAAGAGATCAGGGTAAATCAACTTGTAAAAGAAATTGATTGTGACATAAATTTAAAACGGTGTGGTGCGCAAATATTTGCCTTGTTTCATGATTGTTCCATTAAATGGACAGAGGCTGCTACAAAAATGAAGGGTATTTGCATTTCGGGCTTCAACGCAGGTGACGTGAGCCGAGAAGTTTATTAGTCGAAAATCTTCAGGGGAAGAATTGTTTGGGGCGTAGTGTCAACTTACGTTGTAGAGAAAAGCCACAATTAGAATTTTTTTTTTTTTTCGACCCGAAAATGGCTTTAAGGCAGATGGGAGACGATGCATTGAATCGATAAGGTAAACGATGACAGATCCATTAGAGTAGAAAATTAAGGTATACTAACAGAAGTAATAGCAGTAGTAGTAGTAGTAGTGTGGATAAAATAAAATGCTTCCTGAGAATTAAAGAGACTCTGAAATATATTTGTTACAGGAGTAGCGATAAGGGTTTTATTAATATTAGCCGTTTCCTTATATGGAAACATTTGACATTCATTGGCCGAACAGTCAGTGCTAATGTCCGTTAAATTTAATGAAATTAAAAACCATCTTTTTCAGAAAGATAGGCTTCTCATGTCGAGTAACTCTTATCACTCTTTCCAGTATTGATCGGACATCTTTCTTAAATTTTTGTTCAAAGTAATATGGAACATCATCATCTTTGTTATGTCATTATTTCTTTTTGATTTACATATACAATTCATTTCAATTTATGATTCTGTTGAAAGAGCTCAGGCGAGGCCGTTTTTTCTTATCCGTCAGTGTATTGTTTGTCTGCATTTCTGCACCGCCAGGTTACGAGATTCGCTCTCCAATCATCATTCACTTGCAGCTATTTTTATTCATTGATTTGCGAAAGCCGCCAGTTAAGATATTCTGAACGAGTTTGGCGCCATACATGTCATCCATATTACAATGTCACTCTGACGAGACTATTTAATACATGAGTCGAGTTCTTAGGTTAACGAGTCTATTTTATAGCAAGAAGATATTAAAAATATATAAAAAGAAAATAGAAAGCAAAAATTAAGATTTGTATCAACGAGGAAAATAAATAAGGTAAACACCGGTGTCAAAAGTAGTAATAATGAATAGGATTCGGGAATATATCATATTTCTATATATTTTTAATATTATTAATTTGATTATTAAGATTAATTTTACCAAAGTAAATAAAAGTATACAAGCATGCTTAATTTTTTTAGAATAACTTTTACATTGAATTTATTTTTTAATATTTCAAAATAATAATAACAATTATTATTATTTTTTATTATTATAGCGCTTAGCGATCAGCGCGAATTACGAAAATAAAATACACATTGTTTTCCAATATTTAATAATGTTTCAACAGTATGTTTGTCTTCTTTAAGTCATGTTTAAATTTGCATACAAGTATAAAACAAGTCTTATAAAAAGGTCGTTTTTCTTTGGAAAACGTATGTACTGGTAATCAACGCGACAGGGCGAGTGAAATGAAACCGCTCTGAACGGAATGCAAACTAAATGTAACTGATGGGAACCGTCCACATTGTTGTTATTAGGTTGGTGCAAAAAGAATGTCGGTTTTTAGGTTTAAAAATTACGTCGAAAACCGACATTATTTTTGCACCCACTTATCATCATCATCATTATTATCATTATTATTATTATTATTATTATTGAATTCACCTGCTAATTTGTTCATTTTTCCAAGGGTCAGATGTTAGGATTTTACTTATAAACATTTCTTCAAACATCTACAGTTGTTACCACATGGAACTCGAAGAGAAATAATGACCTAATCAAGATCTTGACATTCCGTACTACTTACAACAAAAGGGTTTAGGAAGGAAGCTCCCATCAATACAAGAAAGATCGATAAAAGCTATTACTTTTCTGAAAAATTGTTTCATACGGAAAATTATAAAATATTTCCATTAAAACAATTTTTCAGCAAAATAGATTTCTCAAGTTCAGTAACTGTCAATGCTCTCTCTAGTATTGATGGGACCCTCCTGCAACACAAGCCTACAGTGGCGCTGTCTTATCGTTCAATAAATACGGAATGTTCCCATGTAAAAAAAAAATGGTTAATATTACTATTATCATCAGAATTCTTCCGACGGCTTCTTTTAAAAAAATGCATAACGCATCTTCTTCAGTCAGTCCTTAATTCCAGAGATTATCTGTTAAAAAGGTCGCTGCTGCTGCTGCTAATAATAATAATAATAATAATAATAATAATTTTTAATCAATTCACCCCAAGCAAGGGGATAATGCCACTAAGACGCTAGGGACTGCTGGAAGTGAAAGGCAATGAAAAAACTTTAGAAATAAACGGAACACCAATCCTAAACAGGAAACAAGGAAAATTAAGAATGAATAATGGAAAAAAACTAAAATCTCATCTATCGATATTTTGTTTCACTAAGTTTTTTGTCCAAGGGGCGAATCCATATTGCTATCAAAAACTATGAAAGTGAAACTAATCGCCTAATACTGACAACTTCAGCGGATAACACTAGATGATGGTCAATCTCAGTATCGATCACTAACAGAACGAATGAAAAATGAATAAAATGGGCAACGCCATGCTTGGAATTGCAGATCGGGGTGTCATTTTCAAATTCTAATCAAGTACGTTATATTCAAAACTATCAGTGACTTACATGTGAGCAAAACTATTGATGATACCGGGCCCAATTTCACTCACGAGGCTTAGGTACTTTCCATATGTGCCGCACTCCATGGTTCGCTTAAAATGCATGGTAATTTTCGAACACAGATCTCATGGTCATGAAGCGAACGTTCTAATCACGGGGTTACGTGCAAATTCGGAAGGCGAAACTTAGACAATAAAGAAAGAAAATGAAATGGTCTAAAAATAGGAGAAAGAAGAAAACAAAGGAAGCCTTGAAAAAGAAAGCAAGTTAGACAGGAAGAAATATGAAGGATGAAAGAAACAAAGAAAGAGAAAGAAGAACTTTTAAACAAAGGAAGGGAGAGAGGGAGAAAGAGAAACGAATGATAGAATAAAGAGGAAAGCTAAAAGAAGGAAAAGGGCATACAAAAAAGAAAGAAAGCAGAACGTGCGAGAAAATAAGTGAGAAAAAAAAATAAAAGACCGAATTGTAAGCCTTCTAAAAGAAGGAAGGAACAAAGGAAATTGGATGAACGGGAAAATAGATGAAAGAAGTAAAAAAATTAAAAGCAAGCCATCAAGAAAGAAAGCCAAATATATATATATATATATATATACAGAATAAAAAATAACTCGATGGATCTCTTCAATTCTTTAAGCTATGAATGAAAACAAAAAGTAATGAAATGGATATTGAAAATAATAAAACAATCTGCATAAAAAAGAATAGCAAAAAAAAAAAAAATCACAGAGTAAATATTTACGATGTGATATATGCGTGAGGCGATAAAAAGATTGCTTTCAAATAAGATAAACGTCATTCACGAAAAAAAAAAAAAAAAAAAAGAAATAAAAATCCACCATCAGGACAGAAAAAAGAAATTAACAAATTAACAAATTATAAGGAATATCTGAGAAAAAAAAAGGCATTTGAATTAAACAAGAAATAAGAAAAAGATTAAAAAGTGACTTTCCTGAAAAAATCGTAATTGTAATGACAATATTAGCCTTGTAAGGAAACATTCGGGTACATTGACCTAGCAAGTCAATGCTGGTCTTGGTTGAAATTTATAAATTTCTATTAAAACAGTTTTTCAGAAAAATAATTTTTTCAAGTCCACTAACTCTTTCCAATAATGATGTGTTTTGCCTTCCTAATCTCTTAGTAAGGAAATTCAACATCTTGATCTTATCATTATTACCTCTTCCATATATATGCTAGTCATTTTACATGTTGCTGCTGTTGCCACTCCACAAGCCCTGTTGTTTCTGTTATTTGATACAGTTCTCTTTTTATTTTTCGACACTGTAGCGGCTGACTTACAAGTCTATAGAAGAAATATGCTCCTCGCTTGAACCTACCGGCTTCATCTGCTCGAAGTGATTTTTAACTATAGATCTGAGAAAGAAATTGTACACAGCAGATAGTTTAGATATGCATGACATCCATTAGAAAGTTTCGATTTGACTCGAGATTTTAGGTTAATGTCTTGGTTTTGTAGCAATTTGCAGTCTTTTTGCAAAACTACCTCAAGTGCAGCGTATGTTCAGTTTGAGATAACTGATCCATAAACCTAATCATTTGAAGTGTTTAGTATTTACTAATCCCACATTCTGTATTTTATCTATGGATTCAGGGTACATGCAATCACTGATTTCATTCCACTTCCAGATCATAGATTCTATTTTTAAAATGTTCAAATTTCTAGCAATACTTGTTAGAAGATTTTGATTTCTTGTTCAATATCAATCCTATCCTAACTCTGAATACATATGACAGCCTAGCCACTCCTACCTCTTCATCAGTACTAAGGCATTGGGTGGGAAAGTAGAAACACTGATTTCTGGTAGTATATATGCTTGGGGTGTGATATGGAATCTTCAAAAGATCAGTACGTATCTTTTCACATCTGGACGTGTGTTTATAGGTCAGAGTCTAGGAAAAGATTGGAGCTCTCATTAACTCCTTCAGATTTTAAATGTTTCGGTATTGGGGCCATCGTCAAATATATACGAATTTGTGAACCGATATAGTTTCTCAATTCGGTCCAAAAATTCACTTGTGCCAGAATCGGGACAGTCGTCTATAATGAATATTGTCGAGTAATCCACGGTTATCTCCCTTGTCAAGAAACGGTATCTGCCCGTCACTATAAAAACGGAACATCAATGAGGAAGGTAACAATTTAAAACTCTACGCGTTAACTACTTTCTACGTCAAAACCGTCAAAGATCCCATCTTAATTCCTTTCACCCTCCTGCAATTTAATACACTTAAATTACGCCACATATATGGTCATATGCTGCTTTAAGTTCAACGTAGAAGGTATCTATAAAATATATATTCCACTTTCACTGGTAATTGAAAGAATATGTAAAATAGTAGGATCTACACGAGTCGAAATCACTGTTTTTCTCAAAAAGATTGTTAATGTAATATTGCTTCGAGAAAAAAAAACACGAATTTTTCTTGTAATCAAATATTTCACCGTTAAATAACCAACAAAATACTGCTAAGCCGTAGCAAAAAAAAAAGCAAAAAACAAACAAAAAACAAATGAATCAATCTTGACTCAATGGCATTACTAATCAGTTATTTGAGTAAATTCTATATAAATACTTGAATTGAGGAAATGAAGTAGCCGACATCACTCAATACACCATTTCCAGCTTCTTCTGCTCCTGGCTCTCATATTAGTGCCAGCCTAGGAAATGTCCGGCTCCTTCCACTATCAATTTATATAACTTTCTAATCAGATACCGCTGCTCTTGATATCGTAGTTTCCAATAACGGGCTGCACTTATTCCCAATAAACTTCCTTTCAAGCACTTCATTCTGCCAATTTATAAAGGAAATCGAGTGGACCTAATAGAATTTCTCAGAACAGAAGACCCGAAACAAAAAAAACATTGAACAAACATAGTCGCTAAAAAAAAGGTAGATTTAGGCGAGCTGATTTTACTACATATGAACGCTTGCTGTGTAATTACTGAAGAATTTTGTATGTGAGGACCCATCTCAAATTCCAATAGCAAAATGATCAACTTTGCTAACCATATATCATCCATTCTATCAGTATGACTGACCGTTCTTAAATGGTTATACTTGCGTTCTCAGGTGGCAAGCTAATGCCCACTGCAAACGCTCGCTCAGGCACATTTGTGCTTCTACAAAACCCACAGAGACAATCTGTGATTTATACTGCAACCATGCTGAGCGGGCTTTGTTTAGTTTCTGAGAAAGAGAGAGAGGGGCAGAGAGGAGGGAGCGAGTGGGAAATAGGAGGTACAGAGGGAGAGAGATGAGAGTGGGTAGATGGAGGGAGGGAAGGAAAGAAAAAAGGAGGAAGGGAGAGAGAAAAGGAGAGAGGTGGGAGGGAAAGAAGGGAGGGAGATAGAGGAGGGAGGGGAGAGTGGGAGAGAGGAAGGAGGGAAAGTGAGAGGAGGGATAAAGGGAGGGATGGAGGGGAGAGAGATGGTAGAGAGAGGGGAGAGGGAAATGGAGACAGAGGAGGTAGGGAGAGTGAGGGAAGAGTGGGAGAGGGATAGTGAGAAAGAGAGCACTTAATCTGGCGTGATTGCCAATTTGAACATGACCAATACGCCGAAACCGACGGTCGCGATGACTTGTGTCTTTATGCTAGTAGAATCATCAACGGACTTCGAACAGGTTTGTCTACTTAGTTTTCCTTACAGAAGGCTTGACTTAAACCACAAATATGTCTTCTATCTCTCCTCTCTTCATTCAGTTTAGTGTTAACATCTTTTGATAAAGCAAAATGTTTTGCTCGTAAATTCTCTTCAAATTCTACTCTTAACTCATCTGGAGTACCTTTAACTGACTTTACGCTTAGAACTGAGTCTCTATTGATTGATATGCATATAACTCCGTCCATGTAATCTGTTATCATTTCGAAACTGGATCTTCACAAAGAATGTGAACTTTATGGTAGCCTTGCAAAAGTCATTAAAAAACGTGCTCCAGAACTGAATCCTGTTCTCTCTAAACAATTTTATGGTTTCAACCAAATATATTTTGAACGAGTTGTATGCCTTCAACAACAGATAAAAAAATATTGTTGATAGCTGTAATATAAATATGTATTTTTGGTAATTTTCTTGTTTTTCATATAAGAATAAATTCCTGGTATTTTTACTTTGAAAATGTATTTTTACGTTTTCATGTTGGTTTTTTTTTTGTGGGGGGGGTCACTATTTGCTCATATTTGGAACATTTAGGGGTGCTGTTAGGATGGACCGAGGAACAACGGAAATTAACGGGTCGTTCTACAGTTCTCAAAACCTCCAACTTCTCGATCAGAGACCTTGATGCCGGATGTAATTTACAGTCATACCCAGCTCTAACTGGTTTTCGTCTTGTATCTGGAGCCTCAATGATTGTTACCAAAAACAATTAAACCTGATTAGATAAGCATAAACGAAAATTTACACCTGTTTATATAGTCACCATTTTTTTGTTTTTTTTTTTTGTTTGTATTTTTTGTCATTTTTCTATCATTTTCTTTTTTTTTTTTTGGAAGTGAGTTTAAATTCTGTGAAAGGAACTCGAACCTGTATTAATTATTCCCTAATAACATCGAAAAACACATTATTCTTAGTTATTTCGTGCTTGTTTCCCATGATCTTTCATTGTTATAGCTTCGTATTAAAAACAAAAAAAGAAAGAAAATTTCGCAGATAGAGACTATATCGAACAAACGATGCTATATCTGACGAGCGTCGAAACAGCACAGATGTAACAAGAGATGCTATATCTGCTCAGAATCAAATCAAAATGGTTACTAAATCTGTTCAGAATGGCTGCTGCATATATATATATATATATATATATATATATATATATATATATATATATATATATATATATATATATATATATATATATATATATATATATCACGACATCTATTAAGAATTGGCTGATATATATATGTCTAGATCCGAATTAGACATATCTGCCCGCAGTCATATGAGAATATTTATTACCAAATGCGGATCAGAATGAATCTTATTATATCCATCGCCAACCGAGAATAATGAAGACCAATAAGTGCTGTCAAATTGTTAAAAATTTGACCAAATAGAGGAAACGGCAAAACGCATCAATGATATTAGCGAAGAAAACTCGCGTGACACTTAAAATTAAAAAAAAAAAAAATACACACACAGACACACACATTCACAAAAAAAAATAATAAAGAATTAACAAAAAGAAAAAAAGAAATCAAAATCTAATAATCATTAAAAAATATGGAATTAAACAAAATATTTGAGTACAGATTAATACATGAAAGAATATAAATACACCGGCTACTCTAGAGGGTTCGATATTTAAAATGAAACGATTGTTAATTAAAAGAATTCTATTCTCATTTAGTTCTTTACACTTGAACCGCTAGAATTAAAAAATAAAATAAAATGCGAATATTAAATATATTACTCTAGAGCAGTGTTTCCCAAGAATTTTACCATTGAGTAACCCTTAAAATAAATTACATGTCTCAAGGAAACCCTGCGCAAAAACAAAATGATATACCATATTTTTCTCACTTTATTTCCATCGTAGTTCACGCGGTAAATATCATAGTATATATTTTTGAATAACTGGTTTAAGGAAAAATTCATACCTCAGTAATGCTAAATAAAATTCATACAGTTCGTTAATAATACTTCATCAGGGAGTTTTCATTCACACAAAAAAATTTCTAAACTCAAACGTAAAAAATAAACATAACTAACCAATATCAGATACCGATAATATAAATGTAATCAGAACAAAAACAGATAATTACTGCGTCATTTTTTATAAAAAATAAATAGTATATTAATATTAATATATTTTTAATAACGTAATAGGTGCCGAGGCCCTAGACATCTCCAAAGCGTTTGATAGGGTTTGGCATGCCGGCCTTCTTCGTAAGCTCCAGGGTTATGGTATTACATGTCGATTGTTTGATCTAATACAATCATTCCTGTCAAACCGAGAAATGAAGGTCGTTCTCAACGGATTCTCCTCCAGTTCCTATCCCACGAACGCAGGTGTTCCCCAAGGCTCCATCCTTGGCCCCACTCTTTTCCTTATTTTCATCAACGATTTCTGAAAACCGGGGTTGTTTTGAAGAACGCCATTCTTGTCGTGATTCTAAGGAAATTCTAATAATCTTCGAGACCATGACAGTACTTTAAGGACGCTGAGAAATGGGAAGCATTTTCAAAGCAGAAATTTGATCGAATTCACGGAATCCATCGGTGAATAAAAGATCGATACTCATCGCTGCACTAAATGTACTTTCCGTTCAAATATCTTACTAATATTCACCAAATGCAAAACCCACTCAAAACAGATTACTGAATGAATTGCGTGATATTAATGTAAGACGAGGAAGTAGGAGATGAAGATAATGAGGATATATAGGAGAGATAATGACTGGCACTAAACTTGAAAGAATAATTTTTTTGAGAAAACGTTCTCGCGGAAGTCTGATCAACAAAGTAGCGATTCCTGGAAAGAAGCTGTTTGAATGGAATTTCTTTCGTAATTATGGAATAGGAAGGGAACAAATGTGATTCCACCATGTGGGTGTAGCAGTCTCGGTTGTAAATGTTTGAACGAGTATCTCTAAAAGTTGAAGCTTGTATACGAGATCTATTCTTTGATGTCCCCCGCCTGGATGTAGATGACGTTTTCAACATCTATAATATGGGAAAATTACACTTCGACGTGGTGTATAGCTAGCTTCTCTCGCTACAACAATGGCGACTGAGTAGCGAGTTTCCATAAGATTCCATAAGAAGAGAAATCACAGAATCTTGTAGACTAGCAACCAGACATTGTACCCATCGTAAAATGAGCAAATGGTTATTACAGCTGCTTTCGATACATGAATGACGATGCAGATTTTTTTTCCCCGCGGTAGATTGCCATTTCTTTCTGCGGTAGACTAGTTGCCATCCAAGGCTATAGAGCCCGGTCTGTCCTGCTATTTACCCATAGCTGGGGGAAGAAGAAGAAGATTCATACCTTTTCCAAGGGTATTAGCAAGTAAGTGAATGTAATTGATTCGACTGAAATTCGAACTCGGCTCTACGATTCCTCAATCCGAGCCACTATCCATTATTTCACCGTGCGTAATACTATTAGGTTGTTCAGAAAATAATGTCCGATTCTAGAATAAACGTTTATCCCTGACTTTATATATACAAACATTATTTAAGTTACTCAAAACAGAAACCCTGAATATATATGTACATTTCTACCATTGAGTCACGTATGTATTTACGATAAATATCTAAAGGTTTGAAGGCCAAGAAATCATTGAATGCAGTTTTTGAATCTTCTTTGCAACGAAATGTCTTTTGCTTTAAAAAAAAAATATTCAAAATGGTCTATTAAACTGCCGGTTGCATTTCATCAACTTGCTGGGCGTAAACTTCGTCAGTGATGCTCTGAGTAGATTCCAGAAAGCTATGAGGGATAACGATAACCAAGAACTAACAGGCAGTCACCATAATTTTCTGTTGGTACAACTTCAGTTTAAGGAACTGTTTGGGTCCTTCGTCTTGATGGCACCGTTGTGCTGATTGACATAAGGGATTGATTTCTCTTCATATGTCGCTATTCCTTCAAAATATGGACCATCCAAATTTCACAGATGCAACATCGAACATACCACAAAACGTCAAACACTTCGTGTGGAACCCATTTATCGAGATTTCTTCATCTTACCTTTTTTCTTAGGATGGCCCGATAATATTGAAATGTTGACATCTATTATCTGAGACATTTCTCTGAGACTTTTATGTGGGTTTTATTTGGCTAGTTTTTTCAGGTGTTGATTGTTAGTTTAATGTACGTCCTATACCATCCTGTTTATCCAGATTAGTATTTCCACTGCGAAACTCCAGAAACTAGCCCAATAGCATCAGTTCACAATTGGATCCTTCACTCCTTACTCGGTTAATGTTAACTACAGTTTGAGATATATTGTGACCGTCGTCGTTGGCACCCGCTCATTTCCGAGTATCGCGATCATTATCCTCTCTCCTTATTTACTTTCTTCACTCTTATGGTGGTGAAGCCTTCTCCTAATGAGTCATGAGCAGGAGTCACGGAGGCGTGTGGGTGGTGTATGCATGTGAACGAGTATGTCTATTCTGACAGCACGTCGCAGATCCACTTCATGTTGACGGTCGGACTCGAAAGTCTCGGTCTCCCCTCGAATTTTTTCTACGCCAGAAAGGCCGATTTGCAGCAACTCTTTCCCAGGTCTCAGAATCGATGTTGACTTGCAACGTGGATGTTTTCAACTGATCTTTGAATCTTCACTTTGGGCCTCCACGTAGCCTCCTTCCACTGGGGAGTTCTTCAAACAGCATGATACATGCGAGTCATATGTCCAAGAGAGGACATATTTTCACCAACATTGAACTCATGCAAAAAAGGAAATGCATCTCTTCTTTTCGCATGTTTAAGATGAAGGGTATATAATATTTTAAGTTAAATTCTGAAAGAAATTGACATAAAATTAGCAAAGGTGCCACATTGATCATTAGAAATTAATATATTTTTGTGCACGTATCATAATAATATATTAGAACATAATTAAAACCTTTATTCTAAAATTGGATATTATTTTCCGAACCAGAAAAATAAATATTGCATTACCAAATGTTAATCCCATCTCTTTGTACATATTCATTTTCTGTATAATTAATTCTTTGCAGTTTACAAAAACAGATCACTTGAAAAAACACATCACTGCTTCAGTATCTGTCTAGATTATTATGTACTCTATTTATATTATTCGTACTATTGTCTTCATCTTATCCGCCATATTTATTACAACGGCATTGAACTTTAGGTCACGTGACACAGTGGATAAAGGCGTTAGTTAGATCCAGTGACAGAACCCAAAGAGTGTGAGTTCAATACCCAGTTAAGGCAGTGGAGAACTTGGAGAAGAGAATTAACAGGAGATAACTGATAATTGACATCCATTAGACATGGCACGTGAAACTAGAACAGTCTACCCCAGGGAGCAAAATAAAGGGTTCAGTTCGACATTCCAACCACCTGAAGAAGGCCGGAGTGTACAACGGAGAAAACGTTCTAATAAATATGGCGACAAAGATGAGGACAATAGTCCGAATAATGTAAATAGATTAGTCCTTGATTAATAGACTTAGACAAGGAGAAATCACTATGACCTCAGCTTTTTCAAGGGCCACTTTCAAACTCTGCATCATATCTTAAGATCTGGTAATGTTAATGTTGAAATATCGGGGAAGTTGTATTTTTAAATATTCCTCATTTCAACTATTAGGTTGGTGCAAAAATAATGACGTAATAATGTCGTTTTTTGACGTTAAAAATATGTCAAAAAACGACATTATTACGTCATTATTTTGCACCAACCTAATTGAATACATTTAACGTTAAATTTACTCAAATATCACGTTGGAATAATCTGTGTTTGTGTATAATTGTAAGAAGTTAAATATTACCTGTTCCATAAGATCCCTTTCTATAGTAGTAAATCACCTACGATTTAATATTATAGACACTTGGTAACATACATTTAAACCAGCCCTGGAATGAAGATTGCTTAATATGTACGTTATTTTTAATATTAGGTTGGTGCAAAAATAATGACGTAATAATGTCGTTTTTTGACGTATTTTTAACGTCAAAAAACGACATTATTACGTCATTATTTTTGCAACAACCTAATAGATATCATATAGTTCTTGTGGTGTTATTGTAAGCATCTGGATCCGTTATTTTTTCTCAGTTATTTCTTTCTAATCAATCAAATGAGCAGAATATACTAAGGATACATTTGCATACAAGAAATCAATTTTATCTTTAAAACTATAACAGTTATCTCCCTTTCTGATCAGTGTCAAATCGCTCGACTAAAGCATTTGATGTGTGTTCTTCTTATGCTCCTACATCAATGGCCGTGATGAGAATTACGTTGAATTCGTATTTATTATTAAAGTGATCAAGTGAAAAATTTACAAGGAAAGAGGTGAATGAAAAGGAGTAGAAACAAAATGGGAAAGAGTGGAAAAAATATGGTGCAAAGAAAATAAATTTTAAAAAAGTGGCAACGAAAGTGATTTAGAATATTTTAAAGAAATTCATAGTAGGAAATCAAAAAGAAGAAAAAAAAGGAAAATGAAAGATTATAATTATTATTATGAACGGTGACCGAGATAAAATGGGAAATATTCATCCAAAAAAAAAAAAAGAAAAAAAAAATTGGATTTAGACGGAAAAAGGCGCCGAAGAAAAATGTCAGAGAACTAAAAGGTACAAAATGTAGAAAGACAATGAGAAAATAAGGGGAATGAAAAGAAAGAAACTCGGTATGAAGCGGAAAGGAAAAGAAAAGAAGAAGAGAAACAAAAGAAACACAAAGGAAAGAATAGAGATAGCAAATTAAGAAAGAAAAAGTCAAGAAATAAAAAGATAAAACAAGGGTCATAAAGAAAGAAATTAGGGAGAATCGGACAAGAAAGAAAGAAAGAAAGAAAGAAAGAAAGAAAGAAAAACAAAGAAATATGAGGTGAAATAAAGATATACGAGGGGAAAGAAAGAAAGAAAGAAAGAAAGAAAGAAAGAAATATGAGGGAAATAAAGATATATGAGAGGAAAGAAAGAAAGAAAGAAAGAAAGAAAGAAAGAAAGAAAGAAAGAAAGAAAGAAAGAAAGAAAGAAATATGAGGTGAAATAAAGATATACGAGGGGAAAGAAAGAAAGAAAGAAAGAAAGAAAAACAAAGAAATATGAGGTGAAATAAAGATATACGAGGGGAAAGAAAGAAAGAAAGAAAGAAAGAAAGAAAGAAAGAAATATGAGGGAAATAAAGATATATGAGAGGAAAGAAAGAAAGAAAGAAAGAAAGAAAGAAAGAAAGAAAGAAAGAAAGAAAAAAGAAATATGAGGTGAAATAAAGATATACGAGGGGAAAGAAAGAAAGAAAGAAAGAAAGAAAAACAAAGAAATATGAGGTGAAATAAAGATATACGAGGGGAAAGAAAGAAAGAAAGAAAGGAAGAAAGAAAGAAAGAAAGAAAGAAAGAAAGAAAAACAAAGAAATATGAGGGAAATAAAGATATACGAGGGGAAAGAAAGAAAGAAAGAAAGAAAGAAAGAAAGAAAAACAAAGAAATATGAGGTGAAATAAAGATATACGAGGGGAAAGAAAGAAAGAAAGAAAGAAAGAAAGAAAGAAAGAAAGAAAGAAAGAAAGAAAAACAAAGAAATATGAGGGAAATAAAGATATACGAGGGGAAAGAAAGAAAGAAAGAAAGAAAGAAAGAAAGAAAGAAAGAAAGAAGAGTTAAAATTAGATTTCAAAGAATGAAAGAAAAAAAAAACGAAATTCAAGAAAGGACAAGGGTAAAAAAAAGAAAGAAAGTTCATTAATGAAAGAACGAACAAAGTAAATAATAGAATCTTCAAAGAAAAAAGATGAAACGGGGGGGGGGCTCAAAGAAACAAAGAAAGAATAAAAGAAAATGAATCAAGAGTAAATTTCAAAGAAATAAAGGATATGTATTAAGAGTAGATTTCAAAAAAAAAAGAAAGAAAAAAATTAATTTAGAGGTAAGAAAAAGGGAAATGAATTAAGAGTAGATTTGAAAGAAAGAAAAACGAAAGAAAGAAAATGAATTAAGAGTAGATTTGAAAGAAAGAAAGAAAGAAAGAAAAGGAATTAAGAATCAATTTAAAAGAAAGAAAACAAAACAGGAAATTCAAGAAAGGACAATAAAATACGAGAAAAACTTCAAAGAAAGAAATAGGGGAAAAGGAATACGAGAAATTTTCAAATAAATAAATAAATAGGAAGCTGCTAGAAGAAAGAAATAAAGGTGAATGTATTGACAGATAGAGAAACTAAACAAACAACCATTAAAGAAAGAAAGGAGGAATACCAAAGAAAGAAAGAAAGAGAAGCACGTTACATAAATGAATAAGGTTGGTAGAAAATAAAAAAAAATTAAGACTGAAAAAAGAAAAAAGTAAAGATGAAATGCAAAACTTCTAGTAAAATTTGGAATGAATGAAATAATATCAACGTTCAAAGAGAAAAAGAAATGAGAACTTGCTAGAAAGAAAGAAAGAAGGAAAAAAAGACGGATAGAAAGAAAGAAAGAAAGAAGAAAAATAATATTAAATATAAAACGATAGCGAGAAAAAAAAAAACAATGTATGAGAAACAAAAAAGAAGGTAAAAATAACGAGACCAGAATGAAGAAAATTGTCCCATGAAAGAAAACGAATGAGAACGCGAAAATAAAAGAGGAAGATTAATTAAAACAATATATAAATAGATAGCAACAGAAAGGGTAGGAAAATCGAGGGAATGTGCTTCATTAAATAAACAAAAAAAAAAAAAAACTAAATGAATATGAAGAGAAATAAAGAAAGTCTGGACGAAAAAGCTTAATTAGCAAAGCTCTGAGAGCGGTGAGACATTAACAGTGAATTACATAGGGTAAATGAAAATGATGTCGTCTTGAATATGCAAGACAGGGATGCAAAGAAGTTTAGGGATTGAACTGAAGGTAAAACCGGCATAGAAGACAATGCGATAAATAAGAACAAATCAACGAATAGAGTAAAAAAAAAAAATCTTTGCAAAAAGAAAATAAGCAGAATAAATAAGAGATGATGACGATAATGAGATAAAGAAAAAAGGTAGAAAAAGATCAATAAAATGTAGGCGAAATTAAAATTAAGGAAAAGCAGAAAGCTTAAATTCCTATACGCGTGTTTTTTTGTTTTTTTTTTTTTTATTTAAATAAAAAAAAGTAACTATTTTTATTTCTATTCTGAAAGGCTTTAATTAGGCGGGAATCGGGGCTCAAGATTTTTTTTTCTCAGGCAGAGTAGAAAGATTCATTGCTTAATGAATTCCTCATTTGCATTTGCATATATAAACAGGTTTCCTCCAGTCTGCAAGTTAATTATCTACACGCATACGACATTCTTGTAGGTGTATCAGAAATGTCTGTTACTTATTGCATAAATCGACAGCTGTACACGTCAATGGATGAGTGCAAATATCTATCTATCTATCTTAACACATATATATATATATATATATATATATATATATATATATATATAGAGAGAGAGAGAGAGAGAGAGAGAGAGGGGAGAGAAAGATAGAGTTAGAGTGAGAGAAGATGCCCGGTGGTGTATCAAAAATGTTTATGACTTATTCCTTTAATTGACTGTGATGCACGTCATTCTATATATGCAATATATATATATATATATATATATATATATATATATATATATATATATATATGAATGTATGTATATGTGTGTGTACATATATATGTATGTATTTATATATATATGCACATATATGCAGACACACGCACACACATATATCCACACACAACAAATACATACAAATATGTATATATATATATATATATATATATATATATATATATATATATATATATATATATATTAAGGGAGAGAGATAATGTTTGAATGAGAGTCTTAGACAGAAGATGCACAGTGGTACATGACAAATTTTGATTATTTATTGCTTAAATTGAAAGCCGTGCATGTCATTGATTTGTACAAATCACAATATATATATATATATATATATATATATATATATATATATATATATATATCATACTTAAGGTAACTTAACCTTTTATCTCGACATCGATGTTTCTTGGTGAAATTTCTTGGTAAAATTTCCAGTTTTTGTTGGTTGTGTTTCTTAAACGGTATTTCAAAATGTTCACTTTATTGCGTGTCTTTTTCAATACGCTTTTTTACTTCCTTTTCTACACATGCTTGTTTATATTATATACTGCTTATATATATATATATATATATATATATATATAAGATTGAACGAGAAATTATAGGGTATAGTTAAACGGATAGCGGTGTGGAATGAGGAATCAAAGAGTAGAATTCATCCTATTCTCCTACCGACAATACTCTTGCACAACACCTGAATCCATCTCTTATCCGCCGATCTTGCTAAATAGCAGGAGAGACTAAATAGTAGGTTCTATAAGCTTGGTATGCTGGCACTATGAATTCCAAAATCGACGAAGATCGTTTGGACAACTCGTGGCACACTATGTTTTCCTGTTGTCCGTCTTCGCATCTTCCGTAAAGCGTTATTGGTTCTTCGTCAGCATTCACTACTATGATCAAATCACATGTACGAATATGGTTGTTTCGTCCTAAGAACTCAGATGCTGGACTCTCATACCGCTTGAGTTCAGTCATTAGCCGACGTTTTGTAATGTTGTGTTAGAAATACGCTCCGATTTTTACAATGGTCGAAATCTCATACAATATGCTTCGGAAATATCGGCAAATCTACAGAATCCCAAACTAAGGTCTTTACCTAATAAAAGCACCACATCTACTTGAAGATTTCCAACAACAGCAACAACAGCTGAAATGGTTAGCATATTTAACTGGAAAGGAAAGGAAATAAAGATATAATCAGCATCTTGAATTGCATTCTACTCTCAAATGATTATGGAAGAAATTCCGTCAAAATTAGAAATAGTAAAAAGAGCTACTTAACTTGACTAACTTGTCTTCCTGAAAATATTTTTTTAAGAGAAATATTTTATGAATATCAACGAGCACTAACACTATTCGGTCAGTGAATGCTGATTAATTTTTTAAGTAACGATTAATCTCACAGTCTTACCTTTATTATATAAACAATCATGGCTACGATATAGCAGTATCGGGTAATCACCGGACAGTATTTTAAGATGAATATACGGCTCAGCAGAAATGCGGACTCAACTAACACTCATGGGATAGCTAGTTTAATGCGACAGTCTGCCAATAGGCTTTGCGCTATCTACTATTATTTTATTATCAGCCAGAACGGCTCTGCGACCTTTACACTATATGAAAAGCTAGAGTAACGGGCCTACATGAAATTTTGCGTGAGACTACAAAAACCGGTCGCCGACACCCTCTAAATGCTTTCTCAAATTTAGAGGGAGCATTCGATCAAACACAGGTTTTGAATTGTATGCTGAGTTCAAGTTTAAGCGAGCGTTGGTACAAGATGGGGGACAACTACATACCAGCAAAACCTCAGAAAAAATAGAAAAATTCCTTAATATTGAACCTGTTCTCTCATATGATAGGAATTAAGTGCCTACATAAAATCCAAACGGAAACATTGCTGTTATTGGAAAAATCGTTCAGAAAAAAGAAATTCTTAGACTTTGCTTTGTACCTTAACAAGCATAGATGTGAAGAGATCAGCACTGTTCATTTAAGCATTACATACCAGATCCCATACGAATTTGCTAAAAGAATGCAAAGAGTTTGCTTTCCTTCCCAAGTACAACGTACTAAGGATTAAGAAAGATGTATCGATGACGTAGGTAGTCATAGTTGGGATGAGAAGGATCTTGAAAAGAATACCAGCATCCTCTACGAAGTGTTCCAAGAAATAAGACCCACGATAAACCGTTGTAGAACAGAAACTATTAGGTTGGTGCAAAAATAATGACGTTTTCTCACATAGTAACATATGTTAGAAAATGTCATTTTTTATTTTTTTTTTTTTGCACCAACCTAATATTATTTAAAATCGGAATGAAACTAGTGGTGGCATATACCTTGAACCCATCATAAACATTCGGCATGTGGAATTAGTTAATACTAAAAATAATTCGTTGTATGGATCTGTTATAACAACTTTAATATAGGAGATAAAGAAACAGAACATAGAATAGACTACGTTAGATGAAATTCCGCCTAACACTGAAAAATGCTACAAAATGAAAGCATTAACCTGAAAATTCGAGTCATATTCTTAAATAGCCTTCTCGGATCAAGACTTTCTTATGGATGCCATATATGGCGTCGGATATGTTCAGATATACCTAAACTGTCAGATTTATTGAACCGTTTTCTCAACAGCTAACAATGGCTTTAAGCGACTGAAGACTGTGGGTTTTGGTGAAAACCATCCTTCTTTGAACATTGTAGACTTGTGCTACAATATCACAGACAACGAACTGTGCGAAATATTATAACAGAGACGCCATCAATTGAGGAATTTCAACAGCAGCAACAATTAAAACGGATATTACATTTAACACGAAGTGGCGCCTTAGTGGCAATATAGCCTTGCCTAACGTGAAATGATTAAAAACAATAATGATAACAAAACTTTTCACTTCATCTGCTTCGGCTCACCTATCTCTCTTTCTTTCTTTCTTTCTTTCTTTCTCACTCGCTATTTTGTGTTAGAAACAGTTCAATCACGTCGTATTTGTTATTTATTATATTTATAAACGTCTATACGTGCGTACATTAATTTCAGTAATGTATCATATATGTGTAGTGAAGACATTATTAAATGGCAAACTGTTTGTACATTATCTCTTGTGTTCTCTGTAAACCATTTGTCTCCGTAAAAAGAATCATTTTTAAGCTAGACACGATGTGTATGTGCGCATGCGCATATTTAACTCGTACAGTTTTTTTTTTTTTTTTTTTTTTTTTTTTTGTCTCATTTATTTTCGATATTGTCTTATTTTATTTTCCAGGTCGCATTCACATTTTGTGCGAGTGACATGTGATTCTTTTTTCTTTTTTCTTTTTTTTTTATACCCACCTCATTGTCTTTTCCTGATACGTTTGCTTATTTTTACAACTTGCGATTCGTTGGCGTATTTTGAATTCATTTTTATTTCGTGTAATCTTCGCATTGTTTAGTTTATATTTTCCTCTCAATTTTGCTTTAGTATTTGTTGTTAACGGTTGAATTCAAAGTATTGTTTCCTTCACTTTTGCTAAGTTTCTTTGCTCTTTTCTTTTGTAATCGCACTGGACAATGTCCTCTTTATGCATTTAACAATTTCACGCAGTTCAGCTTATTTTTCGCAAAACTCTATGGACATCTTCCAATGCTTTCAACTTTCATGCCATCAATAATAATAATAATAATAATGATAATAATGATAATAATAATAATAATAACAGAGATCAAATAATAAGAAAAAGAATAATATTTTTGATAACATAAATACTGCTAGAAATGATAATATTGATAATAATGATTTGAACAAGAACAACTCTAAAAATAATAACAATGAAGGAACTAACACTCATAATCTTTGTGGCGGTAAAAAAAAATGAAATCTAACCAGATCAGTTTTTAAAACAATGGAATAATAATACTAATACTAATACTTCTACTACTACTACTACTACAACTAATAATAATAATAATAAAACTAATAATAACAATAATAATACTAATACTACTACTAATAATAATAATAATACTAATACTAGAAATGCTACTACTACTACAACTACTACTACCAATAATAATAATACTTGAGCCGAAGATGATTATAATGATAAAAACGACAAGAATAAAAGCACAACTCAAAAAGTACTAATGACAATAAATTTTGAGACGAAGTGGAAGAAGACACAAAGCACAGTAAGTGTATAATCAATTAAATACTAGTCCTACCAGCACAACCACCACCATTACTACTATTACTAATACTAATAATAACTGATGTTAATAGTTATATTAATATGAATATTAATCAGGTTGAAGAAAAAGAAGGTAAAATGACATCAATAAAAAAATTAAAAAAAAACGACTTTAGTAGTGGAATGATATCATCATTCATTTACTTACAGCAGCATCAATAACTGAAATAAAGGGCGAGAATACGGAGAGTGCTGAAAAGTTACAAGTTCTTCTCAAAATTAGAAAAACAATAGCCAAAATGACATGTTATTTCCGGGAGAACTCTTCATAGTTAGGCTGAGAACTTTTCCGCACTACCTGGTAGTAATATCTCCAAAAAAAAACAAAAAAAAAAACAGTAACAATATGAATGAAAATTGACAGATATTTTAAAAATGCTTTTGATTATATTATTGCCTTCAGTTTTTGCATTTTCATTTTCATTATTATTATTAGTATTAGTAGTAGTAGTAGTGGTATTAGTAGTAGTAGTGGTATTAGTAGTAGTGGGGGGATTGTGATGCTGCTGATCAGGCTAATCATATTGGTATTGATTAAGGTAAAAAAGTATTGATGGTGATATTGATTATGATAAGACAGGTGGTAATGGTGGCGATGGTCAGAATAATCGTGTCGATACCAACCACGGTTGGTATTGATTAGAGTAAAACAAATCCTGTAAGAATTAAGGTAATTATCCTTGCTCTCTACTTTATTTCTATTGATTTTCCTTTATTCTAATTTTCCCCTTATTCTTCCTAAACTTGCCCATCTTAATCGCCAAAGGCACCATAACAATACAGGATGATGATCATGATTATAACGTCTAAAGATGAGCGCCGCCGCCATTACTCGTCTAACAAACGAACGCTATCATTATCATCATGATTTTCAATTCACTCCTATTTATTGACATGTTCTTCCCTCTTCTTTTTATTAGTCTTTATCTGCTTCCTATTACCGATTGTGGTTTTAGGTGTTGGAAGAGGGAAAATAAAAGTAAAAATCAAACAGAATTTCAATTAAACAAATAAATAAATGCTATTGATTTGATTATGCCACTAACTTTTCTTTTTCTGCATCTATTTGATATTTCGTTATATTCTTTTGTAGGGGAGAGAACGAAGTAAAATTCCCCCACCACGACCAGCCAGTAATTCACCCACCCATATTTCCCGTTTGAATTATATATATATATATATATATATATATATATATATATATGTATTATTTCACATTTTTTTTTCTTGCATCTTTTACTGGCATGTTACGTTCGGATTAAAATATCTGCCGGGAATTTATAAGTACAATTCTACATTCGCCTTTGCTTTATTTTAAATTTAATTTCTTGATGAAAAAGAAATACACAAATATAAAATCATTTATCGTTCGCATAACTTAATCACAAAAGAGGAAATGATTCTTGATTCTTTGCTTTTCGTTTAATTTGAAAGATTTAACAAAGAAAAAATTCACTTCTTTAAGTTTTGCTATTTTTCCTCGTCAAGTTAATCCCTGTTGGTGAATATATATATATATATATATATATATATATATATATATATATATATATATATATATATATATATATATATATATATGGTGTTATTTTATTTGTCATTTACGCTGTTTTGTATTTCGGTTTATCTCTTGTCTTGTTCACGCTTTGGAAATCGCTGACACTTCAATAAATTATTCTCCATATTTTCCATTCGCCCTACATAGTTTTGCTTTCATTTTATTTCTTACCATTGACAATAGTATTATTTAAACTATTCACTTTGGGACTCTGTGCGTGTTTCTCTCTCTTTTTACACGCACACATGCATACACATATTTTTGTCTGGCAGATGGCCATCAACAGAGTATAAAATACTTTGAAGAGATTAAATTGCAAACTCAAGGAGTGTCGTACTGACATTAGCTTTCAAACAGTCACTATCTATCTATCTATCTATCTGCAGATAGATCGATCGATAAATAAATAGATACATAGATGTACTTGCATGTATAAGTATATAACATTACTCTCCAAGCTTAAAAGACATGATGAAATCGATCATAAACAAAAATGACATGTTCATCATTAATTACTCATAGCTAAGTATCAGAAGCTCATGATGGATTGAAATTAAATTTATATATATATATATATATATATATATATATATATATATATATATATATATATATATATATATAAACTGACTTCTACATTTCTGTCCTGAGGTAACATATTTCACATACGATTTCGTTTTCAAGCCTTTTTTGATTTGTTATTTCATAGATGAAACACCTATCTTACGTGACAAACGTCTTTTGATTTTGGATCGTTTCTAATTGATCTCTTTAGCTCTATGTTGAAATGATGGTCCCTGCTCATGTTGTGACGCCCTGGTTCAGTTTTCCTCTCCACCGGCACATCTTTTATTAAATTTATTCACCGTTCTCTTGACGGTTCTTGGATGGAATTTGAAGCCAGAGTATGAATGTTGGCATGCTGAATGATTTTTCCTCTCACCATTGCTCAGTTGGGAAGACAGTGTCGCTGACACAAAACGATTGTCTTTTTCTCGGAATAACTCAAAAGGTTTTTCAGTGTTTGTTAGGAGAAATATTGTCAAGAGGGATAAACGTCTAATATGAAAACCTTGAAAAAATATAATAATAGTATACAATTATTTAAGTAAATGCTCTGTTTATAATAAACAGTACTAACTACGTTTACCTGTCTGAATGTCTGAGAAATTTCGTAGAATAATATGTCCGACAGGAATCGAATTTGTATCCTACAGCTAACCGTCATTTGGCCTGACGTGCTATACCATTTAGCTAAAAAGGACGCGTCTGGTTAGCAAAGTCAAATTACTATTTTTAAACAACAAGTTTTCCATGATCTTTCTCGCACGATCATATCTGCTCGAAGCGTGTCTTCACGTAAATAAATGACAGTATATATTCAGAAATGGACTAAGTCTAACAATTATTTTACTTATTTTCAGTTTATATGTTACTTTTATACATACAAATATTTAGATAAATTATCTGTTTATAATAAACAGTATTTCCTAAATTTATCGGCCTGAACATCCGAGAAATTTCCTAGAAAATATGTATCCTCCAACAGGAATTGATCCTATATCCTACACAGAAGTGACATTTGGTCAGACTTGCTATAACATTTAGGTATAGATTTTACTTAGCAAACTCAAAAAACAAAACAAAAAAAAAATTTGGTTCTCACCAGTCGAGGTGCAACTAAATGCACCGAAACAAGGTTGCATCTTTGTAGTGTGTAAATTGTTTTCGTCTATATGACAAATTATAATAAATAATTATTTCTCTACTGTCGGTATTGAGCCATCTTTTGAATTAATGCTGTGAACATTATAATGTATATATTATTTTCGTTCTGATTACATTCGGATATATATATATATATATATATATATATATATATATATATATATATATATATATATATATATATGATATTGAGAGAGAGAAAGGGGAGAGAGTGAACGAATAGATTTGATTAGAATGAAGCACTTGAATATGAATATTGAAATCAATTTAGCAACCCGCCTATCTATCTATCTGCATCCTCCTTTCTCACAATATCGATTCAGTTCACTTTTATCCACTTTATATCGTGCCCTTTTCTTCAAAAACACTAAATCTTTCATAATCTCGTGGATTTAATATATCATCAGTGTATTAAATCCTATTGACTAGAATTATTGATTTTAAATCTAAAAAATGCAAACAAGGATTGTAATCGCTGCACACTCTATGTTTACAGACATCTGCTGAACGAATTCAAAATAAGCCCTATGCTAGATTGCTAAAATATTCCATTACGATCGAAGTCACTCGTCATTGCTGGAAAACCAGCATTAGCAGAACTGTGACAAGAAAATTTTATATGGATACCTCCATAATAAGCGAAACATAAATATGAAACTTAACAAGGTATTAATGATTCGGTGTTCACGTCGCGTGACTGTTGTGAGGGCTTATAATCGAACTGGCGTTTTCGGGTTCAATTTCCAGCCGAGGCCGTTGAGTTCTTTCTCACAGAAATAGCCTTCATAAGGATACGAATCTGTTTCTTTCCCTTACTCACCGGTTGTAGGTTAATAGCCGTCTCTTTCTTGAGATGGCTACCACTCTGACAGAAGAGGAAAATTCTTAAATTCGATGAAGTCAACGGAAAACCAATACACTCTCTTTCTCAATAATGCAAGAGTCGTTTCAAAGACAATAAACAAAAGGAAATGTCTTTTGAATCATTTTCGCCAACTTCCTGAAGGAACTTGACATTTAAAAAAAAAATCGTAATTCTTCATTGGGTTTTTAATATTTAAACATTTGTCATTATTCTTTCAGTGAGTTGTATAATCCTATTATTTTTTTTATCTAAAGAAGAATCACCAATATTATCTATCATGATCTAGCGACCTGATTTTTAGTCACTTTATGTTGTGGAGTAAATAGGACATCCATGGTACACACAAGTGACTAGCCAAGACGCCTTGACTGAGAAGCCCCTGAGCGCACTCTGTCCAAAGACAGAGTCGCAACTGAGAGATGATAAGAAAACGGGAAAAGAAAGAGTTAAAAAAAAGAAAGAGTTTGAACGGAAAGTAAGGACTTATATACATCAAATTTGCTTTAAATTAGGTGCATAAGAATTATAGGTTTTGATTTGTCCTTCTTCTAGATCAGTAGAGATTTTCTTCTACTAGACCAGATGGCATACTAGAAACATAGTCTGTACTGCTATTTACCGATAGCATCAAGAATGGAATTCATATTAGTACGTAAGTGAACGAAATGGACTCGACGGAATTTGAACTCGACTCTCCGATTCCTCAATTCGAGTAGTTATCCTTCTCTCCATCGTGCCTCCTACCTGTCTCTGTGTCTGTCTGTCTGTCTCTGTGTATATGTATATATACGGTTGGTGCAAAAATAACGTTTTTGACGTATTTTTAACGTCAAAAACGTCATTATTTTTGCACCAACCTAATATATACATATATATATATATATATATATATATATATATATATAGGTGTGTGTGTATGTGTGTGTATTATTTTTTTAAAAATATATATCTTTATATACTCATAAGAATGTGTATATGATGTCTGTTTTCATTTTCAAATTTAATCTATTTTTTAATGAATTCGTTCCTTACAAATTGATTGATTTTTCCTCGTGAGTAAATGGACTGTTACAATATCATAACAGTATTCTATATGCGCAAAACCGCAAAGATTATATCTATATTTATTCTTAGCATATATATTTGGCAGTGTCATGATTAGAATTATTAGAAATATTTTCATTTGGCACTGTCATGAGATCGCTGGAAAATGAGCAGAGCAGGATAATAACGGCTTTTAACTTGATAAAAACAAAATGTTATCGTCAAAATGTTTGCGGTTTATTAAGATGAAAGAACAAAGTAATTCTTTAAATTATTTTCCAAAATTTTCCTGACATTATTAGAGCATTCTAACTTTTGATTGAAAAACCTAGTTTCTCTTCATCAGCGAAAGTCCTAGTAAAAAGTATGGCGGATTTTTTGTACATTTTTGTAAGTAGAAGGGCAGACAGGGTTCTATGGACTTGGATGGCTTCAATGAAATGGCAACCTACTGCGGGAAAAAATTCCCTCGTCAATTATGTATCGAAAGATATATGATTGCCTAAGCTTGTATCAAACATGGAACATGACTGACTGTCAGATGTCCGTGAGGTGAATGGTACAATACGTGCATTACTCTTTGTCTAGCCTATAGTAGAAGGACCTTGAATTAATTTAAATCCGGCAGGTCGAACGAATATCAAGAATGGTCAGAACCCTTACGCCCTTTTCTATCTTAGTACGTGATGACTTAATCCTGGAGAGACAGACATATGGATAGACACAGTCACGAACACATAAAAAAAAATAGTCAGAGAAATAGAAAGAGAATCTTGGAGAGATGATGAAGAATATGCAAAACGAAAATAAGCGAGAGATAAAATAATTAGAAATCGGTTATTCTTGATGCAAATTTTGATGATGAAAATGATGAGAAGATCTAGCGATCCGTAGAATTGAGACCTGCGTTGAATAAAAGAAATGAACCCAGCTTTAAAACGGTGGAGCATTTCAGTGTAGGAGGGCGTGGTGTGTTTATGTAAACAGAGTCATCGGTCCATTGTAAAGCTCATTAGCACTTTGGATCTGGTTTATAAAATATTAAAAACTGTCCGGCGAAATACTATTTGTCTAAATGCCCTCTGGGAAACGAAGGACCTCCAGCGTTTAAGATGAAAACTGAGACATGAAGCTGAGAAGCCGAAGTAAATGGAAAAAAAACGAAGAGAGATAACGGATAAATAAAAAGGGATGGAGACTTCCAGACGGCACAAAGGAGATGCAAAAAGATTTTTCAGGGGATTAGATTGAAAATATCAACAGACAAATATTGTTAGTTAAGCGGATTGACTACTGGAAAGATTTTAATAGATAACAACAGAGATATGATAAACGTCAGATGAACACAGCCTTGTTTAATCGCTAGATCGATGTGGAAAAATCCAGATAAGTACAAATAAAGCTTGTTTAATAGACATACAAAGGGAGGAGAAATCCAGATTAGCGTATAAAAGAAATAAAATTCAATAAATATCCAACTGAAACTAGAGTAAATTAGATAAGTACAAATTGGTGTGGGATTGATAGTTAGAGGCCCAGAGAGAGAGAGAGAGAGAGAGAGAGAGAGAGAGACGGTCCAGAGAGAGCGAGAAAGAGAGATAGAGAAGGTGAGAGAGGATGAGGAAGCCGAGGGGGAGAGTGAAAAGCTCATAAAGAGAGGGAGAGAGATAAGGCCCATAGTGAGAAAGGAAGGAAGGAAAAGAGAGCGAGAGAAGGTGAGAGTAGGGGAAAAGGCCCAGAAGAAGAGAGAAAAGCTCATAAAGTGAGAAAGGAAGGCCCGAAAAGACGGGGAGAGAGAGAGAGAGAGAGAGAGAGTGATCCTGTTGCGGGGTGGAGAGAGGTTTATTTTACTTTTGAAATTGTTACCTCTTTCACGCCAACCACGAACATGACTCCACAGTTGTTGTCTCCAGAGTTTCGAATTAAGATTGGTTCTACAAGAATAAAGTGGTCATGACTCTCCACAGAGTCCTTTTGGATTTAATATCTGTGAATTGCCAAGACTTCCTTGTGAAGGAAATATAGTAGTCTCCGATTGTTGTCTCCAGCGTTTTGAATTAAGATTTGTCTTTCAAAAATGGAGTGATCATGGCTCTCCACAGAATCCTTTTATTTAATATCTGTGAATAGCCTGACTTAGTTGGAATAAAAATAAAATTCTTTTCGGTTACCTTCTCCAGAGTTTGGAATTAAGATTTGTCCTACAAGTATTAAGTGATAATGTCTCTACACAGATTCATTTTCTTTTAAATATCTGTGAATTGCCATGGCATCTTGGAAAAGAAAATGTAGTATTTTATCGTTGTCTTGTCCAGATTTTAGCATTAAGATTTGTCCTTCAAAAATTATGTGATCATGGCTCTCCACACAGTCGTTTTCTTTTTTAATATCCGTGAAATGTCATGACGTATTTGAAAAGAAAGTGCATTAGTTTCCTGTTTCCTTCTGTAAAGTTTTCAATTCACTGGAATCATTTACTTATCCTGGCTACCACGTAAGTGATGACATTTCAGTTAATTGTGATATTTAATCCATAACTGGGGTTACTTGAAATAAATCCATGCACATTAGAGGGATAGTGCGAAATTGGAAACTGGAGGGAGAAAAGGTGAAATCATAACTTTCCCAATTGTAATTGCGCATGCGTGAATTTAACGGAACGAACGGGATTTGGGACGTTGCACTCTGATTAACAATACCGATCCATTATCCATTACAACACCCTCACATCCAAGCTTACATCACCTTTTAAAAAAGAAAGAGAAAAGGTGTGCTCATTGCACAGATATAAACACAGGAAATGCGATAAAAAATAACGAAATGTGGCTGAAGGAGATAGACATCTGTTGAGACCCAATAAATGGGTAAGTAATAACAAAAAAAGATGTTTGCAGATATATCGTATATTAAACAGTAAGTACACCAGAAGAATATTACAAAACATTCACTGTTCCCCGAAGCTTTCTCTCCAACTAATCTTATACTAGGCGGAAGAATCTACCATAGACACTCAAGAGGGAGGACACCACAACAATACTAAGAATGAAAAAGAAATCTGTATGTTATATACAACGGGATAAGCATGAAGTGAGTAAGATGGAGGGAAAAATGAAGGGATTTATTTCTTGCAGTTTTTCAAAACCATGTTATTTAAAGCCAGAAATTGCTTTTAGATTGTAAGAAATTTGTGTGGATAATAATGACTTTTACTGATGCATGTTCGACTAATTAATCCATAGCTGTTGGCGGAGGAGAGGTGGATGTATACCTTTCCCAAGAGTATTTACGTGTAAGTGAAATAAGAAACCCGACAGAAATTGGAACTCGGCACCCTGGTTTCCAATTCCGCGCCGTTATCCATTACCTCAATCGCACTTCCAAACTTACGGCACCTGGTATTCCTAAGATGTCACCCATCTAGGTATTGGCCAGGCTCTCCGCTGCTTAATCTCTGTGATCGTACAAGAGCCGATATTTTAAATATGTCCATAATCAGAGAGAGAGAGGGAGAGAGATTGTGATTAGGATAGAAAGATAGACAGAAAAAAAGTGATAGAGAGTGTATATTGTATAAATAACAAGAGAGAGAGACAGTAAGATTGATAGAGTGAAGTAATGTGTGCGTTCAATAGATACCCGGATATATAAGAAAGCAAATATGATCAAAAGGTAGAAATAAAGAGTGAGAGAGAGCAAAAGGTGTGTAATATATATATATATATATATATATATATATATATATATTAGGTTGGTGCAAAAATAATGTCGTTTTCTTACATAGTAACATATATGAGAAAACGACATAATATATATATATATATATATATGTGTGTGTAATGAAAACTATATAAAAAGAAATAACGGAGAGAATGTCTCTGTGCTTGCGAGTTTGTGTGCTTATTATGAACCAGATAGATAAATAGAGAAAAACACAGACGTGTGAGAGAGAGAGAGAGAGAGAGAGAGAGAGAGGGAGAGAGAGAGATGTGGGAGGGGAAAAGAGAACACGTTTATGTGTGAGTGTCTTTAATCGATACATAGTTAGATAGGAAAATTTCAGATAAGCTCAAAGGGAGAGATATCTTACAAGGCAGAGAAGACAAAAAAAAAAAAAAAAAAAAAAAACAAACAAAAAAACGGCGGCTGAGCACAAAAGGAAATCTTAATAGATTAAACGACATATCTTGATAAATAACTAAGTAATTAGTAAATATTCAGATTTCTACAAAAGGATGGATAATTTGACAAAATCCATATAAATTAAAAAGAAAACAAACATTTTTGCACGAAAGAAGAGACATTTTGAAAAAGACACCCAAACACGTTAACCCATTCTTCGCCACCTTGAAATAGGTCAGTATCTGTAAAAGCTAAAGAATCTGTGGATAATAACACATGTATAGTAAAACATCTGATATTAATTTTACTTTATAAAAAAATTATTAATTATAAGTTTCCACTTTTAGCCCAATCATTAGAATGTTGGGCCTTATAAACGCAAAAGCGTGTTTAATAAAAAAAAATAGTATTTGATTTGATAAAAGGAGAAATACGATAGATAAATACAAAACAATAGGAGAGACGCTCAGTAAATAACAAGATACACAAAACAGAGATAAAAACAAAAAGAGTGAGTTTGATAAATACTCAATTAGATTGGGAAAAGTCGCATTAGTTAAAAAAAAAAAGAAAAGTGAATTAGACAAATCTTCGGTTATATAGGAAAGCGTCACGTCAATTCAAAATGATAGGGGATCGAACAAGAGCTCAGATACATAGAAAAAAATTAAGAAAAGATTATATATAAAAAAAGAGAATGAATTTGACTAATAGCTGGAAAGATAGAAAGACATCGAATTTCAAGATAATGAACACGAATATTACAAGTAACAACACAAATAAAATAAAATCAAAACGAGAGTTAATTTGATTGGTACCCATGCAGATAAAGGATATCAGGTACGGTTAAAATGAGAACGGGTATTAAAGTACCCTGATAAATAGAAGAAATAAGAGATTAAACCAAAATGAAGTGAATATGATTGATACCTATGTAGATAGAAGAATATCAGGCAGGCACGGTAAAAAAAAAAAAAAAAAAAAAAAAAAAAGGCGGTTCTTACAAGTACCTGAATAAATAAAAAAAAAATAGAAGACATTATTATATTAGGTTGGTGCACAAATAATGACATAATAATGTCGTTTTTTGACGTTACAAAATACGTCAAAAAAACGACATTATTACGTCATTATTTTTGCACCAAACTTATATTAAAAGGAGAATGAATTTTATATCTACCCAGGAATGATTCCGATGAATATTAACTGAAAGAACAGAACGTTTGTTAACATTGTTAATTATTGATTATTAATTATTAATTGTTAATTATTTTAATCATTTCCCCACCCCCCATGAAAGACAGTAAACGCACAAAGACACAAGGGGTGACTGAGTGTGAAAAAATAAGAAAAAAGAAACATTATTAAGAAGCGAGAACAACAGAAGTTCACTTGAAGGATATTTTTTAAGCTTTATTAATAAATATGAAGAAATATGCGTATGCATATGCACAGATGTATATGAACTTAAATGCGAAGAGATAGATAATGAGATATGTTTCTCTTAGCTTTTTCTAAGCATGGGGATGCATATGTTCGTATCTCTATTAGAGTAGCAGAGAATGGGCACACTGGGTGTGGTTTAAGATAGATAAGTATAATAATTAAACATATGCTTTATTTTGTTACTAGTTTTTTCTCTTATTTTAGAAAATATTGAACAGGAGAGAGGGCTAAGAGATTTCAACAATCTCTGGACATAGTGAAGGCATGTCGTAGTTGGAAACAGTATCTAACTTGAAAAGTTTTTGTAAATGGATGGCAGAACAAGAACGTGTAGTGATAGTATATGGACAAACCGGATTTGAGCCCTAAATTCTTTTAATCATTTTCCCCCATGCAAGGCAGTAAAAGCACGAAGACACAAGGGGTGACTGAGTGTGAAAAAAGAGTAACAGCACTAAGAAACGAGAACAACAGAAGGATAATTAAGAAAAGAGTAGAAAACGATTGACGTTACTTCTAACCAATTCAACTGTAAACCGATGAGACTTTCTTGTTAGCCTAGTACTGCACTTAAATTTAAGTCTAGTTAGCGTAAGTGAGGGTTCATCCGAACAATTACCATGAAATTATTTATAGAAAATGCACACAGAATCTACATTACGCCGATGGGAAAGTGACTGAAGCTGAGAAGTCAGGTTAGGGCCAACAATATCCTTGATTCTTTTTTTGATTATATCACGAATATGAAAGTGTATAGCAGGAACACCGGACCACATGTGGCAGTAATATTCAAGTAATGGCGAATGGTAGACTTATAAATATGATAGTTTCTGTAGAGAAAATTCTCTATTACGAAACAGTGAACCAACTTTATTCTGCAGAAGTCCTAGCAATTTATTCAATATAAACTTTCCATTTGATGTCAGCCGAAAATTTTAGCTGCAGAAGGCACGACGATTCACTCTTCACGATGTTAGCGTCTATAACGCGGATGGCAGACAGGAAAGGGGTTTCACAGATGATTGATGCTAAGGCGTCCACCCCTTTTTCATAAAAGTGGATTCGCCCAGTGTGTACTTGTACTGCTACCGGTGATTACCGGGGAGTGAGAGTGAGGTAACCGCTTTGTAAGAGTCACAGTTGCGAGCACGTAGACTAAGAAGGAAGTCAAACTTCGATACTGAATTTCCCAGACTGTATATATATTATTATTGCTACTAACCGTATTTCTGGATCTACTAACTGTATTACCAACTGTATTATTACGTCAATACATTTATTTGCTATATTTCATTATTGTGTTTGTCATTCATTTTGAGACCGGATTTCATCCCGGAATCCACAACAATTGACAGAAAGAAATTTCGTTTTGGAGCTTTTGAAATTAACAAACCATTCCTTGTCCTAGTTAACAGCAGATTCTTGGTCATTTTTCAGATCAGCAGATCAGCTGCCAATTTGACCGTATCAAACTTAAGAAGACGTAAACAGCCATGATCACCCATGTCTCCGACTGGCATGCCGTATAAAAAGAATCAGCTGTCAAATATTGGAGTAAAATAGTTATATATATCGTCTGCAATGCAAGAAAGAATTCGTCTGTAATGTATGAGCTTTATTTCAACGCCAATTATTCTGATTAAGAATTTCGTTATTGGTTTTATCTTATGTAAAATATTGGTTAGCTTGCGAGTAGGTCTGACAGGCAAGTGTGGCCAGAAGCTCAACTGACTTGAGTCATTTACTGGAGAGATATATGGGTGAATAGAGACCACTCATGCAAATGTATTGGACAGGTACATTCTAGCAAAATGGAACAACCTAGATGGTGTATCGGGCACTCTCCTATAAAATGAGGTAAAATTAGCTGGCCTGCTTTTCAAGAGGACACAATAAGGCGGCCATGTTAGTAGGTAAGTCACTTGACTTCTACATCTTAGAAAGGAACAAGAATATAACTATTTCTACAGGAAACCTATTTCATTATAAACTACTTAAGAAAATGACTGCTATATTTATCATTGAGTAAACGATGTTTACTATCTGCCCATAGCTGGGACCCTAACAGGTGCTACCAGCCTGGGTCAGGATGGACCTCGTAACAACAGCAATTAAGAAGAGGTTCTACGCTCCTCAAAATCTCCTGATCAAAAGCTTTGCTGCCGGATTTAGTTTATCGTCATACCCAGGACAAGTAAGTTTTGACAGCATACTGATTAAAACGCATTGATTAAAAAGTTGAGGATATCTTTTCATAATAATGCGAATGGATAGAGAAAAATAATGTGAAATTAAGTGAGTGTGTGAGATAAATTGACTTTCTTAAGAACTAGAAATGACGATAGAAAATTGAAGGAGAAAATGTATAGCGGTGGTGCCAGTAAAATTTTAACTGTGTCGAAAAAAATGGTAATGGGGGAATCTTGAAAATATTTTTGTTCTTTGTATAAGTTTCAACGAAGAAGAAGAAACAGAAGTCGACAGAAGCCTAGCAGCGAAGTCTTATTTAGAAATAGAAAAGAAGGCGCTTGTATTTGTGTAAGTGCGCGCATGCGTATGTCTCGTAGTTTAAGAAAAAGAGCGCGAATTTATATTCTGAAAATCGGGTATGAGACTAGATATGACTAAAAGAAAAAAATTACAAAATACGATAGGCAGATGAGATGGAAGACGGTAAAAATAAATTTATAAACCTTTAATGACCTGACGTGGCGGTGGGGGCACTTAATACATAGTCAAGCGAAACATCGCCCCAAGAAATTTCCTCATTTCGTTTACCAGCGGGAACTTGCGCGCTCGACCTCACAAACTTCACACCAGTGAACAGTTTGCGTAGGTGTTGGGCACCGAGCGTCGACTTGCTGTTACGAAAATAATCCAGCTTAAATGTTAAATGCATACGTGACCGGAAAAATGAGAGAAAAATTTGAAAGAAGATATGATTAGTTAAAAGAGGAAAGCAAATATAAATATGAAAACGGGAGAGAAAGGAATCTAAAATTAAATGAGAAAATCTAAAAAAGAATTATAGACGTGGAGAGATTTTAAAATAACGTGATTTAAATATTAATATTTTCTTCAATTTTCAATTTTACTTGGCAATAAATCAAGGGTAAGAAATTGTAATTCGAATTTTATATAAAGACCGTGGGGGTCGGTCACTAAAGTCGAAGTTATATACAATTAACAGCGACCTTTACACTGCAAGCTACAGACATCAAATTTGTCCTGAAGAAAAATACGGAATATACGAAATATGACCGTGTATTAGTCGAGTTATTCTATCTCACTGCCCAGACTAAAACGATGGGTTCTGACTAATTTTTTTCAATCAATTACTGTTATCCATAAGCCAATACTTTTCTTTTCACATGATTACGATGTCAGGAACGAGTTGATCGATGCGTGTTCTTGCTGATCTAATTATTGATTTTTTTCCATAATCTGAATCTCGTACTACAGTGTGCGACATAAATGCCTCCGACATATAAATCCCGGAAATACCTCACAAATAATTGTAAGACATTAGCAAAATGAAGGCAACATTGCCACTAATGTCTTACCATTATGTGGGAGCTATTTCTGGGAGGTACATATGCGAGTATATAAATAGAAAAAATAGAAGCCAATATTACAGTGTAACCCGGATATAAGAGACCCGGATATAAGAGAAACCAGGATATAAGATATTTTCTCTGGTCCCAAATTAGAGCCATACTTACCTAAAGAAAATAGCGCAAACCTGGATATAAGAGAAACACGACAGTCCCGACAACTCTCTTATATCCGGGTTACACTGTATATTAAAAAAGAGAATGAATTTTATATCTACCCAGGAATGATTGCGATGAATATGAATTGAAATAACGGTTAACATGAAGGATATTTTTTAAGCTTTGATATATAAAGAAATATGAAGAAATATGCGTATGCATATGCGCAGATGTATATGAACTTAAATGCGAAGAGATACATAATGAGATATGTTTCTGTTAGCTTTTTTAAGAATGGCAATGCATATGTTCGTATCTCTATAAGAGTAGCAGAGAATGAACACACTGGGTGTGGTTTAAGATAGACAAGTATAATAATTAAACATATACTTTATTTTGTTACTACTTTTTTTCTCTTATTTTGTGTTGCGACACCCCATATTAAAACCCTTTCTTAAATTTTCAACAATGATAATTATGCCAAACTCGTTTCTCATATAGTATGTTCGTATTTTTTTCTTTATTTTTTTTCCTTTTTTTACATTCTCATACAAACGTCTTTGGATATAAGTGGTTTGAAACAGAATTTTAGCATTGCTAAATCCTGTTTATATAACATCACAAAGTTTTGCTTTTTACCAATGATCTTGTTAATATTCAACAGCTTAACATATATAATAAACCTGTTACTACTTTCAGCTGTTTTTTTTTTTTTAGATTTGTTTGATAGATTTCCTCTCTGATAGGGCTGTCCACGCCCGTGTTCCCTCCTTCAAATAAAATAGCAGAAACAGATACAAAAAGTAATGGTAAGAAGTTCTCAAAGTGTTCCCATTTGTCTACCAACCACGAAATGACCAAGCATGCACATTAGCAATGAACATTTCAGTAGCCACTTATACGCAGATAAAAGAAGCTGTGTCATCTACAGGTCGTAGTCGGTAATATCGTGAACACTAGGTAAAAGGATAACTTCGTTAGGTCTACTCAAGTTTGCGCATGAAAATGACAAAAAGATAGAATGTGGGATAGATTATAGGCGCGCGTCACCTACAACAGAAACAATGTTGTCCAATGATTTTTAGCATTTTCCGATACATTTTTACGATTAACATGCTAACTTTCCAAAGTTTTTTTTCAAAATATTTAATTCTCTGCAGCTTTTAAAATAAATAAATAAATAAAATAGCGTTTCGACCGATCTATTTAACAATCTCGTTCGGGAGTGCCATATTTACAAAAAAAAATATATATATTTCTTTTCTAAATGTATAAGACTAGCTTGAAAGTCCATGAAGAGTCTAATTCCGACAAAAGGCCAATTTGGGCCGAAGTTCCAACTCAGGCTGAAAAATAGTGTCTTCAAATCACAAACTCCACATAACTTCAAAACCTCACGTCACAAAAAAACGTTCACTTTAACTCTAATTCTTTGGCATTTTGAAGAAATAAAACTGATTTCTTCAATTCACAAAGATTTGGATATATTTTAAACTGAATTTAAATCAAATTTTTAAAATTTACAAAGATTTTGTGTTACTTTAAATCCAATGTAAATTAAAACTTTTAACCCTCAAGGACACATGGCACAGTGGATAAAGACGTTGGTTAGATCCAGTGACAGACCCAAAGAGTGAGTTCAACACCCGGTTAAGGCAGTGGAGAACTTTCAGAGGGAAAATTAGCAGGAAATAACTGATAACTGACATCCATCAAACATGGCACGTGGAACTAGAACAGTCTACCCCAGTAGATAAATAAAGGGTTCAGTTCGAAATTCCAACCACCTGAAGAAGGCCGGAGCGTACAACGGCCGGAACGTTGTGATAAATATGGCGACAAAGATGAGGACAATAGTCCGAATAATGTAAATACTGTAAAACTTTTAAAATCACTATTTTTTTTAGTTGTTTTAAAATCTGTATTTTTGCCTGTTCCCACCTCGTCCAGACACAAATTCCTATGCTGGACGTTCAAGCACCAGATGAAGGGCACTTTTTCAATTCCAGAATCAACCTGCTTCCAAAAAGTCATATTTTGAACGTGTTTATTCATCCGTTTCTAAGAAGACAGTTTCAGCAAAAAACTATATACACGTCTACACTGTGATTGGAAAATTTTCACTGAGTTATCAGTATCAACGTAGATCTACGTGAATGCTGGTATTTTATTTAACTTGACTTAGTTCAGCACACTGGCAAAAACAGCATCCAATGAAAATATAAAACAAGAATCCACTCGAGTAAGCGAGTGAGAGTTAGCTGCCCTTGGTTAACGGTATATTCCAAGAGATGAATACATAATGTGTGAATATGAATGTAATGACTCATTTTGCTGAATTTACTAGAGCTCATTACATTCGAAAAGTAGGCTAGATAAATGTAGATGTATATGTACGTAATTTACACACGTTAAATACCTTGCTGAACACTTGAAAACACCCGTTTTAAAATAGTAACACACATTAACATCCTGAAATTATGACTGATAAAATTTCCTTGCCGTTCAGTGAAAATGGTTCCTAGTAACAAGGGAATGGCTGAATCGAAATTAAATTTAAAATGAATAATTTAAATGTTCCTATTAATTGAAGCTTCCTGTTCAGTCTCAGATGATTTAAAGCGACAATGGGACGGTCTCATAGGGACAATTATCTGAATTAAATTTTATTAAATGATTCTCATTTTTAATGCGCATTGCTTAAATAATCAGCTGATATGGCCAGCAAATTTTAAATTTTAATTACGCCATTATTTGGTTTTTAATCATTTTAAATTTGCACAATTTCTTCACAGTTAATTTTTTTCACATTTTTTTCTCTCGACTGACTTGTCTCCTTAAAATAAAGAAAAAAAAAGATATCAATTAGGATTAGAGTGAGAAATGAACCAGCTACGGTATCGGTTAATTTAAGGATGAGCTGCTCTTAAAATTAGTAAAACATAATCAACAATATTTTTGTTTATTCCTCATCGACAGTTAAACTCTGACATCCCAAACAGAAAAGGGAAATAGACCAACATGCGGATTCCAAATAGGAGATACCAAAATTAAACAAGAGCAAAACATTTAATTGAATGGGTTTTAACGGAAAGTGCGTCTACGAAATCCGAAGGCGCACGGGGATAGCGAAAGATGCCTTCAAAAATATAAGCAAAACATTAAGAAACAGAAGAATTTGATCAGGGGCAAATGTAAAACTTCTGTAATGTCGATACTGGTATATGACATTGAATACTTGACCATCCATTCACAGATAGAGAAGAGCCGTGTGACAAAAGTAATTAGATTGTGCAAAATGATGATTGTCTTGGGTATGACGATAAACTACATCCGGCAGCAAGGCCTCTGATCGAGAGATTGGCGATTTGGAGGAACGTGGAACCATCTGCTAACTGCGGTAGTTCCCACTTCCACCTGGAATCGGGGTCGTAGCTAGGGGAACATAATGAACCTACCTAAAGATAAATAAACTACATTATTATAATAAATTGACCAACAATACATCTTTATAGGAAAATGACAACACCTATAAAAAATACATTTTTCATAGTAAAAAATACCAACAATGCATTTATTGTCCACAAAGTAAATAAATTTAAAAAAAACATAACTTTAACCTGAAGTTATGTATAAAATAACTGTAGTCGAAAGGATAAATTTGTGTACAAAATATGTAGATTTCGGCATTGATATGCCGCCCAAAAATCAACCAACCAACCAAAAGGATGCTGATCAAGCTATGGACTGCACACGTGAGTAATGACGAAGTTTTAGAGAAAATAGAAATAAAAAGGACATTATCCGTATAATCTGACAATGGAAATGAGTAATGAGCGTGTAGAAAATTTGATATTCACAGGACATATTGAAGCTAAGAATGACAGAGGAAAAGTGCACTTAACCTACCTAACGACCATTTGTAATTTTTTCACGGAGCAGGGAGCCGGCGATCTAACAAAAAGAACAGTTTTACAAAGGAATACAAAGGACAGGAAATTGTGGAGAGCTATAAGCACCCACGCCCTGAAGGTGTTAAATTTGTCAGTCCGTCTTTCCTCATTATGTGCGCTAGACATTTCAACTGTTTCTTTCTGCGTCTAAGTATAAGGTTTCTCTTTCTTTTGTTTTTTTTGTTTGTTTTTTTGTACATATTATTGCCACCGATAATTAATCCTGACAGACTTAGGGTTCTTTGGATCGGCTCCTTGTGTATGCTTTAGATATCTTGTGAGAAAGCGCCTCATTGGCTTTCTCCTCCGTTTTATTTTGTGTATTCACTGAAACAGGAGGTTTGTCCCCAACAAAAATTATGTAACTATACGAATATATTTCCTAAGAAAATGAAGCTTTTTTTTTTCATATATTCAAGTGAGTCGTTTTTCGGAAGATTATAAAATTCTTTTAAATTTTACGTTATCCATGAAATCCAGTTATAATTGTCTATATCTCTGAAATGAGGTATTATGATTACTTGCATTATTTACATTATTCGGACTGATATCCTCATTTTCATTGCCATATTCACAACGTTTCAGCCGTTGTACGCTCCGGCCTTCTTCAGGTGATTGGAATTTCGAACCGAACCCTTTATTTCGCCCACCGGGGTAAATTTTTCTAGTTCCACGTGACATGCCTCTTCTGGATGTTTCAGTTATTTCCCTTTAACTCAACTCTAATTGGAACTTTTTCTCCTAGTAGATAAAGATTTTGGTTAGATCCAGTGAATAGAACCAAAGAGTTGTGAGTTCAATACCAAGCCACAGTAAGAGTGAACCAAAACTAGGAGAGTTGAATTAAAGGGAAATAGCTGAGACATCCAGAAAAGGCGCTGGAACGTGGAACTAGAACAATCTACCCGGGTGGCGAAATAAAGGGTTCGATTCGAAATTCCATTCACATGAAGAAGGCGAGAGAGTACAATGGCCGAAACACCGTGAATATGGCAATGAAGATGAGGATAACAGTCCGAATAATGTAAATAATGCAAGTAATACAGTTATATTTCCATATTTATATTGATCGATGTGAGAGAGATATAGGATTAGGCATATATTGTATTGTAGTTCGCCAATCCTTATTCTCAAGTCTCCAAACAGTTGAAATGCGTTTACGCGGTCTTGTAGGTGATGAATTATTTTTCCACTTTACAACTCCTGTCTCGCAGAAGAAATGTCGCCAATACTTTAAAAAAATATTTAGATCAGCTGCATTCCTAATTTTTCCAATACGGACCTTCCCAGCTAAAACCCACCCTGTCACATTACATAAGTAGAAAGAAAGTTCAACTAGGAGAGGTTTCATCACACGAACGGACATCTGAGTGAATGCTTCCTCGACTACTACAATCTTCATTTACTCAAGGCTCTTATTAATATTTATGTATCCTTATAATCTATTGCTGCCACATATAATCCTGTGCCTCTGCTATTTAACTAGAGTTCTTTGATAAAATCCATAGTAAAAAAGCAATATTATTGGCCCTGTTCCGGTGTCTCAGCTTCAGTCACTTCCTCACTACCGTTAGGTTGCTCCCATTGTCTTTTCTATAAATCCTTTCATGATAATTGTTCGGGTAAGCTCTTCGCTGTGGTGCTTATACTCTTTGAATTAGAGTGCAGCACTAGACTGGCAATGAGGTCCCAACAATTTAAAGTTGAACGTATTATGGTAATAGTTTCTTTTCTTTTACTTCTCGCTTCTAGAACTACCTTCCCGCTACATTTATTCCTGCCAATTTTAATACAGTGTCAATCGCTGTCTACTGTTTTCTTTATTACTCTTCTTTTGTTCTCGTTTCTTAACAATGTTTTCACCTTTTAACTCTTCCACAATGACTAATCCAGTATGCCTCAGTGGCCTTATCGCCTTGATGGGGCAAGACCAATAAAAATATATCAAAACATTCCCATCAGGGTGAACAATAACCTCAACAATTAGATGGAACTTCTTAGGTTAAGTCAGTGTGTACATCTCTTGATGTTAAAGCAAGTAATCTTACACATATTTGTTTTCAACATAATGCCTTTCCTTGATCGGATACTAACGTTTTTACTTTACTCACATATAAACAATATAAGGGCACAGTTTTCAATTTTAAAAAAATGACAAAAAAAAAAAGATCATTATTGGAATACGTTATTTAAGGCGACATACTCCAATTTTTTTCATTTTAATTACACTTTCGGGAATATTATGAGCATTAATAAGGAAACTTCCAAACTGACAGGTTAAATTAAAATGCTCTTCGTAGTCCTAGCCTCTAACCACGACGACACCGAAATAACAAGATATTTGAAAATGTCCAAGAAACCTAAATGGACGACAATATGAAAGTTTAAACATGTCCACGTTGTCGTCACGTGGGCGACGCTGTGAAAACGTATTCCTAAAATTTGAGTATTTTGAATGAAAATTGAAAAATGAAAAGAATTCTATTTTGATCTAAAACTTTCAGTTATCTGTTTGTATAAGTCTTGTTCTTATGTCCATCGTCTTTGTCATGTTGAATTGATAATGTTAATTATATTTTATGAATATGTCCTGAAGATGGTTTATGAGACCGAAACGTCCGACGTTGACATATTAACATTAAAACAGCATAATTGCATATAAGGATTTTTGTTTTTTTCCGTATATTTTCTTCATATATATATATATATATATATATATATATATATATATATATATATATATATATATATATTTGTTTCGTAAATGAATTAAAAAAGACTTAAGATAAAACATTCTAAAAGAGAAAGTATGGAATAAAAGCACTTATGGAATCTACCCTCAATCTATAATAAAATTCAGTATGTGATATTAGTAAATACTAATCATATCCTGGCCGTTAGTCTCGAAAAGGACCTCCAACCTGTGGTTGACTGGGGCAAGAAATGGCTGGTAAACTTTAATGCCTCTAAAGCAAAACTGCTCTCTTTTACCCATAACAGAGCGCCTCTCTGTGTCTGCGTGGTTTCACATTGTCCGCTGACTTGATATGGAACAAATACATTGAATCAATAGTATCATCTACCGCAAGAAAAGTTGGTTCTGTGTGTCGCACCAGAAAGTTTTTTCTCCCCTGAGTACACCCTTCAAATCTATAAATCAACCATTCCCCCTTGCATAGAATACTGCTGTCATATATGGTGGGAGACCCCGCTGTTCGTCTCAAAGTCCTCGACAAAATCCAGAGACGAATATGCAATGTGATTGGTGCTGATCTGGCATGTTGTCTACAGTCACTTTTTAACAAACGTGCCAACGCTTCCCTTTGTCTTTCCTACAAATAATTTCACGGCAACTGCTCTGACGAGCTACTGATTCCCAAACTGGATGAATTTAAACCTGCTACCAGGTTGACATCTAAGTCCCACCTTTTCACAGTCGAAACTGTTAAATGTAGCCTCTTTTCTACTCCAAGAGCTTCATGTCTCGCACTTTCCGAGAGTGAAACTCCATTCCTCTTACTTGACTACCTGATAGCTATAATTTTCAATTATTCAAATACAATGTCAATCAACACCTTCAAAGGCCTTGATCTAATTCCCCGTTCTTTTCTTCATCCTTTCATTACTCACGGCTCTTTACTCTTGCTTCCATTCTCTATAACCGTATGCTAGTGTCATTCCCATCTTGCTTGGGGTGAAATGCTTAAAACATAAGTTGGTGTATGGATCAGTTATAACAAGTTTATTATAGGTGAGGAAGCAACTGAACATTGAATAGACTGTGCTAGGGGTTGTTTCGCACAACATTGCAAATTTCTGCAAAGCCAAACCATTCATTTAAAAAATCGAGTTCTGTATTTTATTAAAGTTGCCAGATTTAAACTTTCATATGGTTATCATGCATCGCTCCAAACCCGTTCAGAAATATCTAAACTGTCAGCTTTATACAATTGTTGTCTCGGATAAATGGGTAAAATAACATATTGCTCTTAGCGAGCTTCTTGGACTGGCGCTGCATAATCCCAAACAAAAACGTATAGCAGATAATCGAAATCATCATACTTTGGGATATTCAACAGCAGCAACAACTAAAATAGATAGCACATAAAGACAATAATAACTTCAACGCGATGATGGACATTCTATTAAGTTGGTGCAAAAATAATGTCGTTTTCTCACATATGTTACTATGTGAGAAAACGACATTATTTTTGCACCAACCTAATACATTACTTCTAACGGATTAGAAAGTAAATCCTATCAGTACAAGAATGAACAATGAGAGAAACCTATTTTCCTGAATGTTTTTTAATAGAAATATTTTATAAATTACAAATGAATGTAGTCCTGGCTGCTCGGCCAGTGAATGTCAAATGTTGCATTATAAGGAAACATATTATTACCATTATTATTACAGAGTAGAAGAAACGATAGAAAAAGAGTTGAGAAAAGCCTAACTAGTGTAGCACAGACTGCTTAGCCAATGAATGCCAAATGTTTCCACATAAGGAAACGGTTAATTTTACCATTAGAGAGAACGTAGACAGATGCTACATTTTTCCCCTTAGCTCGATGGGCAAGGAGTGGACAAATGAGACACTACATTTTGAATCTCACCAGCTGGCTATGAAGTGAAGGAAAGCATAACTCGAGTAGCACTGGCTGCTCGACCTATGTATGCCGAAACTTTCTTTCTAATAGTTATTTTCCAAGCCGAAAGTATGGGGCACCCAGTGAAGCTCGAACTCACTAATCAGTCGTAATGATTCTAGAGAGACAAGCTTGCTAAGCATTACACCACCTCAAGGTGTCCAAACTTTCCTTATAATATTAGGTTGGTGCAAAAATAATGACGTATTTTTTTATGTATTTTTTAACGTCAAAAAACTGCATTATTTTTGCACCAAGTAAATATATTCAAGAAATCCGTAACAGCTAATTGGAACAAAGAGCTTGCATGTGGATATAGGACGACTTCAATGAATGTAGACAAAATGTAAACATTGAAATAAATATTTTACTTTCAGAGAGACGATTTTAAGAGGACTAGACCCCCTACTACGATTCGTTGACTGCAAACAGAAGCATAATAATATACGCAGTGGAGATGTCTGTGCGGCAATATTTAACTAGATTTAGATTTAGCTCTCGGGAGATAAAGGTAGAGTCCTGTTTGGTCAGTATTCAGTCTTTTGTGGTGAAACTGTAATGAACTTTACATGGCACAGACCTAGGCAGTGGTATATGAAGGCCGTGCGCTGCCCAGACTACATGGTCTCCCTTTCGGCAGTACCGTCCAGATCCTAAGCAATAGAGGGCATCAAATTTGGAGACGGCTTATCTGTAGGAATTGCCTGAAATTTATTGACAGCCAACCGCCTGCAAGGCCCCACTTTGTCTCTTCTGTCTGAATTTAATTCCATAGCCTTTTCCGTGTTTGGATACGACCACAAGGCCGCAGATGATTAAAATCATGGTTTCCATCTACCCGAAGCAGCTGGTTATGAGGCGCCAGTTGTCCGCTTTCGCCCATTTTTCGGGTTGGAGCTGGATTTAGTCTATTTGAGACGCATGCCACGGAATTATTATATAGAGAGTAGGCGTTATACGTCAAAAAACGACATTATTACGTCATTATTTTTGCACCAACCTAATATATATATATATATATATATATATATATATATATATATATATATGAGATAAATATTTTTTCTAAATTGCATAAAATTATTATATTACTTTTCACCAATATTTACGTTTTAACTATTAACTAGATTGGTAATTTTTGTTTTTAAATAATCATTGTAGATTAACACTCTTTAGACCTTCCTTAGGCTGTGGCACTTGTTAGAATGTAAAATATTGATCATTTATTGATTTAGAGAGGAATGATCCTCTTCATAATAGATACAGAGTGAAATCGATGCTTGATTCCCATCAGTTATTGGAAAATATGTAGTTTTTTTTTACAAATGTTGCGTTTGAAAATTTTATTATATTATTGCTATAAACATAGACTTATTTTAAATTTAAAAACTCTTTAAAAGTAATAGTATTTTTTAACATTTTGGTATATATATATATATATATATATATATATATATATATATATATATATATATATATATATATATAAATATAAATATTATAAATTAACTAGTTTAAAATACGGTTTTTTTCGCTACACAGTAACAACCGTGTTTCAAAAATAGAAGGTAAATGCTTCAAATTTAATTTTGGAATTAAATTAAAAACACTAGTTCCATTTCATCCCTAAGCGAATTTTGGATTAACTTATTTTTTCAATTTAAATTTTGGAATACCTTTTTTTTTTAAATTTAAACCAGACTACATGCATTTAACGGATGTCAGAATTCGTTGAAAAATACATACCTACCTAAACATAACCCCTTTTACGAATGTAACTAATAAATGATACAACAAAAGTTAATAAAAATGAGACACGCTACCACCCCTTGTTTGAATGATTGGATCTCTCTGTATCTTTGGAAACAGTTGAATTATGAATTTTTTGTGACTTTAAAACTCAGTAAATAAAATAAAAATAGTTTACTCCAAAATTCGTTTGAGGAGGAAATGGAACTAATGTTTTTAATTTAATTACAAAATTCAATTTCACGCTTTTAGCTTACATTTTTGAAACATGGTTATTAATGTGTAGCGAAAAACATATTTTTAAAATAGTTAATTTATAATATTAATGCTCTGCAAATTTACATTGAGCATCATTTTGTAAAAATTAAAATATCAATAAGAACACCGGATTATATATCGTACTGTTCTTTCTTTTTATTTATATACATACACATACACACACATATATATATATATATATATATATATATATATATATATATATATATATATATATACATATCAACATTTTTAAAAATATTATTTTAAAGATTCTTTAAATTTAAAATAAATCTATGTTTATATTAATAATATATATATATATATATATATATATATATATATATATATACATATCAACATTTTTAAAAATATTATTTTAAAGATTCTTTAAATTTAAAATAAATCTATGTTTATATTAATAATATATATATATATATATATATATATATATATATATTTATTATTATTATTATTATTATTATTATTATTATTATTATTATTTTTCTTAAATATAGAATATAGAATAAAGGAATATACACTTTCATTCGCTTATGTAAACTGGAACACCCACATTTTCAACAGAAATAAGTGAAAAATTTTCTGTTTTTAATCCAAAATGAATATATAACTCTTTAATAACACATCCTTGTAAAATAATGACCAAAATGTATTTCATGAAGAATTTCTTATCGTTTATTTCAGTTTATTTCTAAAAAGAAAACGCATAAAAATGTCCAATTGCTCTTTTTTGAGAAAAATTTTGTAATATACCCAATGAAGAAAACATTGAAAAACGTACCCAATGAAGAAAACAGTTTCGAACGTGAGTTTCACAGTCCCGATACACTGGAAAATCAGGGAGCGATTTTACATAATATTTTCATCATGAAGAAGACCCCCGCTTCTAAATCGATCAATAATCAATAGATTTCGATTCTTAAAGACATTCTACAGTATGTTATTTTTTTTTTATATATTATTCATTGATTTGTTTTCTAGAGTTTATCAAGCCTTTACAATTTTTTTTTAAAAACCAGTAATTATTTTTAGTTTGTAAGAACTTTTTTTAGCGGGGAAAATATAGTAATGATTCAGCGAAACAACGGAGAGAGAAGTGATAGATTCATACCTTTTCCAAGGTTATTTGCGCGTAAGTAAATATATAGAATCATCGGGTACTCGAACTCCGATTAATAATTCTGCACCATTAACGATTACATCACCCGCACATCTAAACTTACAGCACTTGGTATTCCCAAACGGTCACCCACCTAGGTACTGACCAGGCTCAATATTGCTTAAGTTCGGTGATAGTACAGGAACTGGTCTTTCCATGTCATGTGGCTGTAAGATCCATCTAAAACATGTTAATCTAAAAAAAAAAAAAAAAAAAAAAAAAAAAAAGACACTTAAATAAAAATTACATACTTTTTTATGAGTGGACAATTCTATTTAAGTAGTGCTGATTTAAGAAAAGATGTGAACGAAGTTAAGTAATTCGAGAAAAAATATATATAAAATCTTAAACATTAACTTTTAACAGTGTGACGTCGTCCCCTGGTCGCAGCATCCAAACGTGACGTTCTATCCTAGTCTACCACGGCACCAACTGTGACGTCCCTAAACAGCACCAATTGTGACGTCCTCGCCGCGGCGCCAGCCGTTCGCTCCTCGCTGCTCCGTTTGGGTGTCGCTGCTCCAAATGTGACGTTCTAACCTTTTGGTGATTCGGGTGGAAATCTGGTTAGATTTGATATCAGCCTCGTCGTTCCCAACTCGCTTCCAACGCCTGGTTACCAAGGTAACTGCACTGATCCCCCAGTCCGCCTACCCACTTTGTGAATTGATCTTAGGCAGACGAGATCAAACAGTGGTTGGGGCCGTACTGCAACCGAGTTCAACGGGGGTGATACCACACAAATATGCATAAAAGACAATAAAATGAAAACTCAAAAGTTGAAAGTATCAAAGAAAAAGGTAACAAACTTTATGTCTAGTTGTTCGATACATAGGACTGCATCTATCTCCCGACCCGTTCTATGGATTGTGACACGTCGTTTTCCGCTGGGCAAGTTTTAACACTTCAAGTTGTCTGCTCTCTAAGAAATTGGTGTTTCGGTGGGTCTTTGGACGAAAGTCAAAAAACTTATTTCCGTGATCTGGATCTAAGTCGCTCTTCAAAATAATTGTTCTTGGGTTGAAGAGGGGTCCGGAATGTGCGTGAATCTTGGTCAGCTATCTGCGAGGCTTGCTTCAACTGGAGACTGACTCTAGGAACTGCTTGAACTCAACTCAACTCGTTGTGGCTTCGTTTATATGGGCGCCGACCAAAACCGGGGTGAGTTTGTCGGCGCCAGGGGGTTCCTCGATAATTCTAAATACATATCCACCTCTCTGGTTAGGAATTCCCACCTTTTTCCATTTTTGGGAACCTTTCCTCACTCCCACCTTCTCATCATGCTTCAGAGGGGCGTGAACTGCCCTCCCCACATCTTCGTAGCAACCTCTCTTACTCATCGTCCAGATGGGCTGCAACAGCCTCCCTCGTGCGTCACGTGATCACCACTCGACCAATGATGTCTTAGTCGGGCGTGGACGAATCCGCGGCTTTGTTTCAGGAAGAAAAAAAATATCTTGCTTAACTAAAAAAAATGATCTCTTCTCTTTCGCTTTTCTTCCTCTTAATCGCCGTTATCATTTCTCTGGTCGCGAACGGGACAATATGACAATGGCGGTCACAACTCTTGTTCTACACGTGGTTTACGTCAGGTATTTTATCGCTAATTATCAGAATGTGTGGTCCTCCTAACACGGTCTCAAAAAGAAACATCTCCAAAGTTTCAGTCATTCTGTCGCCTCGAAGAAAGAAAAAAAAAACACTTCTAGGTTCCCATTAATTTTCCTTCGGTACATATTTCTGATAACATAATTTTATATCTGTCCAAAGTCCCTTTAGTTGCCTGTTTTTAGTCACTCATCGAAATAACATTTTCGTTTGAATTTTTTTTTCTTTGGCCAGCCGGTCTGTCGTTGATAAGATGTCTTCCCGTACCAATAGTTTGTTTTCATATCCTTAGATAACACAGCCGATGCCAAAACATATCTGATTCTTTCCTTCTTTTTACTCAGAATTTCCCTGTCATTGTAATGACACTCTTTCGCCATTTGTTAATTGTCAAAATATCCTTTTATCCATTGTCTCTTAGCCGTGTGTGTGTTCTTGCTTATCACTCACGATTCGGTCCTTAGCCTCTCCTTTTCTTTTCTTTCTTTTCCCTTTCTGCCTCGTTAAATGGTGCCACAACAGACAAATGAGCTGAAATTGCTAGCTCTATATCTGGACAGACTAGTAACTACAGAATACATACCAAGGCTGATTTAGCCACTTCCCATGTATATACGTTTTTACAGAAATTATTTTTTTTCAAACACTGACGAATAAACACGCCCTAAATATAACATTTAAAAACCAGCTACAGGTTGACTTCAATCTTGAGTCTATTTATGCTCTTTAGAGCTTGAAACGAATCCAATTGTCAACTCAAACGTCTGGTAGAGGTTGTGGCAACCTCTACCAGACGTTTGAGTTGACAAATAGTTCAAGGTGCAGGTTTGTTAGTTACTATATTAAAAACAAACAAATAAATTCGTCTGAAAATCTCATTTTTCCAAAATAATTGGCGGGGAAGTTTTTAAACTGGTAAAATAACAGATTTAAATGGGCCCCAATGACAGACCCAAATATTACATTTTTAAGGCACTAAATGACGGGATGATAGGAATAGCGAAAGTGGCCTTCCACAATATAAGTTATGTATTAATAGATAGTAACATTTTGTTAGTTACAATGAAGAGGATTCTGAACTGCTATATAATAAATATGTCAGCTAGTAATGAGCAATTTTGTCAGAGTTGCTAGGAAATTTGAAATAATAGAAATGCGGTTTTAGTTAAGAATTCTGAGAATAAAATGAGTAGAATATTCTCGCTACGACGAAGATATTATAAAAGAAATCTGATATTAACAATCAGAAAGAAGTTTCTGAAACATCTGGAATAAAGTAAATACATAAAAGAGGGCCAGGAGACTTTAACACTCACAAGACAAACTTTAGATAAGAAACGCTAAGAAAATAAATGAGTAATATCCGTTTATTCTTTTCTTTTCTTTTTTTAAAGTTTCATTTTTAAGATTTTAATTTTTCCTAGTGATCAACAGATTGTAGGACATTTTTTTTTTAGATCAGCTATCCTTATTGAACCGATCAGATTTACTATTAAGAAAGGAGTAAATATATTTGTCATCAGCATAGGTACTAAGTTTAGAACTGATGACATCAGAAACTTTGTTGATGAAAATTACGAACAATGTAGATTCTAACCTAGAAGTCTTGGAGCAACTCGCATCAACGCAAAAAAATATCTGAAAGTGTAGTCATTCAGGACAACTTTCTTAACGAGTTTGAATAGACGGAAAGACAAAAGGAAAGCGTTGTTTCAACTAGTCAAAATATACTTATATTAGGTTGGTGCAAAATAATGACGTAATAATGTCGTTTTTTGACGTTAAAAAATACGTCAAAAAACGACATTATTACGTCATTATTTTTGCTACATAATTCAGGGAGATGTGGCGATCGCTGATCGCCCAATTCCAGAAAGTGCTTGTCAGATAAAGGAAGAAAAGTCTTTAATTCTTGTCGTCCACACACTGTATCTGATCAAATCAACGAGAAAGAAGAGTTGCATATGGCAACCATTTACTTAGAACAACATAATGCATGAAGATGCAGATATCTTTGATCAACCACTTCCAGAAATGATGTGTCAGAAAACAGAAAAATATCTAACCTCTATTCATTCGTTTATTACTTAAAAAAAAACAAAAAATTAATTGTTTTTTTTTCTTCTTCCACACATTATCCGAGTAAATCAAAGAGAAAAAGGAGTTGTGCTGAGTCAATATTAACCAAAAGCACCATAAGACAGGAAGATGTGGAGAGCACTGATTGTCAACTTCTATTAGGTTGGTGCAAAAATAATGACGTGGTAATGTCGTTTTTTGACGTATTTTTTAACGTCAAAAAACGACATTATTACGTCATTATTTTTGCACCAACCTAATAGAAGTCTATCTACCAACTATTCATTCTGCACGGTGAGGAATCGAGTTCGAATTCCAATCGAATCCATTACATTCACTTACGTGCTAGTACCCTTGGGAAAGGCATGAATCCTATTAACCCCTCAGCTATGGATAAATAGCAGGACAGACCGGGTTCTGCAGTCTTAGAGAAATAAATGCAGTCTACTGCAGAAAGAAATGGCAACCTACTGCGGGAAAAATCTGGTTCGTCAGTCATGTATCGAAAGATACATGATCGCCTGCGCTTGTATCACGTATAGCATATAACTGACTGATTCATTCGTTTAGTACATAAAGAAATTTTGTTTTCTTCCAGATGCAGTATCTGAACTGGGGAGCGCACAGACAATCCTTTTTAAAACAACGTCTATCTTCACTAAATTGTGTGTTCTTCTTATGATTGATGTATCTTTTTTTATACCGATCCTATGTGACAAGCCAAAGTCCTATTCTCCATTTAAACGGGTGTTGTGACAGTAGGCAGTAGAAAGACAGTAAAAACAAGAACAAAAAAAAAAAAAATCAACAACAAAAAAAGACGACCTCCAGTGACAAGAAGTATTTTCTTTCTATATATTCAAATATTCACCATTATTTAACTCTTTATCCACATCCGACACACCCCAACCCACAGGATTTCTCACCACCCGCCTCGGTTCTTCTTTTTTCCTAGACCAGCTTTTCAAGCAAAGAAACTTTATCCCTAATTACATGTTTAAGGCCCCAGGGACCTTGGTTAATTTCTGCCTGTGACAGGTCCTTAGTTTTGTCACACGGAAGAAACACTGGGAAGCTTTCACCTTCATTCTCTACGTCTGTGTTTTTGGTCATCAAATCTATCTTCTCCTTGTCTTTAATTACTCCCTCTTTTAATTCTCTCTCTTCGCCATCTGAATAATTTACTTTAACGCTTCTTACTTTTTTTTCGATCTTTATCGCGAATTATATTGCGTCATTTCATGTGTTTCAAACATTTCTTTCTTTTTTTTTTTTTTTTTTTTTTGTCTATGGCCCGTCTTTATTTGTCTCAAATTCTTATCTTTTTTTTTTTTTAGTTCACTATTTTTACTAATTCTTTAACACACGATTCACATTTCTCTCCACTTTCCCAGTTTTTTTATTTGTACCTTTTTGTTGTTCTAATCTTGATATTGCTTCTCTTTTACCGCCCTTTCTTACCGTTTTCTTCGTCTTTGCTTTCAGATTCATCTTCTCTCTATGTATTTGCAACCAATCGCGCTTTTAATTTTTCATCCGACTTATAATTTTCCTATCAGTGTTTTTAATTATCCGCTCTTTTTTTTTACTTATACAACTTTAAAATTACATATTTTCTTCATTCTCTCCTCCATCATAAACATATCTTTTATTTTATTTCTTATGTGTTCGTGATATTTACAAATTAAAACTTACTAATCAAAACTCGGGAAAAAAATTGAAAGAGAATACAGTGTTACATTAACCTTAACAGAGGAGCAGTGTCTGCACGCTTAATATCATTCTATACCTGGCTTTCAGTTAAAGCTCTAATCTAAATCTCACACACACACACATATATATATATATATATATATATATATATATATATATATATATATATATATATACACCTAGTGAGCCAGACAAACCTACCTACGTTTCACCTAAACGGATTGTCAGGGAAAGTACGGCCTTACCTTCCCTGACGTTCCGTTTAGGTGAAACCTAGGTAGGTTTGTCTGGCTCACTAGGTGGATCTAGGTCTGCTCTACGGTTGTATTGAGCTCTTTTGTTAGTTGTTTACTCGTATCGGGGTTTTTTTTTTTGGCCTTCAGACATGCATCTGTGCGATTTTTTTTGGCACTAGTTCATGTTTGTAGCTCTTTCTTTTTTAAAAACTTTTTTTCCTTGAGATTGATTTAATTATTGGCAAATCAAAAATTCGAGGGTTTTTCGAAACGAGTCTATATATATATATATATATATATATATATATATATATATATATATATATATATATATATATATATATATATCCACGGTAGCCTATATATATATATATATAGAGAGAGAGACAGACAGACCAGGCGGCAGGCTTTGGATACCAAAATTTACCCAATAATAAAGAAAACCACTCAAGTTAGATTGATTGATTCATTTATTCACTTTCTACGGTTTATCGACTATTTGGAGGTCATTTAAAGACAGAAAATATTTTTGATTAATCTATAGCTGTGGGGGAAGAGAAAGATTCGTACCTTTCCCGAATGAATATGTACATGACTTAATATATAGCTAGAAAATATTTTTAGATTGTAAAAAAATAGTTTTTCGAGATAATAATACTTTAATCTTAAACATTTGACCCATAGTTTCGGGAGAAGACCTAGATTCATATCTTTCCCAAGGGTATTTGCGTGTGAGTAAATATAGCGACCCCAACGGAAATTGGAACTCGGCTCTCCAAATAACAATTCCAATCCATCATACGACCCGCACATCCAAGCTTACAGACCATTGTCTTTCCAACCGCTCACCAATGTAGGTACAGCTCAAGCTCTACGTTGCTTATCTTTGGTGATCGTACGGAGACCGGTGTACTGAAGTAAGAGTATTACTGCTAAATTCCTAATGAAGTCTACGGTAAGATATAAAAGCTTACTGAGGTGTGAAATTAGTGAAAGCGAAGGTTATATGAAACGAAGTTTATATAAGGATAAGACAATTAAATAATGATTGATTTTTTTACCTGAAGAGGTTACTATTGATGTGTTCGTGGAGCTATCCAGGCGGGAGTTTGTTCCATAGAGTTAAATTGCTGCGAAAAGAAAATGATTTAAACATTTGAATCGCGAAAAAAATGACTGCGGTTTGACTCAGGGAAACTAGCGTGACGAGTCATAGCAGCAAATCTCTGAACTGGTGAAACTAAAGAATGGAGATCAGAACATCTTCCAAATATTTATGCGGATAAAACAACCATTTACTCATGTCTTAGTAGCAAATATGAACGGCCCGACAAAGTAAACCATGCAGCTTCTCTCGAAGAGGACCGCCAATCAGTGGTTACCTGAATCAAGAAAATGGCTTGTAAATTATGTCTCCAAAAACGAAACACCTTTCTTTTAATCACCCTAGAAATTTTTCTGCCTGCCATCAGCATGGCTAATGATAAACTCCAAAAGAGCAATACGTTATACCTTCGTGGATATGCGTTTTCCACTGACAAAAACGTCGAGCTAATATATTGAATCAACTGTTACGTCTATTTCTAGGAATCTTGGTTCAATATATCGAACCAGAAATATTAAAATTCCATTCATTTGCGCATTGAATACTGCAGCTATATCTAGTCTGGTGCCCCGTCTGTATATCTCGAGATTCTTAATAAAATTCAAAGGGTATGTAACATAATTGATCCTGACAAGATATCACGATTGCAGTCACTTTCTCACCGACTTAAAGTAGTTTCCCTGTCTTTTATACATGACAACTGTTCTGATGAGCTTTTTCTCTCATGCCTTGACTAGGGAATTTAAGCGATCTGCTGGACTGGAAGTTAGGTCTCATAGTTTTGCTGTTGAAATAGCTAGAGGCAACCGCCATTCTATTCTAACAGTTTCTTTTTTCACACCTCTTGCCTGTGGAATGTGGTAGTAGTATCCTTTTTCAGGATTTTTTCCACCTTATGTGAACCAAGTGGAACTCTTAGAAAGTAATCCAACTCATGCCAACATAAAGTATCCTGATGGAAAGAAATTTACTCTATCTCTTCGTGATTTAGCACTTCGCTCGGAAGCGGAGCTAGCCCCTGAGTGCCCCACTGTGGAACACAATAGGAGTAACCTTGGTGTCTTCATAGCAGAGGAGGGCACATGGCATGACGGAGATGATGCTGGGGGTTCAAAGGGTCAGGAGAGTCGAACGGACGACAAGACCCCCAGATCGTTATGGATGGTAAATTAACATTTTTCTAGGAACGAAGAAGGTGGTAATAGCATCCTATTTGGTTATTTAATTTGTAAATGCTATTTTCCTTTAGTAGGTGAGTTTCGTTTAGTTGAATAAAGCTTAACACATTTATTCTTGTCCTGAGCTCTGTTTCCTCTTATAATTACTACATGAAATTCCGTTTCGATTTCTTGCTTCCATGCCGTCTATAATATTAAAAACTTACATGCAACGAAAATCGCCATCTTCTATCTACCTGTTCTTTTACTCTCCTTTCCTCACTTTTCCACATTTTTTTAATTCTTTTTCACTCATTGAAACCCCCTGCGTCCGAGTGACATTATCGCCTTACTTGGGCTAAAACGATTAAAACAATGACGAAGTAGGTTAAAGATTTAGGTCAGGCTAATTGTATACGCAGAGATGCAAAATATGGGAGGAGGAAAATAAAACTAATAATAATCACTCGTCAAATGCATTCGAGGTGAAAGTTCCATCAAGCAAATTGAAATTCTTGCTTCTCAAGCAAACTTATTCTTAAACATATGCAATATAAAAGAAATTCGATTATCTAAGGACAATTTCTGAAATTTGAAAACAATTGCAATGGATCTCAAAATGTTTGGTATTCACTTTATTGTCGATATTGATGCTTACACATGTGGTTAGTTGGGGCACCTCAGTGTGGTGTAATGGCCAGCAAGCAAGCTTGTCTTGCTAGATCAGTTACTACTGAAAAGTGAGTTCGATCTTCACTGGATACCCCATACTCTCGGCTTTGTGCCACATCTGAGCTACGCTTGGAAAATATCTACACAAGTAGTTAGTATCTATCTATATATATATATATATATATGTATGTATACATACATTCATACATACATACATAGAGAGAAAGAGTATCCAAGGAATGATTTCTCTTATAAAATACGCAAAAATGAAAATAACACTGACATCTCATTTGAACAGATATATTTATCAAATTTATACAAAAAATATCTTGAAATACCAAAGATTAAATAATTTCAATAAAATCGCAATAGGCTTCAGCCACGCACTGCAGACGACTTAAGAAATCCCTGCAAGTTTTCTGGGCCGTCTTCTTGTTTAACTTGGTGAATACTATCATCATCCTTGCCTTCAGTTCATTTTTGGCGTTACAGGGAGTTGGTCACTCACTCAACTGTTTCCCACACATAATAATCAAAGAGATTACAGTCTGGGGAGTTAGGTAGTCAGATGTAAGGGGTCAGATGGTCTCAGGAATTGCCTGACAGCCATGACTAGGTTCTCCTGCTTGTTTGGCATCGTACAAAATCATCTTGCCAGACATAAGGTCTTCGGGCAGCCATCCTCTTGATCATGGTTAGCACTACCTCCTCAACGCACTTGATGTAGGCGTCTGTATTGTGTCTGAGGCCCTCTAAGATTATGAATGGAAGTATAACATTGCCATCACTACTTATCACTCAAAACAGAATGATGATGACTAGATATCTCATCCAACTCTTTCCGAATCCTCTTCACTGTCACCCAAAAACTCTGAAATTTTCTTATTGGAGCTTACGGCGCGAATGCTAAGCAGAACAACACGCTGTTTCAAAATTTCTGGCGGTGTGAATTGTTATTGTGATCTTCTCTGGCAGGCGGTGCCTATCTGACCCTACTATACTGTGCAATCGACAAAATTAAAATCAGACAACGCGAATGTGCGAAATAAAGAATATAAAATGGCGAAAATTTACTCATCACACCTTTGAGTATGTGTATTAATAATTATTGAGTAACAGAATTTTTAATAGTAGCTGCTCCTGCTTAAACGCACAGCTCTTATGAAATGAGCGGTAAGGCCGCTGATTTAGCGTTTACATACATCACATATATACAGGGTGCGAGTGATATTTGTGGACATTTTTAGTATGTTAAATAAACAACAATATCTTAGCAAACAATGTATATATTTAATTTAAACTGATACAAATATCCTTCATGATACTTCTTTATCTAATTATTCTATGAAAATGCATTTGGCTTCAATGACTGCTTCTGTTCGGGCTCGAAACCGTCCACAAGCTGCAATGTTCCATATTCATTTTGGACATCACATGGACAATGCCGCCCCTCAGTGCAGCTATGGTACTATGAGGTTGTCGATTAGTTTCCCTTTCAAAGACGCTCCACACATAATAGTACATAGGATTTAAATCTGGCGAGTTAGGGGCGCCACATATTGGGTGCCACAGGATCGTAAAATTCCTCTGTTAACCAATCCTGGGTTACAATGGATTTGTGAGATGGGGGAGAGTCTTGGTGAAAGACATATGACCTTCCATTGCATACTTTATTTATCTAGGGCATAAAATCCCTGTAAAGAACATTAATGTATCCAGCAGCATTGACCCTATCACCTTGTGGGAAAATGTAAGGTGACACTACTCGCGAATCCTAAAACCATCACATTAGCCGGATATTTGGTGTAACTCCAGAAGGAGATGCACATAGCCACTTGTCATTCCGTCTGTTTGTTTTCTGATCTTAGTCAAAGTTTCTTTCGACAGAGAAAAACCAAAGCATGCCATGTTCGTGAGGATTTTTCATTATTCCGCAACCGTTTTGAACGCATGGGACGTTTTTTCCTGTGTCTTCGCCGATAAGAATTGGCTTTTCCTCATTACATATGACTTATATCGAATGTCCTGATGTACCACGATTCTGAGAGTCCACTCTGATACCTGGAGTTCTTTGGCGATGGACATCACTGATCTTTCGAAGTTCTCATCGATGATGTTTTGAACATTCCGTATAAATTCGGGTGTTCTCACGGTATCAGAGGGCAGTGAATGCTTTTTTTTCTTCTTTTTGCTACAGGGGAACATTGCCATCACAATCCTTTAGCTCCAACTGAACCTTAAGAACAAATCAACTGGCATCATGTAAAAAGTTACTGATTTTTAAATCACTATGTTTTGCAGCTAAAGCAACGATGACTGCATGTCTTTTCATTTCTTGGGTTAACATTTTCCTATGACTGGGTTATCTGAAAAAAAAATAATATAAATGATTTGAGTGTGTAGTGAACTTAAAATAAATGTCCTCAAATAGCACTCGAACCCGTTACGTTAAAATATTACATTTTTCTGCCGTGCGCCGATAGAAACTTAGAAACTCTGACCGATGTTAAACTGAAGCAATCAGATGTCTAGTTACACTGATGGCCTGTGATACAGCGAAACTATCTCTGTGTGTATGTATATATATATATATATATATATATATATATATAGAGAGAGAGAGAGAGAGAGAGATTTATTTTACATTCAACATCATAAGACACCAGAGGTGTTGAAACAAAATGGCTATTTTTGTAGTGATTTTATAACATATGTTATAATTTTTAAATAAATAATTATATCGTTAGATAGATATTTCATCATTGGTTCTAATGTTTCCCAACCAATTCGCAGTTTTCTCATATTCTTGCTTAAAAATGACAAATTCTTCTTCATTTCACTGTCGTAAAAAAAAAAAAATCATCTTTTTATTATGTTCCAGTCTCTATTTTCCTACCTATTTTTATTCACTCACTCACTGTTTCTCTTTATCTCTTGCCGTCACTCACTCAATTTCATTATCGATCACACTTTTTCTTATAGATACTACACTAAACTATCTCACTCCTTCTCTAACTCTTCCCTATACCCACTCAATATGCTATTGTAATAGTCACTCACGCCCATTTTCGTTGTATACTTTTTTGTTTTTCTGTCTCTCACTTTTTCAAAGAACTCTTTACTGATCTGTTCATTCTGTGTTCAACCACTCACGTTTTGCTTGTGTTTGTATGCCTTCAGTCATCACTCACGGTAACATGGCAAGAAAATAAAAAATCATGCTTTCTTAATTGTTCAGTTTGCTATTCGAATCCACTGAAGAGACCAGTGCATGTCTAAGTCACGTCGATAGAATTGTACCCGGCGAAGGACACCAATGCAGTATCTCAAGGCATCACGGGAAATAAATCAATATAAAAATAAATAAAATCGACGACACAAATGCCCATAAATTTTGCGGAAGCAAGAAGACGTTGAAGAGAACGTCAGAAAAACAAATACAAGAATATGTGACAATTTATGATTAGAAAGGCGGATTCTATCCTGCCCAGCAGTCAAAGTGGCCGGCGCACAGCACGTAAAACGGATGAGAATAATACTGAATCTTTTGTGACTACTCCCCACCAGTAACTGTTCTAGGGACAGCAGGAATTAGTTCATTGTGATTAGCAAGAGAGACGTTTCATCTTATTTCAATTTATCTCCATCTACTTAGTTTCTATTTTCAACATATACATGCATCCGAAAACTTCAATATAATTATTTGAATTAAACTAAGTTAAAGTAAGCTCTGTTCCATCTTCAAGCGAAATTTTTTTTGGAATAACTTACTTCTGAAATTTACGTGTTTTAATAGCAGATTCATTATTGAAATCAAAATTTCCATGGTAAAAGCCAGGGCGAATTGTCTAAAATAGGTGGGTGTGTTCGGTGTTAATAATTTGTATCAGTATAGAGTTACTGTCATAGATGTCAAGTCAGGGTAAGGTGGGAGTGTCTAAATTTAAAACAGAAGATGTTTTCGTCTAGTCTGGTTTACGTGTCTATGGAGATTTATTTATTTTTTCATTTTATATATATATATATATATATATATATATATATATATATATATATATGTTTGTGTGTGTGTTTAAAATTTCAGATATAACTACAATATATCTGTAAATGGACAATAAGAAGAAAGATAAAAGGAAACTTATCTTACAGACGCGTTTCATCCTTTGATGAAACTTTGTCAAGTCAATCTTAGGGATTTTATTTTACAACAAATAAAATGTGTTCGAATAAGTTGGACCAATTTTGAATGTAAATTAAGTTTAAGCATCTAATGATTTATTTCTTTTTCTCTCAGATTTAACAACATTGGCAATGTCAAACATAGAATGATTAACAATCAAACAATGTGTTAAAATTTTCGAAGCCTATTACAAAAATGGTCGTTCAAACAGAAATCCATTTTGCGTACTTCGCGATTTTTGGGTTCAATAAAATCGATCAGCCGAGAGTGCAATTGGAAACGATGTAACGTTGTTGTGGACATGGTCAATCACAGCACGCGATGACGAATATGAATGTCTGGATTTTCGGCTACATTCTCGTGCACTTCAGCAATGTTTTCTGCTGAACGGCGTAAACGAGCACACAAAAATCTTCTCACCTCTGCTACCGACTCATTCGGTATTGTTATTCATTCAATTAATTTTCATTCAAACAATTTACAAATGTTTTTGCAATAATTGTCTTCGAACAATTATTTTCGAACAATGTTCACATAATCTTTCTTTTCCTTGAACACTTCCAGGTGGTGGAATGGTTAGTAAGCTTGTCTCGCTCGATCAGTTACGACTGAGTGGTGAGTTCGGTCTTCAGTGGGCGCTCCTTAATCTTGACCTTGTGCCACTTTGCTGCGTTTAGTAAGTTATGGCACATCCACGTAAATCGCTATATTTTTCTCTCCTTTATATATATTTCGTTTAATCTGGGACAAGTCTATTCTTTTGGACCGATAGCACAAGATAAGTAATGGTCATCTCAGAGTTGCCAATTTAGCTCCTGTAAAAAATACCGTGCTTTTTTTTCTTAATAATGTCCATTAATTAATGATGTCAGTAACAAGGTAGAGTTATGGATTGCAGACTCGGCTGAAGAACTGGAGAGCCATGTTTAAATTCCAGTCGAGTTCATTATATGCAATGTTTGAGTCTAAATCGTTGCAGATCTTAAAACGACTTCATTTTACCTTTCAATAAATTTTAAAATTACCAACAATACATACTTATAGTAAAATGATCAACAATAAGTTTTTAAAGCAGGACAATCGGTAATACATTTTATCGTAGAATTACCAACAATACATTTCATCTGTAATAAATGTATACATTTGCTTTAAAATATATATTGTTGAAGCCATTAAATTATGTTCAAATATATGTTACTATGTGAGAAAACGTCATTATTTTTGCACTAACGTAATATATTTCTCTATTAATATCATCCATTGATTTCTGCATCTCTTTCGTTTCCTTTAGCAGTAAGGCTTCTGATCAGGAGATTAGAGGTTTTGAGCAGCATGGAACCACCTCTTAATTGTTGTTGTTCCAAGGTCCACCCTGACGCGGGATGGTAGAACCTGTTAGGGTCCCAGCTAAATAGGGAATACTCAAGCAGAAACCAAACACTGTAAAAGTAGGAAAATACCTATTTTAAAATTACCAACATTACTTACTTATAGTAAAATAACAAGCAATAAGTTTTTAAAGCAGAATGATCGGTAATATATTTTATCGTAGAATTACCAACAATACATTTTATAGGAAAATAACCAACAATACATTTCATGTGTAATAAATGCATACATTTGCTTTAAAAATATATATTGTTGAAGCCATTAAATTATGTTCAAATTATTTACATTTCGGCTGTAAGTAATCAATTCGGGTGTTTATATTTTGCTAAACAAAATCAACCAAACCAAACTTTCTTTTATATTAGGTAGAGTTATTAGTATTTTCAGGATTAACAATAAATAAGCTTTATGGAATAATTGGATAGAAAATATCCAAAAATGTGCAAAGCAAAAAATAAAATGGCAGAGAAATATTAGTCGAACTACTCTAAAAGTTATTTTATAAAATTGGAGGCATTATTAACCACATCTCCAGACAAATGGACGGAGCGATTCCAGGAGGTTCTATCTTCGAAACTCTAGAGTCGGGATGCTGAGAATAGCATCAGTTAGATGAGTGACAAACTTTATATTAACCACACACACACACACACACACATTTATATATATATATATATATATAAAAGTGAACATAGAAGTCAACACTTAGAAGCGACAGTGTTTCATGCTATATGCAATCGTCAGGCCACGTGTGCTCTAACATATATATATATATATATATATATATATATATATATATATATACCCTCATACGTTGAATAATACGGTAGAGTCTATCATGTATATATAATTTTGTATTTGGGAAGCAATCCCTCATTTATACATATGTCATTAAAGACGACCGAGAAGGAAATCAAAGTTTTTATTCAATTTTGCGTAAAAGTATTTTCTTTTCTGGAGATAAAGTGTGTTAAAACAGTCCAAATTGTTTACACATCCGAGATCTTTTGTCTATGCTATTAGCAATTATAAAATATTTTTTTAACTGCATATGTATTTTTTTTTTATATTTGCGTATTCAATTTTTCTTGTACAAGAATTTTATTTTCGGGAAAAACAAAGTAAAATCTATTTATCCTTTGTCATGGCTTATTGAATAGCTGAAAGCGCTCGGAACATTTGGACAAATTATACACACTTTATGTCCAGTAAAAGAAATACTTTTACCATTGCAATAAAATTGAATAAATGATTAATCACAGTACCCTCTCAGTCATCGTTAATGAACTATATATATATATATATAGATAGATATATATATATATATAGATATGTGTGTGTGTCCTAATGTAAAAGAGCGAAGAGTAAGATTTCAGTGTTCAAAAAAATTTAAAACAGGGCTCAATACAAAAGCAATGAATATTTATTAATTATGCACCGTTACATTAGAACATATACGCACACAGTGCAAAAAAAATTTAAGGTTTCTTTAGCTGGGGAAGGACTATGCTACTAAAATAATTTATTTCGAAATACAGTCTACGAAGCACATCTTCGACTTCCGTCAATAACGGAAGTGGAAGATATGCATCGTTAATTGTATTTCGTTAACTAGCATCGTGATTTACCACCTAAAGAAACCTTATTTTTTAAAGTTGAAACAAGATGTACAGTTCTCTGGTGGGTATGTGCATGCTCTAATGTAGCAGTGCGTAATATATATATATATATATATATATATATATATATATATATATATATATATATAGCGTTTTAAAATTGTGGAAACAAAATAGCGTTATCACAGATGGGGAGAGCTAGGGGACCGTGAGAAACTTGATGGTGAGAAACAGTGGGTCCTGCAGAATGGTGCTCCTACTCACACTGCTAATGTTACCATGCCATAGCTCTGTGAAAATCTGGGGACTGTCTCATCAGCCGCAAAGCTAAAGTGGAATGGGCACGTCACTCGCCTGACCTGAACGTCCCAGATTTTTCTCCGGGGGGTCCTCATGGACAACATCTACCAGGGCAAATCTTGCACTACTTTTGCATTTAAGGCAGCCATCACTGAAGAAATTCAAGTGATCCTCCTCGAAGAATGTGCACGTATTAACGACAGTTGTGCATTCAACATCGTCGTTCAATTGAACGACGGATATCTAGAGCATGTATTCTAGGCCTCCTCTAGACATTTTTGGTTCATGTTTGAGACTAAATCGTTGCAGATCTTAAAACGACATCATTTTACCTTTCAATAAATGTAATTTCCATTACTCTATCATTTGTGATCCTTGATTTATATCCTATCATTTAGTTACAAAAATTGTGAAACACCCTATATATATATATATATAAAAATATATATATATGATCGAAATAAAAGTTAATATTACGAGACATATTAAAAAAAAAAAAACCGGTCTCACTCCTTATTTCATTTAAATGTTCTGGAGGTACTTTACATCGGGTCCCGTAAGCCTTCTTTGTGCAAACAACGTGAGTGTTTGTTGGGACGCGCTGTCATTTGTTTCTAGTTCCTTTTGGATGTTTTTTTTTTCATAATTTCTTTTATTGTACATTTTTCGTGTTAATTTTAAATCTCCAGTTGAAGCCTGAAGAGCAGGAGCGAAACCGGTTGCTTCAACCGTTTTTTTTTTTTTTGTTTTTTTTTTTAATATGTCTCGTAATATTAACTTTTATACATTTATTTCGATCATTAAATTTTGTACCTACAAAAACATCTTTAAATATATATATATATATATATATATATATATATATATATATATATATATCGGGTAAATATTCGTGGGTCAGTAATCCACGTGAATCCTAATATCATAAAATAAAACTGATCCACAAAAGACAGCTCAATGTATTTATTACAGACCATATAAATAAATTACAAATAAATGGAATTCAATTGTACCCTATTTAGATGGCCATTCCGCTCCTCGAGAAATTCTCCGGAATTTTTCAATACTAAAACGTTTGATAATAAAATGAATTGTAACGGTTTTTTTATTATTAAAAGACATATGAAGAAAGAGGAAATTATATATATATATATATATATATATATATATTATATATATAACGCAAGAGAGTGATAGTGTTGTATTGAAAGGCGGTCGGAATTCACACTTACCCCTATAACCAAAATACAACGTATCTGCAATGTTTGAAGAACATTTCCTGTTAACATTTTTTTCAAATTTCTCGCTGTAAAAGGCTGATCTATTGAAGGTAGACTGTTACCGATTTAGACGTGCAGTTTATGTGGATATGTGAAGAATATTGTAGTGATCGGGTAAGCATCCTCTTGGGAGTCGGATCCCCAATGTAGCGCTTCGTGGGACGAAGCTGTTCGAGCGGAACTTACATCTCACCACTGGAATATGGTGGTTCGCTACTGCGTGAGTTGCGTGATGTCTTAACGGCGGGACTTAATGCTAATATCCATGAAAAGAATGAGTTATATTTCAAACATTTTAAAGAGGAAATAAAAAGCTATGACATGTATTTCACAAATACTAACTATTCGGGGACAGCGGACGATGGTCTAGTTGATTAAAGCGTGTGAATTTGATGACATAGTGATTGTTGGTTCAATCCCAGGGTCTGCCATTGTGTTCGTGTACTCAATGGAAATCGGAGCTCAATAAATGCGCAGTACTGAATAAAGACAAGAACGAGCCGATATCCCTAGATATTAAGCAGTGATACGAGAACAGTCTAGCCCCAAGTATTAAATAAATTCCCTGTTGTTTATCCAGATTGAAATACACCTGAAGAATACCGGAGATCACAACGACCAAAATATGACAAAAAAAAACATGGATGAGAACAACAGAACGAATATACAAGGTGATTGAAAAGTAACTCCACATTTTAAAATATTTATAATTTATTTATTAACTATATGTTTTACAAGAAATGGATATGAGAGGAAAGCGTTTAGCATGAGATTTTATTTAAAATTCCACATGAGCATCAGATTTCGCTATAAACTTCTCGAGCCGCCCAGGAACCGCGCCAACTGATTTAACCAATAATCCTTGTATTAGGTTGGTGCAAAAATAATGACGTAATATTGTCGTTTTTTGACGTTAGAAAATACGTCAAAAAACGACATTATTACGTTATTATTTTTGCACCAACCTAATAGTATAGAAGACGTATCTTCAAGTTCTTCCAAAGTGTCGGTTTGGTATTTGCTCCTTTAACGAAACACAAAGAAAAAATAACTGTTAGTTCAGGAATCCTGGCTGGCCAATCATACATAAAATATGGAGTTGCTTTTCAATCAACCTGTAAATACTTTAAGTAAAGATATTCCAGAAATTTACAGAGAAAATACTTAGGAATAGTTTATTCTGCATAATATAAATATTCGATTACTGAAATTGTTAGAGAATTCTTCTCGTTGTCGTCAAAATTTTAGCCTTCATCTATGATATTCAGGTATGATCTTCGGAGCTAAAATCTATTAGAAATTTGCATATTATACAATCTAACATTTAGTTTGCAAATACATGTTTTTCTTTGATTTTCACTTCGCATCATTTTCTCTTTCATTCAATTTGGTTAGTAGTAGCTCATACCAACATGCTCATCTCTCTTTGTTTTTTTTTTTTTTTTTCTTCATCTAATTTACACTCGCATAATTACTGGGCCATTTAAGACACTTCCTTGATCTTACAAAACGATTTTTTTTTTATCTCGGATTTATGTTGAGTCAGATATTTTCCCGAACCGAAGTGTCTCTTTCTCGATCGCTCTTACCATTTTGGTACAAACGTTTACATCCTCAAAACCCTTTTCTCGATCTCATCGACTATTCTTCAGCACTCATTTAAAACACGCCAATTCCACACGTCATTTCTTCCTGCTATAATTCTTTTTTTTATACATTTCACGTTTTCGCCTTTCATTTGCACACCAGCCCAACCGATTTTCAACAATCCTTATTGACACATGAAATAACACATTGGACATTTTATATCTGCCTACAGTCGCAAATGTTCGGTGAGGTTCTTTCGTCCCCTTTTAATATGAGGGCGGGCGACCGGAACACGGCGGAAATTGTCGAAAATTGCAGCATTGAATTGTGGGAAGACTTGGACACGTAACGAGGCGTCCCCGAACATCTGTTTGAATGGTGATGCAAATGGAAATGGAAAAGAGGGAAAAGAGAACAAAAAAAAAAAGTCAATAAATGGAAATGTGTGTGCTGGTGAGGGTGAATGTCAATACATACCAGATGAGAAAACTAAAGACATCGAATCTTTGCCTTCTTTACATTTTCCTTCAATATTCGTTTTATGCCCTTTTTTTTATTTATTTATTTTTTTTTTAAATTGGAATGTTTCCTTTTGCTAATGTTTTCTTCTTTTAAATTTTCTACATCATTTTTGTGTTTGCTTTAAAAGCATCGCAACCATTATCATCATTCTTATAAAATATAACTATTCTAAAATCATCATCATCATCCTAAGGAAAAACAAAAATAATTCCTTTAAAATTCTAATTTATTTAATCTTTGATCAATATTCTGTTTGATTAGTAATTATCATTTTATATCTCGGGAAATACTAAGGGAATACTGCAATCATTTGTGTATAACTATGCTGATGATACAACTGTATACGGGTGCACCAGATATTGACATCTCTCCTTATACTTAACTCGAACAGCTCAAAAAAGGCTGGTTACATTCAATGCCTCAAAATCCAATCTAGTGACAGTTTATCATCGTCGATCGATCCCTGGATTATGACGAATCCCAATGAACGGATGTTCCCTCAAGGAGACCCTTTGTCTTGACTGCTTGTTTGGAATAGAGAATTTGAGTGGAACTCCTACATATGATCCATCGCTAAAGAGTCTGGAAAAATGTT
>OZ010579.1:51035094-51092594 GCA_963932145.1 Acanthosepion lycidas | reverse complement strand
TAATATATATATAAGTATATATATTATTAATAATAATAATGATACAATACTATCAAAATCAGCTACTCTGTGTTTTGTTCGATAGCAATCATCAGGTGTATATAATATTATATCTGCCTGATATTTATATTTACATAGCGTCATATGCAGTATATCTAGAAATATTTTAAAAAATTAAGCTTAAATACGTTTTATTTTAAATTTCATACTTCTCCGTTACTTTCTCTCTCTCTCTCTCTGTGTCTCTCTCTCTCTCTCTCTCTCTCTATATATATATATATATATATGTGTGTATATATATATATATATATATATATATATATATATATATATATATATATAATTGACTTCTCTTCCTTTTCTGATATCTAATACTACGGTTTGCAGGCCTTCAGATAGATTCAATTTCACTAATGGCCGTTTCACGAAAGATATCTCCACGTCATTGTATGGGATCAATTTTAGTTTATTTTTTTTTTTATTTTGCTATTGAATATCCAATTTTTCTCTCATTGAAATCACTAACGTAGGCCTTATCATCTTCAAAGATGAAGTTTACATAGATAAGCCATAAATAATAATAATACAGATATATTTTCCCACTTTCATATTTTTTTTCATTTTGAAAAATACTATAATGGGCCTTGTTATCGCAAGGTTTTTATGTCCAGCATTTAAATGACGTCATCGCTGGTGTTTATATTGACGTGAATATTATCTCCTCCTCCAAGTTTCTTAATCCGAGCTTCACATTTTTATTTATTTATTTTTTTGCTTAATCGCTCACGATCCTTTTGTCTGTGATCAGATATTCCCGTTTATTTTATTATGATTTCTATCAAATCTACAGGAACTTTCTTTTGATTTCTGCTTTGATTTTTGTTCTGGCGAAATGCCTTACCGTTTTATCGCATGCCTTAGAACTCCGATTGTGTTTCCTCCTCTCTGTTCCTTTATAAGAATCGCAATTCGTCCTTTTTTTTTTATTTAATTTTCTTTTTTATATTTTCTGATAATATCCGGTCGTTTTAATACGCGATTTTTTGTATTGCGATTTTCTAAGCGTAGATTAAATATGGCACGAGGTCGAGAGTATGGGGCGCCGACTGAGTATAACTACACAGTCGCAATTGATCCAGCGAGACGAGCTCGCTAACCATTAGACCACATCCAGGTGCCCACGATTGCTTGTAGGAATGATATTTTGTTTATTACCTGGTCCATAGTCATGTTAACTCAAGTCTTCTCTTGTAACACAGGATCGAAAAATATGAGTAAGAAGATTGTACAGTGCCATACCAAGATGTGTTAAGGACTGTCTTCTTTAAGTCTTATTGCTTAAACTCGTTTTTAATGGATAACCTTATTTTTTTCGATATGGGAATCGAACTTCAGTCTTCTAGTGGAAAGCGTCATTAGATCTGACTTGCCTTGACCTTCCGGTCGTGAAGACGTCCAAAACCAAAATATTGTTTTCGAACTCTGCCATAGGGTCATAATTTTCTGGAAATGGATGCAAATAAATAATTATATTGTTTAATAAATTAATAAAAACAGGGTATCTACATATATGGGTATCCATTAAAAATAACATTTAAACAATTAAAGTAAAATATTTTTGGATTAATAGACGAAATAAATCCATTTTTATAAATATTTTTCTTTTTTTGTTAAATCAACATACAAATGTTTTAACCATTCTCAATCACACAGACAGATGAATATTTGAATTTTAATCGCTTCCGGTGTAATAACTCAGAATAAATTCAACAGCGTATCCTTGGAAGAGTAAAACACGAGAATATGATTGGAAACACTTGTGGCAAACTGTAGGGTTCATGCCACTTTTTCACTTGACACAGCTATTTTGAACGGCCTTCTCTACTTTGGCAATGTTTATTGTTTTAAAAAGAAAAGATTAGAATCTCAATAATCCCCAAGTATCTGAAATTGAATTTATACATTTTTTTTTGTTCTTTGAGAATTTACGATAAAAATATTGAACACTTTGTATTCATTTGATTATCTAATTAAAAGTTTCCAAAAATGAGAATCAACTAATACAAAGCAATTATCATAGAAATATGAAAAAAAAAATTCTATTCTTTAATTTATAAAAGAAATTGCTAAATCATAAAATATGTGAACCAGCTATTGTGTAATCTCTTTTATTATTTACCATTTTATAAAGTTCGAATCAACTGGTAATTAGCCGCTGATTTGCCAACCATACCAAAGAATACAAATGATTGAAAATTTGGTGGGCTTTTATAAGTTTGGTATAAAAAGAGTTATTTTCAAATTAATTTCTAATTGATAATAAATCTTCATAAAATAGCAAATGTTAAATAATAAATCTTTATAAAATAGAAAATGTTAAATAATAAATCTTTATAAATTAGCAAATGTTAAATAATAAATCTTCATAAAATAGAAAATGTTAAATAATAAATCTTTATAAATTAGCAAATGTTAAATAATAAATCTTCATAAAATAGCAAATGTTAAAAAAATAAATCTTTATAAAATAGCAAATGTTAAATAATAAATCTTCATAAAATAGAAAATGTTAAATAATAAATCTTTATAAATTAGCAAATGTTAAATAATAAATCTTCATAAAATAGAAAATGTTAAATAATAAATCCTTATAAAATAGCAAATGTTAAATAATAAATCTTTATAAAATAGAAAATGTTAAATAATAAATCTTCATAAAATAGCAAATGTTAAATAATAAATCTTTATAAAATAGAAAATGTTAAATAATAAATCTTCATAAAATAGCAAATGTTAAATAATAAATCTTTATAAAATAGAAAATGTTAAATAATAAATCTTCATAAAATAGCAAATGTTAAATAATAAATCTTTATAAAATAGAAAATGTTAAATAATAAATCTTCATAAAATAGCAAATGTTAAATAATAAATCTTTATAAAATAGAAAATGTTAAATAATAAATCTTCATAAAATAGCAAATGATAAGATAGTATTGTACCTGGTTCACATATTTTTATAATCTTGTAAATAAGCAGGGAGAGAGTCTTGGTAGTTTCAGTTAATAACGGTGTCAACAGAAAAAAAGCGTCATTTTTTTTTTTTTTTTTTTTTTTTTTTTGCGGTCACGAAGTTTACTTATTACCTTGTTCATTAAAATAGATTATAGCCGCCAAGATCAAGTTATATTCTCGTTTGCTTGTAGAAACAACAGCCGTTTTCTTTAACTTAAATGGCTCCAGTCTACGAACCGGTAAGATTGACGGATAGAAACTCATTCAATAGGAATTATGTATTAGCTAGCAAAGTTAACTCCACTAATTTGCAACGAAAGAATGGGAATAAAAATTAGGGCTGTAGAATGCAGGAAAGTAATCCCTGTAGACGTGTGACATTGCCTTTTATTTATTTTTGTTTTAGTTTTAGTGGCATGTCAACACCATGGGTTATTTAATGTCGAAATTTTAATTTTTTGTATACAGATTTTTGGCGATAATAATAGATTTAGTGATAAAAAAAAGTCTTACTATTTAACTTATAGGGAGGGGGGGTTATTACATTTCCTAAGTGTATCTGCCCACACGTGAATATAAAGTACCGGACTGAAACTCGTTTCTCTGATTAACACTTCCGCGCTATTACCCATTACACTAACAGCACATTCAAGCTTACAAAATCTCAAGTGGTCACCCATCTAGGTACTAACCTGGATCGACGTTGCTTAACATCAGTGATCGTACAGAAACCGGTGTTTCAACGTGATGTGGTCGTAACCCTGACACTGCATGATATAATCTACGGATAAAATATATATGTTATCATATGGGAAAAGCAAGGAGTATTGGTATTTTCCAGCTTAGTTCATTTTATACCCAAGAACATAATTTAGCCAAGCCTAGCTTAATCTATATCTCAAGTATGAAGATTTCAGCCCAGAATGACGCGCGTTATACACTGAATTGGGAGTATACACCACAATTTTACACTGGCTGCATTTCGTATATTTTCATTAGTAATTTTTCTACAAGGTTGTTCTCCCACCTAGCTATAGGATTAATAGCAGGGTAAACTTGGTTCTCTAGTCTTGATTGAAGCTAAACAAACAGCAAATCATGTCAAATTTGTATACGTGTTCCTGCTTGTTCTTTCTTGCTTTCTTTCTTTCTTTCTTGCTTTCTTTCTTTCTTTCTTGCTTTCTTTCTTTCTTGCTTGCTTGCTTGCTTTCTTGCTTTCTTTCTTGCTTTCTTGCTTTCTTTCTTGCTTTCTTGCTTTCTTGCTTTCTTGCTTTCTTTCTTGCTTTCTTTCTTTCTTGCTTTCTTTCTTGCTTTCTTTCTTGCTTGCTTTCTTTCTTGCTTTCTTTCTTTCTTGCTTTCTTTCTTGCTTTCTTTCTTTCTTGCTTTCTTTCTATTAGGTTGGTGCAAAAGTAATATCGTTTTTTGACGTATTTTTAACGTCAAAAAACGACATTATTTTTGCACCAACCTAATATCTCTCTCTCTCTCTCTCTCTCTCTCTCTCTATATATATATATATATATATATATATATATATATATATATATATATATATGTGTGTGTGTGTGTCTATTTTAAATAGACGGGTAGCCGCTTTTAATAAGATTGTTGTAATCAGTAGGCGGATAGGCGTAGAATTTAATTTTAATTAATCTGTCGTCTTTTTCAAATAAAACATCTTCACGAGAATAAAATTTGAAGTACTATTTCTCTCCCTTTCTTTCTCTCTCTCTCTCTCTCTCTCTCTCTCTCTCTCTCTATATATATATATATATATATATATATATATATAGTACTTTTCTAGTACTTAGTGGGCTAATCTCCAAGCGCAACGGCCTACTTTAAGCTTCAGATCTACAAATGAAGCATGAAACAGACTGTCGCCGCTTTGCGCTCAGAGTTCAGATTTATATTTACATACACTTTACTTTTACCCGTAAATATAGAATACGTTAAAACTATATTATTCACACACGCGCGCTCAAGCATACACGCACATACACACACACATGTGTGGGTGGGTTTGTGTAATGGTATGTATTGGTATGATAGAGACTGAGTGAGGGAGGAAATAAAATAAAATATAAAAGTATTTTGTCCCTACTGTGTATTTACCTTTCAGACAAAATGGCGAATGCGATCTTTCCTATATTTCAACCTATGGTTCATAATAGCTGACCCATTTGACGATATCTTTGTTTCTGGGTTTATTATTTGCTTACGCAATTATTTGCAGTACAGCTTTTGCTTAGTTTTGTATATTTGATTCAGTGTTATTTTCCTTCTCATTTGCACGGTTGATTTCCTCCTTGGCGCCAACTTGTAAACCAGTACGTTCCATTGTTTTCTTATATTTTTTTTATTTGTTTCACGTTTTCAAATTGTTTTGTCTGTTCTTCTTTTTTACGTAGAAAGATTAACATTTTTTGTTGATGCCAAGAAAAACAAAGAAAAAATATTTCCCTGACCATTTTTCTATTTCTTTGTTTTTCAATCCAATTCGTTTTATTTTGTTCCCTTTTTCTATACAATTTTAAGCTTTCTTTTCTATTATTTGAATTATTTTTCTTCTTGCGCCCAATGTTTTCATTCGTCTTTATCATAGGCCCCAACAGGAACTATTTCTTAAAGCCGATACATTGTAACACAGTGCTAGGTGTCGCCTGTTACTCGGCGTGGAGATAGGCACAATCAAATAATTCTCATTACCTTGAGAAACGCCTTAAAAAATAAATACGGACATCGACGCTCTTTGGTTTAAGTGGGATTCCGCGTTGATCTAAATAGTTTCCTTTATATTCATCATATATTTCCATCCTCATCATTGGACATTAAGTCATTTTTGGGTTCCCTTAACTTAATTACGTTTATTTTATTTTAAATCGTTGTCATCTTCGTTTTAAATGATGGAAGCTCACAATGAAACCATATTTACAAAACGAGAGAAACAATTACCTTGTGCTTGATACAGCCTTATTACGTACGAATGGGAGATGAGAGAGTAATGATTGCGTAGGCTAAGGTCATTGGATGAGCCTGGGTCTATAAGGCATAAAAATTGTTACTACTAATAAAATATTGAAAACAAGAAAAACTATTACAGTAAAACGTGTTACTAATAATAAAACATGTATGGTTGTCCCTAAGGTTTGTTGAAATACCAGTTTCTGTTAGAATTCATTCAGTTTTTTCTATGCTGCTTGTTATTTACTACTGGTAATATTCAGTAAAAAATATTTGCTTTGTCTGCATGAAATGTGATGATTTATGATAATTCGTTCACATTTATTGTACTATATTGATTGCATTTTTGCATCTACTGTAATTACCTTTACAAATTAAATCACATTTTACTTTACTGTTTGTCTGCATCTACTGTAATTCTACGAACTCATCCACATTTATTGTACTTTATTGATTGTTTTGTTTGTATCTTCTCTAATTATCTATAAGAATTCTTTCCAATTTCTTATACTTTAATAATTGCTTTGTTTGCATCTAAATATTTATATGAATTCGTGTTAAAAATTTTTGTACTTTGTTGATTGTTGTTTTACTAAAGTTATTCCTTCTGAAAAATATTTATTTCGAAAATAGATTAATGAAATTATTTTCACTTTGTCCTGAAATACGAGGATATGTCCATGAAAATGAGCTGTCAGCTGGAACCAGCCAATTATGATATTCGGTTGGTGCAAAAATAATGACGTAATAATGTCGTTTTTTGACGTTAACGTCAAAAAACGACATTATTACGTCATTATTTTTGCACCAACCTAATATAAGCAGGATTAATTTTCCTTAGAAACAATATAAATCGACCAGAACAAGAAAATTAAATTAATTATTTACTATAAAAAATTAAAACAACTAACCTTATAGTCAACTACAACAGTTCGTCTGAAAGTTCCAAATTACAGAGAACAAATAGGATTTATGAATTCACAAGTACTTTCAAGAACTGTGTCCCTGATCAGACAACATTCATTAATAATTATATTATATTAAGACTCACATTGCACCTCTCTGAATACAGCTCAATATAAAACTATCAAACTTCTTTCGGAAATATCATTGATAACAAATAGAATTAACCGAAAGCGCTAAGGTATATATAAAACTCGGGCAGTTTTTACACACTTTATGTCCAGAAAGAAAATCACATATACGGACACAAGAAAAAGCTTAATCGGAGGAGCTTGGCAGTCTAACTTGATGAAACTTCAAGAGACATGTCGTATTGTATTTATTAATGAACCAGTCTCGCATTTCATTATGCCAGATTTCTTCGCTCGATCATCTCTCGGTGGTGCATAAATCCGAATTATGATATTCGGTTGGTGCAAAAATAATGACGTAATAATGTCGTTTTTTGACGTTAACGTCAAAAAACGACATTATTACGTCATTATTTTTGCACCAACCTAATATAACGACTTAATCCTTTTCCTCTCGGATTTTGCTTACCCGAATATTATGATGACTGTTTACTGGACAAAGCAGGTTTTAGAGACAGGAAACTTCAGCAGTCATGTGGTGATTATTCTCTCTGAATTTCTGGAATAACGACTTATCATTATTTACACTATTTATATTTGTCTTTTGTCCTCATTTTTGTTGTTGTTGTTGCTATTACAACATTTCCAAAGTTGGTCCCTTCGCCCTCATCACGTGCATATCGATCCGTGTAAACAACAGGGAATTGTGAACTAAACCATTTATTATACTTTCGTTCTATTGACCATGTCTAGGTATATCTCATCTAGTTTTTATTTTTATCACTACTCAGTATTTGCTTGTCCGTTTTTAATGAGTTCAAGTAGACATTTCCCGAGGTGACAACAAATGTGAAGACAACAGTCCAACTATAAATAGTATAAATCCTTAGTTATTGTCTAAAAATTGATAATGGATGATTCCTTGTTTATTCTACCCAATACGCAACAAGAGTGCAGGATCAGTTTATTTTAGAAAATGAGACACGATCGATGGAGTGAAAAAGAATTTTTTTTTTTTTCGGTTGTTTTAATTTAAAGACGCTTCCAGTTGTCGAGATAATCAGTGCATTGCTAGTGCTATGCTACGGACATATTATATGCCAATTTAAAAAATGATATTAAAACATTGACTGTTACTTGATACCTTCTGACACAGACACACGCATAGACATACACACACTCACACACACACACACACACACACACATATATATATATATATATATAAATAATGATCGATCCATGAAGAGAGCTCAATCTATCGAAATACAAATAGGTCTATGATAGTGGGCAATTGAAACCATTTTATAACTTCGGTCTGATGGGGCAGTTGCCCGTCTGAAATGAATTATTACGGAAATCTTTAATGATGTATTGTGTTTTTCCTTTCATATATATATATATATATATATATATATATATATATAGACTCTCCCGTCGGTTTCGACGTATGAGGATATGACAGCTTAGTCAATTCAGTTATGAAAGTTTGTGCGATAATCTTAAGTGGCATTTAAGACTCGGTAGTGATTTACAAAGGAGGCGACATATGGAGCAAGTGTGAAGATTGTGAGATGAGATCAGTGTTAGATTGGCTGATTTTTTAGATCTTGCTCTCTCTCTCTCTCTCTCTCTGTGTCTCTGTCTCTCTCTGTCTCTGTCTCTGTCTCTCTCTCTCTCTGTGTATATATATATATATATATATATATATATATATATATAATGGACTCTCCCGTCGGTTTAGACAGCTTTCTTGACTCAGTTATGAAAGTTTGTGCGATAATCTTAAGTGGCATTAGATTGGCTGACCTTCTTGAACATGATTCAGACAAGCAGATTGATGAATGCCGTCCGCTAAAATACGTTGATATCCATTGTACCCGCTTCAAGACTAAGGGTGTTATGTGGTATAACACGTTGCTTTTCAGCTTGTCTTTGTATCTTACCCATGGACATCCTACATTCCTGTAGCCCTGATCTAACTGGCTGTACATTAGGATCTTTGATATCCTGTCATCAGACATTCTCCAGACATGGCCAGTCCACAGTAACTGAGACTGTATGAGAAAAGTCTCGATTCCTCCAATATTACACCTGTTAAACAGGTCTACGTTAGATGTCCCATCTTGAAGGTTAACTCCACATATTGCACGCAGACAGCTTTTATGGAAAGCATCCAGTTGGCGTATATGGTACCTGTATGGAGTCCACGACTCTGAGCCGTACAAAAGTAAAACAGCTCTGTAAACCCAAATTTTCGTATCCAGTCGAATACCCCGCTCATTCCACAAGCGATTGCGAAGTTTGCCAAAAGCACTGGTAGCCTTAGCAATCCGATGCATGATTTCATCATCTAAAGTTCCACTGTAGTTGACTTTGCTACCAAGCTAGGTGAAAGACTTTACATAGTTTAGGGCTTTGTCTTCTACTTTCAATTGTCTTTCTGGAAATTTGTAGACTGGTGGTTTTTGTTTCTCACCACAGAATTTCTTCGGGGTAGGACAAGTTTGGTGCACTACTTCAGTTTTCTTCATGCTAAGTGTAAGACCAAATGCTTTACATGCAGCAGAGAAACGATTTATTAGATGTTGGGGCTCGTCAAATATACGTCGCTACAAGAGCAGCAGCATCAGCAAACAATAAATCACGAATAATTTGCGTACGAAGGTGGGAATTGGCTTTGAAGAGCTGATGATTGAAGAGACTACAAGTTGTTCGAAACTGACACTTGACGCCACTTTCTGTGTCTGAAAATGCATATTTCAGCATCACCGAGAGGAAAAGGGCAAAAAGGACGGGGGCCATGACACAACCTTGCTTGGTGCCATTGTGACATCAAAGGATTCTTACATCATAGCATAAGACACGATATTAGTTTTCATTCCATCTTCAAAGGAGATGATGACCATTAGCATGTATTCAGGGATGCCGAATTTCCTCAAAACTTGCCAAAAAGCCTCTCGATTCACAGTGTCAAAGGCCTTCGTCAAGTACACAAACACCATGTACAACTGTTTTTTTCTCGTGAACCTCATCTGCAACTTGACGAAGAGAAAATATATTGTCAATGGTGCCACGACTTGACCGAAAAACATGCTGAGATTCAGGATAGATGTCGTCAACAAGGTGTATAATGATTCTGTTTAGACTCAGTCTAGCTAGGATTTTGCCTACAATAGAAAGTAGTGATATCCCTCGATGATTATCAGAGACACGCCTGGAACCTTTGTTTTTGTAGAGGTGTTTGATAGAAGCATTTTTATAATCCTGTGGGTCACAGTCTGTCTTCCATATCTCCACGAAAAGGAGATGTAACTTTTTTACGAACTTTTGGCCACCATGCTTATACGCTTGTGGTGGAATAAAATCCTTAAGAGTAGGTGATTTTCCAGATTAGATTTGCTTGATGGAGTCAATTACCTCTTGATAGGTAGGTTCAAACGACAAGTCAGTAATTTCAGTATTTTGCTCAATTGATGTTATGGCTTCCTCATCAAAGTGGTGTTTAACACAGTTTCGAAATGCTATTTCCAGCGATCTAAAATGTATAACTTATTCGCCAGGAAAGTTTCACCATCTGCTGTGGAGATTGGATCAACAACACTTTTCTGAGGACCAAGAAAATGCTCTTGAGGCCAGCATAGAAAGCCCTTAGATCCTTTCTATCTGAAGCTCCTTGGACTTCACTGGCCTTTTCAGACCACCTACGCTCTTTCAAGGCTCTGTGAGATCGTTGAACCTGACTTTTGCACTTCTTGTAAGCGATCTTCTTATCGGACGAGTTCTTTTCCTCAATCCATGCTTTATGACAAGAGTGCAATTGATCTATAAGATGCTGAACTTCTGTATTATTGTCATCAAACCACTCTTGATGTTTACGATGTGGCAGGCCGAGAACCTCCAAGGATGTAAAATATGTTGCGTCACGCAGTCTTCCAAGATGATTCGATATCATTTGTAATGTTTACAGAATCAAGTGCAGCATCAAGTTTGTCAGAGAGCTCAATTTTCGTTTAAGCCGATTTAAGAGGCAGTACGTTAATGCGCTTGGGCACTGTAGATTTTATAATCCTTCGCTTCTGCAGATGCAGTATAGCTTTACTCCGAAGTAGTAGCTGGGTTCCTGGTAGAAGATATTAGTTATACTAAGGTCAAATTCCTTGCAGATAGCGCGAAGGCGTAATCTATTAGAATTCACATGACCAATAACATGGTGACCTAAAACGCTCTTTCAAGAATGATAATCATTGGCAATACGAACAATGAAATCAACTGTAAGGACTAATTTATCCTTATGTTGGATTTTGGAGATGACATCCCGAAGGAGATTATAAAATCATCTTTTTCTTCATCTGAACTACCTAAGATTGGCGCGTAGCAACTAACTATCGTCACACGAGTGATGCACTCCAGATTGAGTATTAATGTCATTATGCAATCAGATACACCTTTAGGTAAGGAAGACAGTGAGCTAGAAAGGTCTGACTTGATGGCAAATCCAACACCCGAGTGGCATGGCTCTTTCTCAGTCTTTTCAGTCCATAAAAAACGTATCTGCCTTATTCTTCCCTAAACTGAGAATTACCAGCCAGACGTGTATCATTAATGGCCGCTATTTCGATGTTATATTTCTTCAACTCGAGAAAAACAAGGGCTGTTTTACGCTCTGGTGCAAAATCACTGTTCTGAAGAGTGCGAACATTCCAGGATTAAAATTGGAAATTCTTCTTATATTTATTCTGATCTTTCTTGCTGTTTCGACTGCTTTATTGGATAACCAGACAGCTGCAACGGGCTACCAAGTCTTTGTGTGAGCAAGCAATGTTTAGGGATCCTTTTGTCGCGCCCTCCCCATAATAGGGAAAGCAGTGAAATTCTAAATAGGACTGCTTTGTAACCGATGGAGGACATCACAATTACTCATGGGTATTTAAAAGAACGGCCATAACCCATCGGTCAGCCAATGTGTAGAGCACCAGCTAGAGTCTTCCAGTAATATCCTTTACCTGGCCCCGTCGCCTTCACTCTCTTGCCAGTGGACTTTGGAAGTGAATTGTGTGGATAAGAACGAATCAAGGTAAACCGCCCATAAAACCGACACAAGTGATTTGATTAAAGTGGTGAAGGCTTGTACAGAACCATCCACACTTTTCGGAACTATTGATACAGTCGGTCGGTGCAAATAAATGCCACAGACGAAGCAGACAATATACCTCAGGCTTTTTGTGCAAGATTTTTCAATCTCCTAGACCAATCGCGTTCTATAACACTAAAGGGCTTGGTCAGCCCTGGTAGACACTATTTGCCAATATCTGGGACCCTAATATATTGGGATCAACTATAGTTAGAATATGGATCTGAGTCAATATCGGTCACCTGCTTTGCACGATATCGACTTGAGAGTTTGGTGATAAATAAAACCTAAATGTTTATAAAATGAAGTTCTCAACACATAGTCAAGGTTATTAGAAAGACTAAAGGTGAAAGTATTTTACTCTGGCTTTAATGTCGAAGAATATAGTGTATCCGTCTGTGGATATCTTTGGAACAACATCCAACTAAATCATAGCTCTATGGGCCCATCTCTGAGATTTCTACAATTTTATGCAGGGCACTGTTGACGAACAAAACAAGAACTTGCGATAGATCTACTGCGCAAGACTGGCTGGTCGCAGTTACATTGCCCATAATATATAATGAAACATGATGCTACACATATGAGCCTCCGACCTTGATGCTGGACCGTCATTATTGGTGTGATAGACTCGTGAATATGTGAGCTAATTCGACGGAATAAACAAAAAGTATACTAATCTTTTGCTATTTTATGTTTGCACTCTCCTTGAGACTTCTTCCTTCATTCTTGTGATGTAGACACTCGTTTTCTCTTGCTTTTCTCCTTTCTCCCAATCAATTCAATATATTTTGCTTATAAATCTTTTAGATTTATAAGATTCCTCTCGTCGTCCAGCTACTTACCTTTTTGGGAATGTCAATTTGTTTTTATCAATTAGTTAGGTCTCATTCCCTTACAGACTACGATGCCTCTCACAGTATAGTCACGGTTCATTTACTGATAACGCGTAAAGGACTTCTATAATTTTCTCCAAATTCACTTCGTGGTTTTAATCCCTCTTTTCTACATTTGGAAATATAACTTTCTCTCCCTCCATATCTGTGTGTGTGTGTCAATGTTCATCTTTCTCAAGTCAATTTGTCTTCATCAGCAATTACACAATCTTTTGGGAGAAGATTTATTTCTGCCTCTGCAGCCACTCTCCTGTTCCAAGTTCAGATATGATCCAATCTTTAGTTCCACTAGCCCAAACCATTACCGATACGACACAACATATTATATCCACAAAGTTGAACCATACTTATTATATCCGAATTCCAATGCGATGAAAAAACGTTCCACTCCTTTTTTTCCCAACAACTGGAAGTTTCTGGAACAGATTTCTGCAAGTTTGCTTACTTGGGGGACTAAAGTGATAACTATTAGGTTGGTGCAAAAATAATGACGTAATAATGTCGTTTTTTGACGTTACAAAATACGTCAAAAAACGACATTATTACGTCATTATTTTTGCACCAACCTAATAATTCAGGCCAAAGATTAATCTATATCTATCTTCCTTATGCCCAAAATATTCGCTTGCTATCATCTTATTTATTAATATCATTCACCATATTCATCCTCACTTTTTTTTTTAACTGTAACGCTCTACCTAGAATGCTTGTAGTGCCTTCTGTCGTTTTCATTTCGTCTAATCTTATCTAACTCTATTTATCTTATTCCCTCTAACGTATTTTATCTCGCAAGATTGTTAATCTTATTAAATGAAAAAGCAGAATATCTTTTTATTCACGCCCAATCTCCCTGTTTTATCTGTTTTCTGATTCTGCTGCGACATTTGAATACTTATCGCCTCTCTCCAAAAGTATCTGCCCCTTTGAGCATCTGATCGTTCTTCGGCAGCCTTGCATAATGAAAGCGGTTATTTCTGCTTGACTGCGAGGATTAAAAGAAAAAAAAACTGAGCTTAATTTCATCGTCTGACCGTGTTACACCGATCATGTACCAGGCGCCGGTGCGTCGCGTAAATTAGGGATGCACAGACAATTGTCAGTACAAATCATGCATTTATCTAGTATCATAATATTCAATTTAACAATTAAGTTGAGTGAAGAGAAAATTAAGGCAATAACAGCGGTTCCGTGAAGATGTCATGCCCTGATTGTACAGACAGGCCTCACTTGTTTTGCTACTTCGCATTGAAGATACATTTTAAAAAACATATTCTTCCTGCCTATATTTTCAACACACACACACACACACACACACACACATATATATATATATATATATATATATATATATATATATATATATATATATAGCAGATAGATTTTACTTAAAAGAACAATTAGTTAGCTTATCGTCATACCCTGCCTGGTGGCAAAGGCTGCTGATGGCGCCAGGGGTGGCGGTCCCGCCATAGCCACCGAAACCGGGATATCACCCCTGGTCGGTGGCCGATGAAGACAGGGTATCGCACGTGCTAACACACGTTGTATGTTAAAAATACATACATACATACATACATACATATATATATATATATATATATATATATATATATATATAATTAAATTTTCAATAAATAATTCTAAATAATTCTGAAACTAAAGAAAAATTGGTTTAAAAATGCCAATTGCAAAAAATTTTTAGTTCTTGCCGACGTGTTTTGTCTTCCGACTTTATCAAGGCAAGCAGTGAAAGAGAAATGTTTTTAAACCACAGTTACATCAAATCCAAAATTTTAAAAGAAATTCTTCCAGTTGTCATTTATAAACGAATTTGTCCTTATTTTTACAATTATTTCTGGGAAATTTAACTATATTGACGACGTGGAGAATAAAAAACAAATCCCCAGTAAAAATGAAGTTACCAATACCAATATCCAGAAAGAGACTTACGCTGTGGCGTTCCTTTTTTTCAATTTTGGATTTGATGTAACTACTGGCCTTGATGAAATAACAGTAGTTGATGACTAATTGTTAGTGTTGTGAGGAAAGCCACAAAACAACTACCAAGGTGCAGGAGTAAAGGTTTCACAACTGTCCGATAAAGGCCTCGAGAGCAGAAATATAGAGGCCATACCACAAGAGACAAACCATTAATCAGCAGTAAGAAAGAGAAAACCAAACTGGAATTTGAAAGGAAGTATTGAGATAAGCGACAAAAGCCTAGAAGAATTTTGTATGGTCTGATGAGACCAAGATTAATTTCTAGCAAAGTGATGGAATGGCCAATGTATGAAGAAGAAAGGATCTGCTTATGAACCATATCATACAAGCTGATTTGTGAAACATGATGTAGGCAGTGTCATGACATGGGATTTCATGGCTGCTTCCAGAACAAGCTCATTCAAATTTATTGATGATGTAACTTATGATGCTAGCAGTAAAGTGAATTCAGAAGTCTAAGGAAGCAGTGTCTGCCAATTTACAGAGAAATGCCTCCAAACTAAATGGGTGGAATTTTATCAGGCGGCAATACAGAAACCCAAAACATACTGTCAACACAACTAAGAAACATTCAGCCAAAGTTTATGTGTCTATAAACAGTAATTCGGACGTTGTTAACCAAGACGTTTCTTTATGGCTGAATTGTAACAGCACGTCTGGCTATATATCGGTTCCCATAGAGGTTACAGGTTCGATTTCTGACATATGAGCGCATATTTTCTACGAAATTTCACGAATATTCAGATCTGTAAATGCAATTAATGCTGGTTAATTAAAAACAGAGTATTTACTTAAATAAATTATATCTATAGAAAATAACGTATAAACAGTATATATATATATATATATATATATATATATATATATATATATATATATAACGTAATCATACTGTTATGTATTTCTCTCTGAGTAGTATCAGTCTCTTCTTTCTCTTCATCTTCCGTTTTCACGTCATCCAGTTCGGAACTGATCCGCATGTGCTATTATATTTTATCCCTTTTTCTCTAGGAAGGCCGTGTTGTGTTCTTTTTGTATCGGGAAATCTGCTTCTTCTGGCTCAGCCTCTTTATTCTTTTTATACCATATCTCGTATTTCGTTGAAAAAGACAGTTATGGGGGCTCTGATTTGTTTGCCCATCAATGCCAAATGGCTCAGCTTTCTTTCTGCATGTGGAATGGATCTATAAATGATAAGCATTTTCGGTAAATACACTTCTAGACGTTCATTAAGTGGTAAGAATTCATTTACCCCCATTTTCACCGTTTTTACCATTCGTACCGCAATTCTTTTATATTGTAGATATTACGCTGGTGTCTTTTATGGGAGACATTCTACCTGTATCTGGGGTACTCTATTCCTTGAGAATATTGTTCTTGCTTTATTGTGCTGGCTTTTCTGCCTTTCACTCTGACAACTACTGGCCATCTGGAATACTAATCCACTAATACTAAGAACAATCCACTATCTTTGATATGTGCATGATCCGTGTGGACCCTAACCCATGGCTCTTCTTCCTTGGGTCATTAGTGAATTCTTCTTTCCTTGAAATTTTTTATTTCCGCACATTTTCGGTATCTCTTAATATAATCGTCTACATCTTCTGAATACGCTAGCCACCAAGCTTGTAACTTTAGTCTTTTTTCGAGTCTCTATTATGCCACAATGCACGTCATCATGTTATTCTTTTAATATGTCCCCTCCTCGGTATTTGTGGAGCTACAATTATATCTCTATTGCATATTACGCCATTTTCTATGGTCACTTTGTCCTTTGTTTCTTTAGAGGGTCGCTCTGCAATCGAACAATTACTCCATATATTATTCTCTCCACTATTCTGCTTACTATTTTGAGTCTACTTAGTGGAAGAATGTCCGTTTCCACCCAGTGTATTATTTTCCCTTCCACTTTTTCCTGTTTTTCTTCTGCTTCATACTTGAAAGCAATCTTGATAACGCATCTACGTAAGCGGTAGCCTTCCCTTTTACATATATCAAAATCGATTGCCATGATCTTTATCACCTATCTCAAAATCTTTGATGATGTTACATTTGCCAATTCTTTTCTCAGGTTAAATATGAATTTCAATGGTCCGATTTTAATAAGAATTTCTTTCCTATCAAAAAATGTTGTGCCCTGTCCATGCTCCATATAATTGCTAATGTTTCTTTTTCAATATTCGAGGGGTTAATCTCGGCTGACGTTAACCTTCTTGATAAGTACATGATTGGATGTTCTTCTTGCGATGTGATAGCAGCAATCGCTTTTTCACTCGCGTTTGTGGTTAATGTTACTTCTTGGATCAAAAACTTTTATTATTGGTTTGCTCTTCAGTATTTTCTTTACTGTTTCAAAAGCGATAATTTGCTCTTGTGTCCAGTTAAATTCATTATTTTTCATGCGTAATTTTGCATCTGTCTCTATTACGTCGCTTTATCTTGGAATGTATTTACTATAAAAATTTATCAACCCCAAAAAGGATTCTAACTCCTTTATATTTGCTGGAAGAGCTATTTCTGTTATTTTCTTTGTTAATCTCTCGTCAGGTGATATGCCTTCTTTCGATATTTGATATCCTAAATATGATATCTTCTTGCAGTCAAAACTACATTTCTCTTTGTTTATAGTCATGCCTGCATTGTTCAATCTCACTAAAATTTGCTATGTTTTATACTGCAATTCTTCTCTTCCCCTACATATATATCGCCCTGGTAAATTATCATATTTTTTTTTTATTTTTCCTAATAAGATTCTTTTAATCGCTTTCTGAAAAAATATGATTCGACGTCTTTACCCGAAACGGTAGACGCGTCCACCTTAGCCAGCCTAAAGGGTGGGGGGCTTATCGTAGTTGCTTCCTAGAATTTTCATCAATTTCTGTTTGGTTGTATGCTGCTTTGAGATCAATTTCCGCAAAGTTTTCTATTTTCTCTAACTCGTGGCTAGCAGTTTCGATATTTGTCAACGGAAAAGAGTCCGAACATATCTGGTGATTTACCACTATTTTGTAATTACCACGATTACTTAAATCTCTGACGGGTTTCTTTATTTCTATTGTTGGTGACGCCCAATTGCTACCACCTTGAGTCACTCTTTCTACTATGCTTTGTTTTGTTTAACTTGGCCACCACAACAGGTAAGATATGAATTGGAACTTTTCTCGACTCTCTATATTTTGGGTGATAATTCTCTTTTACTCGAATATCTGCTTTATAGTCTTTTAACATTCTAATTTCACTTACTTGTGCTTTCATGGGATTGATTAATCTTGCCGTATCCATTTTTAACACATCAATTCCTAGTAATCCATAATCTTTTCGCATTCTACCACTGTGATGGGAATTATTTCAAAACGCTTATTCGTTTCAAAAAAGCCCTGAAATGTACCCATTATTTTTATAGTTGTAGCATTAAATTGCTTCAAATGGATGTTGCTCTTTTTAATATAGGTCATCTCAATTGATGCAATTTTTTTTTTTTTTTTTGCTATCAACGTGACTTCACTGCCTGTATCAACTTGCACCTTAAATATTTGGTTATTTATCATTATTTTTTCTCTCTTCTTTTTTGCGTATTCACTGTAAACATTTCAGCCTCTACTTCGGAGGGTGTTTCTACTTTATTTACTTTTTCTAGTTTCTTTTCGTATTTGCATACATTCTGAAAATGGTCCCTATTTTGCAATTTTAACATATTTTGAAGAAGAATTTGCAATTTTAACATATTTTGAAGAAGAATTCAAGGCATACAGGACGAGCACGTCCTGTATGCCTTGAATTCTTCTTTTGGTTGATTAAATTCTCTAATCAACTCCAACTGTTGTAAAAATTCGACGCTAGCCTCCAAACTCATGTTACTACTTTGTAAACCTTTCAGTATTTTTCGTTTGTGCTTCTGGTCTTGTGAGCCTTCAATTATTATGAGAAGAATTAATTCACCTTCTATAGTCATTTCCCGAGATCTTAACTTTTCAAACTCACAGTATTTACCACGTTCTTTTAATCTATGTAAGTACTGTACAATGGACTCATTTGGTTCTTGCCTAGTCTCTAAAAACTTGGTTCTTTCAGCAACGAACAATATTTTTTTGCTCTTATGTTCTTATTTATAGCTATGATAATTTCTTCAAATATCATTTCTTCTAATTCGCTCGGGTAAAACATTGTCGAAAATTTCTTCACCGCTTTGCACCAGCCAGTAGCAAGAAATAAAACCGTTATCTTGTTTTCTCCTCCTTCAGTCTTAACTTTTTTTACACTTTCAAATGCCGCAACATTTATGATCCATGTTTCTATGTGGTCTGGGTCTTCCAACGCATTCAAGGATCCTATCGGTGACGCCATGGTTATGATGTGTATTTCTCTCTGAGTAGTATCACAGTTCTCCACGTTACATTTAGCAAACGGGTTCGCTGACTACTGCCCCTTGTTCACCCTCTGCTCCCTATTTATGTTGTCATTCACAAGTGCATATGATACTAGACATACAAAGAATTAATCAGTAAAGTTAATGTAATTAATGAAGAAATCACTTTGCTAGCAGATTTAATAAGGCATTCACTTACTAACTACTGGGTGAATGACGCGATCATTATGTCTAAAATTGTAAGATGGATTAGATGTTCCGTAGCTGCTAGAACGTTCGAAAATCATCACATTTTCATCATCAGACTTTAAATAATATTTTTTTTTAATTTCAGTTAAGTTCCAAGACGAAAATAAAAACGTTGCTGGCCGAAAGATGTTTTTTTTAAGAGTGAGTATTTTATTAACGGTTACATAATTTTTGAACGTGCAGTGTCGCAACGCTAGAGTCGTATTTTAAATATTTCAAGTGAGAACATTTTTTGAATATAGCAATGTGGCAAGTCTACGAAACGTGACATGGATAATCATTAGAGTAATGTCTTAGTAATTTTCTAGAAATTTTGTGCTGCGGAAGTGATTCCGCCATTAATTACATTAACTTTACGGATTAATTCGTTGTATGATTACTTCTTTATAATGTTCTGTATACTGCACCATTTAATATATATATATATATATATATATATATATATATATATATATATATATATATATATAAATATATAAAATAGGAAAGAACCGTTAGGGTAATAATTCGAAGTTCTTTATTATTTTTGTTTTTACTTTTTAAAAACAGTGCTCAATACACAAGTAGAGCCTAAATTATTATTATTTCTTTAAAACATATTCCATCACTACGTAAGAGTTCTCATGTTTGAAAAACAGAATGTAAAAACTTCAATTTAATTATAGAAATTAAATTGAATTAAAGTACCTAGCTCTGTTGCATGCTCAATCGAATTTTGGAATCAATCGAATTTAGGATTCCAAATTTCGCTTGAGGCTGAACCAGAGCTGGGTACTTTAAATCAATTTAATTTCTATAATTAAACAGAATTTGTTAGCTTCTTTTTTTGAAACATGAGGACACGTATGTAGCGATGGAATCATATTTAAAAAAATAATTATATATATATATATATATATATATATATATATATATATATATATATGTATATATGATGAAATGATGATTTACTTTCTCCAAGGAGTCAAGTTTTTAAGTAATATATAATGATTTGAGAACTGTTTGAAATTCTAGAAAAAATCATAAGTTATTGGGGGTAACAGATGTAAAATAATATTCTTACCACTTTAAAAATTTCGGAAATAAATTAATTCATTTTGGAATAAGTCCTGAATGTTTCATGAAAATCAGACAATTATTTGATTTTTTGCAAGAATTTCTAAATTAATGGCTTTTCCCCCGGAAATTGCTACACTACATAGCCTTTACTACAAGTAGTACAATCTTGACAATCCCCCCCACCAAAAGAAAAAAAACTAGATTTTGACCAAGAATGACTTGTTAGAAAGAATGATTTAAAAAAAAAATAATTAAATATACTTTGTTCTTTCCTCTTATAAATAAACATTTTAAAGATAAAACCTTGCTTTTATTAAGTTTGGGGACTTTTATCATTATGTTATACTGATTTTGAGCGAATTATTGGAGGTACCTACTTCATGTCATATAACTGCTTTCATATTTTGATTTGCTCGACTGCAAATCCTACACAACTTTAACCCAAATTTAAAATCAGAATTGTCTTTCTCTCCTGTCAAAAACATTAAACGAAAACGAAATCTCCAAACATCTTGACAAAGATCAAACTATAAGCAGTAAGAAACTGATGCTTTCATATGACACACAGTTAATGTAAGAAGCGTGTCTTATTTTACTTCGACCATACTTTGTAAAATCATTTTTCTTACAACGACGATCTTTTCAGTTACGTTCACAATCTCGAATTCTACGATTTTCTTTTTTCTTTTTTTATTTCGTGACCATAGCAGAACGAAAATATACGTCTCTACAAAAGATTACCTATTTTTATTAAAGTTTTTTTTTTATTTTTTTTTTTTCATCTATTGACTCCTGCTCGCCACCTATCAGACAGAGAGGTCTCTTCGAAGACTTCAGAAATGTTTTTACACAAAAGATGCGGCTAGATGCTGCCTGAGGCCCTCAAAAGAGTGAACCGGTGACCTTCACCTCGTGCCCTGACAGAGGAAACTAAGGCGCCTAACATCACGGATCTCCTTAGAGCTTTTCAACCCAGTTAAGACGGTGTCACGAATAGGTAGAAGAGAGGACGTCACGAAATGGTAGTCTATGTGCTATTAGGAGATAGGCAAATATATATATATATATATATATATATATATATATATATATATATATATATATATATACTACTAAGGTATTGCAGAATTTCAAATTGCGCTAATGCACTGATTTACAGAGATGATAATATTTTTTTATCGTTGTAACACCGCCCCAAACAAGGTGATAATGCCACTAAATTGTAGAGAATAAAAAGGAATAACAAGACTTTAGTAGAGTGAACTGAGGAAAGTCCAAAAAAAAAGGAACAGGATTCAAAAAGACAGAAGATGGTGACTGACGTTACATTTATATCTTTGAAGATTGTAGTTATCAGAGGAGTAATAAATCGAATCGAGTACCCTAGGTACGAGGAAATAAAATGCGAGAAGTACGAGAAAATAAACTTTTTCTAGTCGAACTTGATTTTGCTCTAGCTAGTTCAATAGTAAAACAGTGAGACATTGTTGCCAATCTAGTACTATGCTTAATGTCATGTAGTCGATGCATCAGGGAAAAAATTCATCAGATTACCATGAGAATATTTGTAGAATAGACGGAAGGAAGCCACGTCATGCTGGTGAGAAACTGGGTGGAGTCCAGTTGCCTGGTCAGGATTTCTTACATTACAGATACTTCTTTCGATTTCTATATATGTAGTCTGGAGCAGAAGTTATGGTAGCAGTATTCAATGCACGGACGAATTCGTCCAAGATGGATTCTGAGGAGAAAAGTGTCCAAGATTGATTCTGACGAGAAAAGAATTCTATTACAACTCAGTCATCCAACCTTCGTTGTAGTCGACCTAGCAATTGATTCGATATAGTCGATCAACTTCTTGTCAGCAGAAAACGTGAACCTAGAAAGATTGATGCTCTTTTGAATTTTAGTATCAGCGATGTAGGCAGAAAAGGTTCTCTGTCGTGATTGCATTAAACAGATTTTGTTTTGGCGGCATTAAAATTTACAGACCCAGTTAACCGCTGATTAGAACAGTTGCCAGGCATACTTTGTCTTTCATCTGCAGAAATACCTATTTGGGAACTTGTGAAAACGGGGTGATCCTTGATGAAGATTAGAAAGCGTAGGTTCAAGGATAGAGCCCTGTGGGAATCACGCGTTGTTATTAAACGATTTGATAGGAACGTTTGGATTAAGTCAAAATTTCGTTCCCTGGCATCGTAGCTGTTAAGCTCGTTTAGAAGGTCTGTAGGCCAAACCCTATCGAAAAGATATTCAGAGGCACAGCCCGAGTTTCGTCATTCTTCTCTCACCCTTGATAGATTTAGTAATGGTCGTTAAGCCTGGCGAAATGGAAGCTATATTGTTTGTTCGAAAGGAGGCTGTGCAAAGTGAGATGCTTAACCAGTTCCGCATTGATCAGAGCCTCGAATGCATTACCGAAATGAAGTAAGGGACTAATAAAGCGATAATTTGAGGAGTCAGAGTTTCCCTACATTTTCCCTAGGAGGACTTCTACTAAACTGGAGAGATATATCATCCACGCGAACTTTAAAATTGGAAATATGTATTATTAGGGCAGATCTTATAATATGTCAAAACTAAGTTTATTTAATAAGTCTTAATAACAGCAACAGCGTGAGGAAAATACTGACAGGCTTAATTTTCGTACACTCAAAAAGAAGCGAAATGTTTATCAATATATAGCAAGACGAATTGATATCAATAGTTAGCAAGACAAATGAAATTATACCGCTGTTCACTCTATATAACTGCTTTCGTATTTGTGAATTTTGATCGAATTTTATTATTGGCGATTAAGTGAAGATCGAACGTACTATTTATGATCACAATCACGAGTCCTGTAACCCATGAGTGTCGTGGTGGCACCAGTTGTTCTATAGTAGTAGCAGCAGTGATATGTCTTGGACATGATAGCCTGTCGCAGACCAGCTCTCTACGAGCTAGTTCAAATTCAGAGGTTACCTTCTCCTGGACTGGTGGCCAACCAAAGCTATAGGGTTGAATCTGCTTTTCTATTTGCTCCTAGTTGGGAGGAAAACAGATGGCTTCGTATCTTTCACAAGATTATTAGCTCGTGTGTGACTATAACTCAACAGGAATTCAAACTCGACTCTCAAATATATCATTCCGAGTCTGTATCCATTACTCCAAAGCGCAACCAAGAATTCGCTATTACTCAAAGGCAATGACCAAGAAAAGAAGACTCGTCAACCATTAACCCATGCCGAAGTATCTAACATGTCATTTGATTTGTTTTGCATCGATATTCACATGAAGAAATGTATTCAAAATTCTGGATTTCCACATGCTTACATATACGCGTGCATATTTTTTTTATCTTGTTGCTTATCAATAGACAAGTTCAACCAATCGTAACACTATAAGATGTGAAGATGACAGAGAGGTGTTGGTAGCAGACAGAAAGGAAACTGCAGGAAATCCTAGAGTAAGTAGGAAGTATTTATTTTGTTTAGTTACCGTCATATCAACATTTTATTGGTCATTTAATGCCGAAATTTAAAATTCTTAAGAGCATCAGTAATTTATTTTAGAAAAATATATTGCTGGTAGATTTTTTTTTTTTTTTTTTTTTTTCAAAAATGTATTGCTGGCAATTTTTCCTTTTAGAAGAAATTGTATTACTAGTAATATATATTAGTTCCCTTACAAAAAGGTATTACTAGTAATTAGGTTGGTGCAAAAATAACGTCGTTTTCTCACATATGTTACTATGTGAGAAAACGACATTATTTTTGCACCAACCTAATATTTTAGTTCACTTTACAAAATATGTATTACTGGTAATTTATATCAGTTCCCTTATAAAAATGCATTATTAGTGATATATTTTAGTTTTCTTATGAAAATATCTTACTAATAACATATATTAGTTCCCTTACAAAAATTGATTACTAGTAATATTTTATGGCAAAAACATATTGCTGCTATTTTTTTACTGTATAAATTTATTGTTGGCACTTTCGTTATAAAAATGTATTTATACATTTTCATAATCTTTTGATCCCAGTTTGAGGGTTAACTATTCGCCCATAATTTGGAACATAACAGATGCTCCAACCCAGAGTCAGGCTAGATCTGGGAACAACATCAGTTAAAAGGGAGTTCCACGTCCCTCAACAATTCTCGATTAGAGGCCTTGTTGTCGGATGCAGTTTGTCGTCATACACAGGACGAAAGTAGTAAAAATAGATGACAAAAAAGAACTAAAAATCGACTGTCAGCAGACAGAAGGATTTATTGTTAGAAAAAAGGATACGAACTCGACGTGCTAGGATCTAGAAAGCATGAACATTTGCATATCTTACAAGTCTGAAAAGAGCTGAGAAATCGGGTACCAATATACGGAGACGCATTGAAAAATTGAAAGCTAACCAAACTATTATGTAACAGGAAAATTTCATTAGGAACCAAAATAATATGCAAACATTATCTAATATCGGTCTTCAGAAATGGCAGTGAACTACTGGAGAAACTCTTCGCCCCTCCGCTAAAGAACAGACTGAGATAACAGAAATATGGTTCTATAGAAGGATGCTGAAAATATCATGGAGTGAACCTGTGTACAACGACAAAGTTTAAAAAAAAAAGGATACAAAATGACACTTAGACCCAAAATCAGGACAAGTAAAGTTTCTCGAACGCATAACGGAGAAATAGGGCTTGTGGATTTTGACTCTCACAGGGCAAGAAGCAGAGGAAGGTAGCGAATAACCTTCCTCAAGAGCTTTGTAAATGGTTGACAGAAGTGGGTTTAGGATTGATACTAAAATTACAAAACTTACTCAGAGTTACAAAACACAGAATCTTACAAAGATCCATGACGGCCTACTTGATGAATGGTAACGGCACATAGAAGAAGTGGCTTATTTTTGTCATAGACAAAATGTACAATGGCAACAAAGAAGACCCGAGTAAAACGGACGAAATATTGACTTTTACTAACGGCAACGATACATCGACGCAGTTATATGCTGTCTCACATACAGATCATAGTGACCTTCTGAATTCCATGACCTTGTCGATGGCTGCATAGTATGAGCAACAACAGGGTTGCAGTCACTATAACAGAGCAATTAACTGTCACGCCATATAAAATCAATTTGCATGTAGTGAATACATATATACAAAATTAGCAGAATTGACAGAGAGAAAAACATTTTTTTTTTTCAGTATTAATATTTTAAAGAATGTAATGACAATACAGCATAAAGAAAACTATTATAACACTTTGTGGAGGAGGAGGAAATTTAGAGAAAATCCCAAATGAATACCACGGGATGATTCAAATAATATGCAAAATTGGATACGACCAAATAAGAGCAGAGATATGTTCAAAATCGTGTAAAGAAATAAAAACATTTAAACAGATGAAGACGTAAATAAGAGAAAACTTCAGTCTGGTAAAGAAAATGAAAAGAAAGTAAAAGACATCAGGAGATTGTAATTCAGATTATGTGAACATTGTTCGAAAATAATTGTTCGGAAACAATTATTCGAAAAACAAACACACAATAAATATAAGAAACAAATCTTTATTGAATAAAGGAAGAAGAATCGAAAACATTAATTAAGGTTAAAAAGAAAGAAAGAAAGAAAGAAAGAACAGACAGATAATTATATGCTGTAAATATTTATAAAATAACCGAAAAATAGGAAACTATGAAAAGATAATAACGATAGATAGATAGATATATAGATAGACAGATAGATATATAGATAGACAGATAGATATATAGATAGACAGATAGATAGATATATAGATAGACAGATAGATAGATATATAGATAGACAGATAGATAGATATATAGATAGATAGATAGACAGATAGATAGATATATAGATAGACAGATAGATAGATATATAGATAGACAGATAGATAGATAGATAGATAGACAGATAGATAGATAGATAGACAGATAGATAGACAGATAGAAACAAACAATAGAAAATAAAAGAAAGATAGAAGTGAGAGAGATAGATAGATAGATAGACAGATAGATAGATAGACAGATAGATAGATAGACAGATAGATAGACAGATAGATAGATAGATAGACAGATAGATAGAAACAAACAATAGAAAATAAAAGAAAGATAGAAGTGAGAGAGATAGATAGATAGATAGACAGATAGATAGACAGATAGAAACAAACAATAGAAAATAAAAGAAAGATAGAAGTGAGAGAGATAGACAGATAGATAGATAGATAGAAACAAACAATAGAAAATAAAAGAAAGATAGAAGTGAGACAGATAGATAGATAGACAGATAGATAGATAGATAGACAGATAGATAGATAGATAGACAGATAGATAGAAACAAACAATAGAAAAAAAAAGAAAGATAAAAGTGAGAGAAGCGGTGGACTATATATAAAAAAAGATGAATGTAGTGAAAGAAAGAAAGGTATAGAGGAGAAAAATTGGTATCAAATGTGAGTAGATGAATGACTTTGAAAAAAAGGAAATGAAACGAAAAGTTAAGAAAAGTAGATATAAAATTGGGATGTTGAATGTTTACACAATGCCTAGAAAGAAAGAAAGAAAGAAAAAATTGCTGACGCACGGGCAAATGTTAGGGTGTGAACTATATCTGAGGTGCTTCGTACAATTTTCTAACAGGATTCTGTTTTCGGAATTAAAACCCATATACTCGATGTCTGGTTATTTACGTTTTCAAACGTCCAAGAAATTTCACATTTTGGCAGTCCACAGTTGGATACGTCACTTGTCAACTAGAATTAGGTTTTTCATACTGATCATCAGAACCGTCTATCAGTCTACCTGTCAGTGCTTTTGTATTTTATCAACGAAATTATTCATGCATTGTATTTTGTATGGTTGTCAATGTTAGGTTTCTTTAAAGTAAAGAATTTGGAAGAGAATTGCCTATAATAACAACTATATATTAAAAGCAAACGTTTCAATTTCCGATTTGACACAGTGTCTGTGTTTGTGTTGCTTGTACGCCTCACAATTTCTCTGGACATAACAAAGGTGCGGTTTTACTCAAGCAGAAATGTAAGATTTCTTTGTGTTCAAAGTCGCAATTCCTTCCAGAATAGAGAAAATTGATATATATAAAATAAAATCAGTTCCGTACCTCTCTTCAAAGTTGTCAAAAAATGACAAAAGCAACGAAAACAAGTAACAAGGAACACACGCACACAGGCATAGACAGATAGATAGAAAGAAAGATAGTTAAAAGCGAAGGAGGAGATGTTGAAAAGTAGTCGGCCCAACCAGAAAGATCTTCCTCACCATTAAGATTTCATGGTCTGTCAGATTTTGGGAAATTGAAGGGAATGATAAATTTCCAAAATTCCATGATTTTGGCCAGCTGGAACATTCATAGAAAATTCGGAAAATAGTAAGGGCGGGCGCGAAGCAAATGTATATCTGTGATGCAAGTCGTCAGAATACGTGTTTTTTAATTTTTTTCATAGTCCAAATTTCTACATATATTAATTAGGCCATCTACTAGCCAGCCATCTATCTATAGATAGATAGAAGTTATATATATATATATATATATATATATATATATATATATATATATATATATATATATATATATATATATATATATATATAATGAAAAACAGACCACTTTAAGGTACCATTATAATAATTTATTTCACCAGAGTCCTTTTAAAGGACGCCGGATCATCAAATAGCACTTCCAAAAATTAAATGAAACGAAAAAAGAAATTAAAATTGATGGGTAGTGTAAGTTTTTGTAATTTAACAGAGAGAGTAAAAGGGGTAATTAAAGAGACATGGTAGAGTATAGGGAGGGATTAATTTCATATCTCTCTCAAGCATACTTTGCATTGGAGGAGGAGGAGTGACCAGACCTTGACCTATTTAGATAGTTAACTTAACGGAAGTGATATATTGAAATGGGAGCGGAGAAGGGAGAAAAGAAAAAGGAAATATTTCACCAGAGTCCTTATATATATATATATATATATATATATATATATATATATATATATATATATTGAGTTATCTCCACTATTTTCCTTGAACGCTTCATGAGTGATGCCATTGAGGTACACCAAGTAACAGTCGACACTGAGCATCGCAACATCGTCGTTTTGTGGCTAGAGATAATCTAGCTAAAAATAATTGGTTTGGTTTGTTTTACGGGATATCAACCTCAATGGGATATTTAATGCCGACAAAATTTTCATTATAAGTATTTTTTTTCCCAAAAATCTATTTCTGCTAATATTTTTCCTTCACAAAATCTATTTCTGCTAATAATTTTCCTTGCCTGGTAATATTTGTTTTTTTCGAAAATATAAAGCTTGTAATATTTTTTTTAATTATTGCTGTTAATATTTTTTTACAAACTATTTCTAGTATTGAAACCTATTTTTACACTTTCGTAGTGTTTTGACCCTAGTTTTGGAGTTAACTATTTGTCCATAGCTGGGACTCTAACAGGTGCTACCACCCCCGGTCAGGGTGGACCTGGGAACAGCAGCAATTAAGAGGTGGTTCCACGCTCCTCAAAACCTCCTAATCAGAGGCCTTGTTGTTGGATGTAGTTTATCGTCATACCCAGGACGCTGATGTATTAGGTTGGTGCAAAAAAAAAAATGTCGTTTTCTCACATATTAACATATGTGAGAAAACGACATTTTTTTTTTTTTTTTTGCACCAACCTAATAATTTATCGTCATACACAGGACGGGTATAAACTTCGGTAAAATAAGAAGCCTGGATCGGAAGTAATTGAATAATAACATCACTGAGTGGACTCGACGATCATTCACAGATACGCAGATATTGCAACGCAACCAAGATGTATGGAGGTAGTTGTTCAAAGTTAGAGCGAACCTATGACCAAATCCAGTCACGAAACTGATGATGATGATGAGGAGGAGGAGGATGGTGATGATTATGATGATTATTGAAGATGTGGTCAATATGAATTAATGGGTGGCATTTGTGTCTCGATTTTCATCATACGACCTTACGCCGTTACTAGAATTTTGTAGATTAATTTAATCCTTAATTTTATAACATTGAAACTCTACGCTAATTAAGGACAGACAAGGATTGTTTAGTCCTTTTGAAATAAAAACATTTTTTCTTTCTTGTAAAATAAGAGAAAACTTAATAAAACCAAATGAAAAAGATAGGGTATCGTTTCAAGGTGGCAATCTTTGAATAAATATAGATAATTTGGAGCGAAATACTCTGATAATCTTCGTCATATGGCCATATAAGGAAACTAGGTCTTACTGTATATATTTTGTATTTATTATTCTTAAACACCTTTCACGCGACTAATATCCTGACTTCCTAAGCTTCATTGAAATATTCGACATCGTAACTACATTGCCTAGTTAATGCAAGGAATAAAGCAATATTATCCCCTTTGCGCTAGTGAGATTAAAATTTATAGGCATGACAGAAAAAAAGTATATGCAGATACGTTTGCTGTATTAAAAAGTCAGATGGATATGCACTGCTTAAAAAAAGAAGAAAGAAAGCAAGAAACCTTCCCAGCCGTCCATGACTTTTATCATTACTCAGTTGGTAAGTGTCATCAAAACACGTCAATTGAAGCATCGATCCAGACCGAAGCATTTCCTGCATCACACAAAAATACACATTAATGACTGATAGGCATTAATCTGCAAAACTAGTCAAATATACTGATCGACTGACAAATTCTCAAGGCTAATAAAGAGATTAATGAGTAAGAGAACGTCACAGGCGGATGGATGGATAGGTGAGCCTATACTTAGATAGATAGATAGATAGATCCAATTATGTTTCATCACCCCATCTTAAACAAATAGATAGATCAATGAAAAAAAAAATGAAGAAAATCAGCGACATTACAGGGATACAGTCGAGAGATACGAACCGAGAAGTTGGATGTAGGATTTCTCCGTGCTGCCCTTTGTTGTGTATAGGTCACGTGCTTGACTTCGAAAAACCAGTCGAACAGGAAACCTGCGAGCAACTTATGACTAATTCATTTGGACTGATTGAAAAAGAAAACGCACCGCATCGGAGCGCCATACAAAACAAGACGCCGATGACGAAACGACGGCCATTTTTCTCGACATTATTTGTGACTAGGCCTATGTCGCATGTCTAGTTGGCAGGGGTCGTTTTTAGTCAGATTTTAAAGCAAGAAGCAAGCATGAGGGCGGTGATAGAACTGTGATGGGATGAAAAACACGCATTCTTCAGAACGGCACCGAGAGTGATCATATCATCATTGTTAACACAATAAGTTGATTACTATTTTGGAACTCGCATTTTATATGATCCGTGATAAGAAAACTTGATTTACTGAGCAAGTACGCTCAGATTTCATTTTTTCTAATGGTGAAACATTTTCCCATTCCTAAAATATTTAACAGGAGTGAAAAAAAAAAAAAAATTAAATCACATTTATATTTTAGAGTCGGCGATATTTGATACGGTGTGCGAAAGCAACAATTAAAAGTGTTCTGTAATAGCTGTATTTAGCAGCAATAAGAACACTTTTAAGACAATAGTCTTAAAAGTGTTCTTATTGCAGCAAAATACAGCTATTACGGAATGTTGCCGTTGGATGTTGCGTCTCATATAAGAGTCGATTTTGTAAAGAAAATGGTACAATAATCGTCCTATGTGCAAAGTTTAGGCTTCCTAATGTTGAATATTATCCAAAACAATCACTATTGTACTCTATGTATTTAAACTCAGACGGTCTGTACGACTACATGATAATATTATATATTCAAACGACTTCATTATTATTATTATTATTTTATTTTCTTTGATTTCTGGTGTTAACACATTTCTTTCTGGGTCCCGCGCAGGGACCTAAGATTAGAAATGGCATCATGACACTTTCCACTGAGAAAAAAAAATTACATAGATAAAGCCCTTCGTAAAGTGTGGGCTGTACTTGTCAGAACATTTTTTTTGTATCTCCTTGAGGCATGGACTTCCAGGAATCCCTTCAATTAGTCTACTGCAAACTTTTCCAACTAGTCCTAGGGCTACAACTACAACAGAGATTGTTGATGTTCCCATATGCCACATTTTCGAGATTTCTATTTCAAGGTCCTTGTATTTTGACAGCTTTTTGAATATCTTCAAAGATACATTGCAGTCAGCAGGGACGGCTATATCAATAAGGAGGCACCGTTTTTGTTTGTGGTCTTTAATAACAATATCTGGGCGGTTGGCTTTGATTGTTCTGTCAGTGTGTATTGTGTAGTCCCATAGAATTGTAACAGGCCCTATCTTCGTAACCGGGTCTGGGTGGTGTGCATACCAGTTTCTTTCAGTTTCCTTCCCGTAGAAGTTGCAATTTTCCAGTGCAGATATTGGCCCACTCTGTCATGTCGGGTTTTATATTCAGTGGGTGCAAACATCGTGCAACCTGATACAAGATCATCAATCGTTTCTGGATATTTATCACAGAATCTGCATTTTGGGCTGACACAATATTTTAGTATATGTGCTTGATAATTCCTAGTTAGCAATCATTGGTCCTGCGCAGCAAGGATAAAACCTTCAGTTTCCGCTTTCAACCCTGCACTGAGTAGTCACTGATGTGTACGGGTTTTGTCTACGTCAACTTGTTTGGTACGGGCAGAGTATTGGCCATGAAGTGATTTATCTTGCCATCGCTTCTGTATCTGGTCGGTTTCATTCGTATTTGCTGTCTTTTTTAAGTATTTTGCAGTTTCAGCCGGTGTATTGTGCTGTAGCTGCATCTCTGCGCCCATTTTAAACTCCATTTTGAATTTTTGGCTTCTTTCATTACGGAGTAAAGACGCTTACTACTTTCCTTGACGCATACCATCATCCAGTCTTCTGTAGTTTCCAAGTATCTTTGGAGGCCAATTGTTGTAGTTTTGTAGGACAGTTCTAGTTGAACTACTCCTCTGCCTCCTTCGGATCTGGGCACATACAGACGATCAACATCGGCTTTGGGATGATGCATGCGATAGCAAGTAAGATGCTTTCATGTTTTGGCGTCCATTCGCTTAATTTCAGCTATGGTCCAGTTAAGGACATTAAATCTGTATTGTACCACAGGGACAGCCAATGTGTTTATGGCTGATATTCTGTTTTTTTGCGTTTAGCTCAGTATTTATTACCAGACGTACACGCCTGTAGTACTCTTTTCTTATTTTTTCCTTCATTTGGGGATGTTGTATGACATCTCCTTCGCTAATTCCTAGGTACTTATAAGCTTCATCATGCTCCAGTTCCCTAATCTTTGGGAGAAAATCTAAATCTATTAAGGGTGTTTCTGTAATTCTACATTTCTTGAATGTTACTTTTGCACATTTATCTAATCTGAAGTCCATAGCTATGTCGTCACTGAAGTATTTTACAATATTGAGGAGGCCTTTCAACTCATTGTCGTCTTTGGCAAAGAGTTTGAGATCATCCATGTAGAGTAGGTCATTGAATATTTTCTTATTTATTTTGTAACCATAGCTACTGTTGTTCAGTTTATGTGTAAGAGGGATTAAGGATAAACAAAAAAGAAGGGGTGACAGAGAGTCTCCTTGAAAGATTCCACGTCGGATATTCAGACGGTTGGATATGGCAGTGCCCCTGGTGTGACTAAGGTATAGTTTGATGTTCCAATTTCCCATGCTGTGCTTAAGGAAATTTAATACCACAGGGGAGACTTTGTACATTTCCAAAGTCTTAAGGATCCAAGAATGTGGAACACTATCAAAGGCTTTACGATAATCAATCCACGCTGCACTTAGATTTCTGCGTTGTCTCCTGCAATTTTCCAGGATTATTTTATTTATCAGAAGTTGATGTTTGCAGCCATATGAACCTCTTCTGCATCCCTTCTGTTCCAGCGGGAGAATGCTGTTTGTTTCGAAAAAGGAATAAGTACGGTTCGTCAGTACAGACTTGATCAACTTATACGTTGTGGAGAGACATGCTATCGGTCTATAATTTTTCGGGTCGTCTGTTTCAGTTGTTTTTGGTATGAGGCATGTAATACCTTCAGTAATCCATTCCGGGATTTTATTGGGATTATTTACGAGCGTTGATAATGTTTTTGCAAGAATTCCATGTGTAGATGAGAGATGATACAGCCAGAAATTGGGCAGCTTGTCATTTCCTGGGGATTTCCATTTTTGGGATTTCGTTAGAGCTTGCCTAACATCATCTGTGGATATATTTTCCCATTCTTGCAGAGGTGTATCCAGCAGTCGTTCTTCTTCACGCCGTATCCATTGTGCATTTGGGTTATATCCTTTTGGGCTGCTCCAAATATTTTCCCAAAATGTCTGTACATTATCAATCGATGGTGGCCTTTCGACAGGTATAGGTGTTTTTTCCAATTTCCCTATAAAATTTCTTAAGATCTGTTCGGAATATTTTATTTTGGCGATAGAACCTACAACGTTTTTCGTATCGTCTTGTTCTCTGTGCCTTTAGCTGAAGTTTCTGCTTCAGCATTTCCTTGTTTGATGGAATATCAATTAGGGTTTTAATGCTATATTTCCGCTTGATCTTTTTGTATTTACTTGTGGAAATATTAGGGTTTCTGGTGAGCTCATCTAATATAGAAAGCTCACATCTGATTTGTTTTATTTCTCGTATCAGTTTGGTTTTCCAAGCTGGTTCTCTGTGTCTGTTAATTTTATTTATTGTCTTGACCCCAAGCTTCCGAGTCGCTGCTAGAGCTGCTGCGTATATGACGTTGTTAACTTCTGTGATGTTTCCCGGTGGTTTATCTGTTAACAGTGTTTCCAGACCAGCATTGTATATTTTCACGATGTGCTTGTTGGAATTCGTCATATGGATTTTCGGGAGCTGGTCTCTGTCTGACAATTGTATGAAAGTTACTCTGCTGAGTACTTGGATGACGTCATTTTTCGCTTCGGTGATTTCAGCTTCGTGGTTTTCAAGGAATTGTAACTTATTGTCACTGAAGATGACTCCAGGTACATTTTCTGGAGAACTGCAGGTTGTGTTTAAGGTAGAGTCTTGGGTTTCATTTCCTAGGAGATTGTTTCGTATTTCATTCGCTTTAGCGTCCAGCTCATCCTCTGTTGCATTCATTATTTCTACATTCGTCTCAATAGAGTTTGTGTGATGGGTCATAGTATTTTGTCTTATATCTAATTTTATCTTATCTATTTCTGCCTTTGAGAGTCTGTTGTTTCGCATGATATCCCTACGGACATTGGCAAGCATGTTTGGATTGAGGTTAGGTCTTATATCATTTCCCACCATACTTCTCCATATTTGGTATGTTTGATTGGTGGTGTTCTTTGCTGGGTTTTCGAGTGCAGTGAAGAAGTATGTCATGATTTGTCGATACTCTTCGCGACTCCATTTCGTTCGTTTACTTTTTATTAGTCGATTTGGTATTAAGTCACTTGGTCCAAGGTTGGCAATAATCCGGGTTTGGTGACCTAGAGTCTCTTCGTGTGTGGAAGAGTTTGTTCCAGTGACATACGTTTCGTCCTCAGACTGGTTCCTCTCTGAGGGACGCGGCCCTTGTTGTCCCGGTTGACTGCCGATCCGGTATGAAATATTATTCGTATTCATAGAAATTGGTACAGATGCGTTTTAACCTTGACCGCCAAGGGGTAATTATGTTCAGGTTACCAGCTTTAGGACGAGTCTCGAAGAAGATCCAAGACCACGCCCAAACAATGAGATTCACTGTCGAAATATTGTTGAACATTGTCAAACACTGTAGCTTTTCTTTTTTATTTATTAAATCGCGCTCTTCTACAAATATATTATTATTAATATCATTATCATTTGTATATGTTATGTTTCCTGCTTTGTATCCTGTAGAGCCAGGTCCAAACTATGATCCTTAGGCCCTATAGGAGAATTCTCATTTAATTGATAGCACTTTTCGTAGTATATGGGATGTTACTAGTAGGGCGATCTTCTGGGCAATTTGTATGTTGACACAGGGTTACTGTAGTTAAAATTGTCCATTCCTTTTCTCACGAGATCTTGAGCTCCGATTACTGTTGGTGCAGTCTCAGTCTTCATTCGCTATATCCTGTTTACCTCGATCTCCCAGTCCTTGTATTTGGACAACCTCGATAATTTTCATGGAGGTGTTTCTGTCAGATTGTACTTCTATGCCAATAAACATACACTTCCTGAATTTCTCGTCTTTTATGATAATATCAGGTCTGTTGGCTTTTATTTCCCGGCCAGTTTGAATTGGCATGTCCCAGAGGATAGTTATATTGATATTTTGGGTAACTGTGTCTGTTTCATGCTGATACCATCTCTCAGAGATTTTGATTTTGTGTTTCTAGCATATCTTCCTGTGCACATATGTCGCTACCATATTATTATTATTATTATTATTATTATTATTATTATTATTATTATTATATTTCCTTTGATTTCTGATTTGTATTCATTTCTTTCCGAGTCCTGGCCAGAGACCTAAGGTTAGAAATGGCATCATAACATTTTCCACTGGAAAAAAACAAAACAAAAAACATATCTTACATAGACAAACCCCTCGTAAGGTCTGGACTGTACTCGTGAGAACAAATTTTTTATTTCTTTAAGGCATGGGCTTCCAGAAATCCCTTCAATTAGTCTACTGGAATCTTTTCCAACCAATCCGAGGGCTCCAACTATAATGGGGATTGTTGATGTTCCCATGTACCACATTATTATTATTATTATTATTCGCAGTAATGTAGAAGGAATTATCGTTACAAAGAAAAAAAATACAAAAACGAAGACATTCGTTGGTACCATCTGATCAGACATACATATATATATACCTACGCTCACAAATCCTCACCAGACTACGGAAGTAAAAAATTCTGGTAGTAGGAAAGCAATTAGTCGGGAAATATAACATTATACTCACAGGGAAATATATCCAATATAGCAGAACGATTAATGAATGACTGGAGAAAGGGGTGTGTTTCTAAAGGGATACCTTATTTCAGGTTCGGCGGTTCTGCTAGCTTGATTTTTATATACAGTAATGTTTTCCGCTCGAGCTAAATGGCTATTATAATATTTTGTAAAGTATTGGTGCCTTGCTTAAATACACTAAACGGTGTTTCCATTATTATATTCTCTTGAAATGGTTTATAATAGTGTGTTATTTCTCTGCTTCTTTTATGTTGTTGTTCTTCTTCTTCTAGGCGTTGGTGATCAAGGCTCTTCTCAATTACCTGTCCATTGAAGCTCTTAATAAATTTTGACGTTTTTTTTTTATCTCCTGAAACTTTGTCTGCCATTCATTTGCAAAAGCTCGCCAGGTAAGTTATGCGTTGTTTTCCACTGTCCCAATTGCCTTCATTCTATCTTGTGAATATCAGATTTTCTAACCATTCTTTCCTTATTATATGCCATTAAAAACTTAATTTTCTCTTTCCGGTGTATAAATAACATCTTTGAATAACTTTTCTATAAAATATCGTCGTTGTTTACATAATTGGTCCATGGTATTCTCAGCATCTTTCTGTAGAACTATATTCTGTTCATTCAAGGCTGGACTTATATCTTCATCTCTGGAGTGATTGTCCAGCTTTCAGTGCCATATGGGATACTGATATAACGTAAGAGTCTAGTTCGCCTTTCTTTGTTACTATTGGAATATCGAAAGTTGCCTTAAAAATCTAAGCAAACTATTAAGAAAGTGGAAACATTTTCTTCAAATAAAGAAAAGAGTATTGAACCGTTACGTTATAACGGTCTTCCTACATATTTTTATTGCGTTAATCAGTCTCCTCATTGACAAGGTAAATACTTCAGGCAGTATAAACAAATATGATTACGATTTCATTTTCTTTCTTTTTTTTCTGTATGCTTCGAAAGGAATGATAAGAGATATTTCCAAATTTGCTGATGATGAACAACGCACTGATTTAACAATATGCTTTCTAAGTGAAACCCATCTGATAACGAAGAAAATTATACCGTGATGAATAAAATGTTATTGGTTTTGAATAATGAAGAAGTCTTTTAAACAATAAAATGTATAAAATGATGTCGATATTCTTTAATTAAAATGCAACTTCATATTTATTTATTTATTTTTTGTCATTTTTAAACGATATTGCTAAACTGTGAATGTTCCTTGTGGCTTAATGGATAACAGCTTGGAATGAGAGTCGAGTTCGTTACATACACTTACGCAAAAATGCACTTGGGAAAGAGTTTGAATAGCAGGACAGACGTGGTCCTAAAGCCTAGGTTAGAGACCACACTACCGGAGAAAGAAACTACAACCTACTGCGGGAAAATCTTCTTCCTAGTCAGTCATGAATCGAAAGGGAAATGATTGCTCAAGCTTGTATACCGTGTGACACTTAACTGACTCAATAACCATGAAACTTATGCAATAAGGTCCATGAAATAGTCTAGATATCAAAGAATAAATAACTTCAAGTGGAATATCGTACGTCTGTTTGCGAAAAGCGCACTAAATAAATGAACTCTGAATAACCTTAAATCAGGATATAGAAGAGAATTGGGGCAACAGAAAAACAGTTTTACAGAAGTATGATAATGTAGCCTAGGGAAGGGTATTGAATAGAATAATCACACAAAGGTTGGTAATGAACGATAATACTTAGGACAAGAACAACACATATAAGATTCACCATCCGCGGGTAGAATAAGTGGCTAACATCTAGAAGTGAGTCAAGTGAATCTCACAATGAATCTCCAACGGCATGATATCTACCAACCGCCCCACGCTGTCAGATGTGGCACAAGGCCGAATTTAATGTGGCTATCCGAGCCCGTAGGTTCGGCCAAAAATTCCCCGTAAAACCCGTATAAAACCGGGTTGGGTTTCCCGAGACGAGACTCTGCCCTTCGACATAGCCTCGTCTGGGGATCCTCTCTGCTCGGGGGCAGAGATTTTGACCACAGATGGAGACAAATCTTCAGCTGCTGGATATCTACCAACCGCCCTACGTCGTCAGATATGACACAAGGCCAAATTTAATGTGGGGTTCCCGAGCCCGTAGACTCGCCCAAAATTTCTCCGTAGAGCCCGAAAAAAAACGGGGCCGAATAGCAGTTTACCGAGACGAGACTGTGCCCTTCGACATAACCTTGTCTGGGAGCAGTCTTTGACCAGCGCAGCTGAAGACGAACCTCCAGCTGCAGATAAACATATAGTATTTACTACTGTATTTATGAAAATAGGGGCATATCCATTATCGTCCATAGGTATGTTACAACAGCTAAGAGTGACACAGACATAACAGGTGAGTACCAAGGAATTTTTAAGGAAAATGAAAACAAAAAGGGCACGAATACTTACAATAAGAAAGAGACAGTTAACATGTCTAGGTACACATAATAAGGTAAGAGGGCTTGTAGACAGCTGGCCTATGTTTGTATGAATGTCTACTCCGCTCCATTAGAAACGTTTATTGATAATCTAGGATATTTCCTGTGCTGTTTTTTTTTTTTTAGCATTTCACCCCAAGCAAGGCGGGAGCCACTAGAACGCAAGGGTTTACAGAAAATTTAGAGCAAGATCAGATAGGACTGATAGAGGAAAGCATGAGCGTAGTGGATAGATCAAGGCAACTGGAGATGTCGATTGACATTACACTTGAATAGCTGGAGATTATAGCTCACAGGGAAACAGGAAAAAGGGAAGGGAGTTCCACAGGCGAGAGGTGCGAGACATGAAGCTATTGGAGTAGAAGAGACGGCTACATTTAGGAGTTTAGACAGTGAAGGAGTGAAAGCGGGATGCCAGCCTCGTATGGCGTTTGAACTCATGACGTCTAGGAAACAGCGAATGCAGCTCCTCGGAGCAATTTCCATGGAAGTATTTGTAGAACAGACAGGGGGAGGCGACGGCAGGTCTGTGAGAAAGTGACTGTAGACGAGACGACAGAGCAGGGCCAACTACATTGCATATCCGCCTCTGGAGCCTATCAAGAACACCGAGGCAAACAGAATGGGCACCAGACCATATATGGCAGCAATACTCCTGTTATTAAAAAAATTAATATTTACGAAGCAGAACTGCGCTACACCTTTCTACATCTTCGAATATCTCAGAAAACATAGCGCGGAATGTCTACAAAATAAATTATCCATTTAAATTATACGAGTAGATAGGTTCGCATATCGACCGATTCACGTACGCCTCCCCCACGTCTTTTGAACAGGAGTAGAAGATTTATCCTATGTTGCCTGCGTAGAATTGAGTTTCCGACTACCTACAATGATTTTTTTTTTTCATCCTATTCCCCCGCCAGTAGCCCTTTTGTGTCTTGGTGGCATTCTTGCTTTGGTTGGGGGGAATTGCTTAAAAAAAATAGGTAAGTGATAATTTTACCTGAAACAATAAATAAAAAAAACAAAAACAAACAAAAAGAAAAAAGAAAGCCTAAACAAAAACTTTCCGCTTTAAATAAACGTTTTAAGAAAAAAAATATTCTTCCCAAATGTAATAAATAAAGCTTCAAGTCGTTTAGCGCACTACGAAAATCATCAGCGATGCATTCTGCTTCTAAATTATCCGTTTTTAAATAATAATTTTATCTAAACAAGTGATTCTCTCTTCAAATAAACTTTTTGAGAAACGAATTTATTCTCCATAAACTGCAATAACGATATTTGTTCAAGAGAATATGTTGCTGAAACCCTACTAAATTCAGAAGTTTTGAATCGACCAGTCTTCTGCGGAAATCTTCAGTGATGCAAGGCTACGCTGCTCGGGAAAATCATGCAAAGATGCCATGTTGACGTCCTCTAGATTCAGGGTAATCATGAGAGGTGATTTTCTTTCAGAGCCCATCACTTCCAGAGGAAGAATGTTGATCAGTTTATGTCTCGTGTTGCACTTAAAGTTAAAGTTTGAAATAACTGTCTATATAACTGGTTGCTTAATGCCGAGGTCATGTTTGACATGATCAAAGGGTGACATTCAATATGCTCGCACCCTAAACATCACCAGCATATGTTATATGTTGGAATACATGATATATGATTTACTTCTGAGGTCTTCCTACTTACGTTTTCTTTTCACTTTTCCTTCTATTTCCTATCATTTGCTTTCTTTCCTTTTCGTTTCATTTTTCTTTCTTTCTTTCAAGCTTCTAATATTTCTCGATATTCTCTCATCTTCACTCTTTTTGTTACTTTATAGATACGGTATTGTCTTTATCTTTTATTCAATAAGCATTCTATATTGGCGTACTTGCTTTTCTTTCCATATTTTCTGCATTTTCATCTATTATTTATACCTAACCGACCTTTCTGTCTTTTCTTGTTGAATTAATTTCATCTTATTTTCTTTGTTTTGGCAGAGTCTAATTTCAGTATTTAACTTTCTTTAATCTTTTTTTCCCATTCAGTCTTCTTCTTTTATCTAATTTTCTTCTTTTTCTATTTCTTTTTTATGACTTTATTTGTCTTTCTCAGCCAATACAGTTAATTTCTTTCTATTTTTTCTTTTTCTCATTTTAACTATGAACTAATTATTCCTCTTTATTTTACTTTTTCGTCCTTTTTACGCTAAAATTTCTTCTCATCTTTTTTCAAATATTTCTCATTTCTTTCTTAACTCGATTTACTATTTACTTTCATACAACCCATAATATTTATTGTCTTATCCACTGTGAAATTTAATTTCCTCAATAGGACTTTTTTCTTTATTTGGTCAACGTATTTCTCTGCTAAAATCTTCATTCTTATATTTCCATGTTTCCTTTCTTTTCACTAGTTTTTGCTCTCATTTTTAAAAGTCTGTCTCAAAATTCTTTTTTTTTTCTGACCAATACAGCCTGCTTCTTTTTTTTTTTTTTGTAGTTTTTTTCTTTACTTCCGGTTTACGTCAACATTTATTCCTTCATTATGCCCTAAAACGTTCTTCCTGCTCTTTTTAGCCGTTTACCGTTTTCATTCTTATCACGTCTGTCTCTCTTTCTTTACATATTCCCATCATAAAATATCTTAACAAATTTATCCTTACAATATTTTCGTCTCCTCACCTCACTGATCCAGGTTTTTGCTTTCCTTTATTTTGATAGATCTACTTACTTACTTACCTTTCACATCCCTTTCTTTGTCGACGATTCCTCTCCATTTCTCGCTGTCTTTCATTTCTCTTTCTCTCCTTTATTCAGTTTAGCCTCTTTCAGTCCTATTCTTCCTTCTTCGTTCTGCTGCTCTTGTTACAGGTGACACAGCAACAACAACAACAAATACTACTACTACTACTACTACTACTAATAATAATAATAATCAAAGAATTAATACAAAAATGCCACACTGGTTTCTAGTGAAAACGCAGAGGCCACCTTTGTAGAATGTGACGTCAACAAACACCACGAGGTCAAGTGATATACCGCAGCATCGCCTAAGGGTCGACGACGGGAAGTCACCTTGGACGGGGGTCAGCGGAGTTTTCAGATCTGTCGGCTACGAACGAGACATCAAATGATTGAGAACGGAAATTGACTCACTCTCCGCCACCGTTTACACATCATACACTGGTTTGCAGTGTCTTTCCAGAAAGGCTGACAGTCAGATTGAATAAAGTGCGCATCGCTGGAGCAAACGATTTTTCCTCTCTTTATTTCTCTCTCTGTGTGTGTCTGCTAACATGTCTTCGTCTACCGCTCATTCATGTTCCTATATAACGGAGAATATATTACCTTCATACGTGTTAGCACAAATATGTCTGCATATCTCCATTGCCGTATTTGGGCCATATGATATGTACAAATAATCCCGCATGACTCTCACTATATATATATATATATATATATATATATATATATATATATATATATTTCTTTGTATATACATGTATATGTCTGCATGTACACACGAATACAAATACGTTTATGTATATGTAAACAGTGTAGGATAGAATTTAAACACAAAATGGTGGCTTAAGTTTCATACCTTAAACGATCATTGGAACATTACAGCTAGAAATACTAGAAGTACTCCGTTCACGACAATGAGAACTCTTCCCAATAAATATAGCGAATATTAAAAATTATTTTTTTTATAGTGATGTACTTTGTCCGAGAGCCATTTCAGGTAGAGTATTGTAGAGTAAAAGGCAAAATTAGATATCGGTTAGATTTGAATTGTAGTTAACAGGAAAACATCCTCTTGGAAGTCGGTTTCACAGAGCAATGGTTCTCGAGAAGAACCTGCTCAAGTGGAACTTACTTCTGAAATAAAGAAGGGAGTGAGGGTGGTTCACTACAATATGCGTAGCATAGCAGATCTTGGCAGTGAAATTTAGAAGTGGTCAGACTAATTATTGTAGTTGGTTTGAACACTTTCTATGAAAGTAGCGACAGAGCAGTGAAGTGCTTATCACATCCTGTCTGTGAGAGTAATGTTGCCGGGTGGAAAATAATTTGTCACCCACACGGACGTGGAGAGGCTTTTGAACTGTATTCTGAAAGGAAAGTGGGGACTGGGTATGTCCTGCTCAAACATGACAGCGTTAATCCATTTTAGGCTTGATCTGGCTCCTGTAAATGTAGACTATACCAAAAGGAGTCGGATACTTAATGGAGTGATACATGGAACCGACCGGTTTTCCTGCATCTTTAGCGACCGATCTTATGCACGAGTTCCACTTGAGTTCAGGGTTTAGTTTAAGGCCCAATAATCGCTCAAGGAACGGGGCCTTCCTGAAAGAAACCTTCATTCATTGTTACTGGTAATAGTTTATGGTCCTTTCGGCAATGAGGGAATTTTTTTTCAAGGCACTGAATATAACCAATGAGTTTTTCACTCACTATGGCCCCAGAGCTAAATCGGAAGAGAAATCAGTTGCCTGTACATATTCTTCATATACGGACAAAATATATCATGAATAAAAACACTCAATATGAAGATAATGTTATCAAATTTCGGAACAATCAAGGAAAAAAAAACTACACGAAAATATGAAACGACACGTTAATGTTTAATGATACGTTAAGACGGGATATACGGGAAATGAAGAAACTGATATAACATTAAAAAAAACAGTTGCCTGTATATATTCTTCATATACGGAAAAAAATATATCATGAATAACAATAACGACTAAAAGCATTATGAATAAAAACACTCAATATGAAGATAATGTTATCAAATTTCGGAATAATCAAGGAAAAAAAAAAACGACACGAAAATATGAAATGACACGTTAATGTTTAATGATACGTTAAGACGGGATATACGGGAAATGATGAAACTGATATAACATTAAAAAAAACAGCAAATTCCCGTGATGGTTGCTTTAAAATGCCGGCACGCTTAATCTTTCACCGGAAACCTGTAAATGATCAGAATATAGAAGAAATCAGGAAAGCCTTAACAAAAGACTTGTATTTGTTTAATACCCAGTATAAATATATTTAAGCAAGGTGAAATGATATATAAATGCTTATATATTGAGAAAAATTTGGGGAGATATATGTATGACAAAATGGAAAAGGTTTTCGTCTGACGCGTTTCCTTCTTTTAGGAAATTCATATGACGAAGTTTTTTCTTGTTGCTGCGACTAAACATGCGCACGAACGAGAGACGCTGGGAATAATTCAAAAAATAAATTTAAAAGAGCAGACCAGATCGTGCTATCAATCCACAATAGATGACAACTCTGAATTCAAAACTTGTCAACTCCCACAATCTGTATCATGCTTATACGCAATTGTCAGGTCTGAAGATTGTGTATAATCATGAGAGCTCGAAAATGACCTGACGATTGGATGCAACCATGAAACAGATTGAAACCGCTGGGTGTTGACTTTAATGTACACTTATATATATATATATATATATATATATATATATATATATATATTCTAGTAAAGTCCTGCTGTGTATCATTTTCAGTTGGTAGTAATCCTAGGCTGAAAAACTACTATCACAGGAACAAGCAGGTTTAGAACCGGGCGAAGTACAAGGGAACAAGTCTTCAATTGTAGAATCTTTGAAAAGAAACACCTGCAACATCAGAAGAACGGTTTCCACAACTTTGACGATTTCAAGAAAACGTTTTATCGTCTATGGTATGACGGTCTTAGGCAAATCCTTACCGAATTCACTTTAGCCAAGTCATCCAGACCCTATATAAAGATGCCACCAGCGCAGTTCTTCTGGGAAAACAAATGGTGATGCTCTTGGGGACAACTATCGATGTGAGAAAGTGTCGCGTAATTTTATCCATATTGTTTCTCCAATTTTTAGAAAGAATCATGAAAGAAGCCCTCAACATGATCCTTCAATCTCTATCAGTGGTAGACTCGTCTGTAACCTACGTTTTGCAGACGATATTGACCTCATAGCAGGTAGTAACAGTGAGTTCCAGGACTTGACCAAGAAACTTGTTGAAAGGTCAGGATTATATTAAATAGAGGTTGACTCCGAGAAAATGGTGTATAACACAAACATTAACAGGTGTATCAACATTACCATGAACTGGAATTCACTGGAGTAGGTGTTCAGTTTTAAATACTTGAGAGTAATCTTGTCTGACGATGGTACCTGCAGCTCGGAAATCCCCACACCGATTGCTGCAGCCATGACAGCGATGTCCAAATTGGCAAGAATATGGAGGCGCAAATTCAACTTTCAAACGAAGTATGGACTGTAAAAATCGCTGGTAGTCTCCATTCTCTTACGTGGATGAGAAACTATTGGCAGAAACGGGAAGAGAAATGCATGAGAAATCTCCTTGGCATCTTCTATTGGGAACATAAAACCAATTTGTTTCTGTGGAAAAGGGTTGAGAGTTTTGTGGAACCTCTTCTCGCCACTGTCAGAGTGAGAAAAATAGCGTGGTTTGAACACGTTACAAGGCACGAAAGTCTGTGACAGACCTTTATGCAAAGCACCGTTGAAGATGGACGTAGGAGAGGACGCCAACGCAAAAACTGGTGACACAATGTTACACAATAGACAACTATGACTACATCATGAAGGCTGCCGTTGATAGACCGATATGTAAAAGATTCAATATATATATATATATATATATATATATATATATATATATATATATATATATATATATATATATATATATAACCAGAAGTAATGAGAACGAGAATAATGTAAAATCTATTTCCTATGAGTCGAGATGCAAATAAGGCATGGAAACAAGAATACATTTTGTAGTGGGTAATTGTTTTTGTCCACATGTAAAAATGTAGAATATGTATATATATATATGTGTGTGTGTGTGAGAGAGAGAGAGCGGGCGTGTGTTCGTGTGTGTATGTGAAACATTTATATGACAGACAAACTCATGGATTGGATTGGATCTGCAAGCCTTGCATCTGCCATCGTGTACCCCTGTGTTCAGTTGACAATCTGCATTCATACATACATACATATATACATTTATATATATATATATATATATATATATATACATACCAGGGTTTACACAAATGAAACTCCTTTGTTAAATTTTCTCCATATATATATATATATATATATATATATATATATATATATATAATTTAAGATTTAAAACTGACGAAGATACTTTCATATAGTGTTCAATATTAAAAATAGACTATTGATAATATTTATATATATATATATACACGCAGGATTCTTTTATATATATATATATATATATATATATATATATATATATATATATATATAAAGGAATGACATAGCTATAATTGCCCAATTTTAAAGGGAACAATTAGAGTTAAGTATTTATTTTGTATATATAAAAATTATATATATATATATATATATATATATATATATATATATATATATATATGTTCCCATAGATTGATCCATTCATAAATGTCAGGTACATTTTTTTCAGGCGGAAGTAATTATTGTTTAATACATTCTTTAAAATTTCCTTAGGCAACGGCACTTTTCAGAACTGAAGAATATTGATTTGTTAGCATTTTATAAGACGTTAATTCACTTAGACTTTATTTACAAATGTTCATTTAAAAAGATGCTGACATCATTGATAGTTGCATAGTCGTTTTTTCAATATTTTTTTAACCTTTTCTTTAAATATTTTAAACTAGACAAATTGTTTTCATCCAAATGTCTTGCACCTTTATAAGTCCATCCATTGAATATTCTTTCAACATCTGGTTTCCTGTTTCTGTTATGTCTCTTTATATTCTAGATCAAATAATAATAATAAAAAAAAAAATCTGCAATGCTGTCGGACAGGATTTGGCATCTCGGATTCACTTAATTCCACACCGTCGTTACGTAACTTCCCTGCGCTCTTTCTCCAAATTTTTCGGCGGCAATTTTCAGGTTGGCTGACGACTTTGGTACTTAAACTTCATGTATTTAAACTCAGTACTAGATTGTCAATTAAATGTAATCGGTCTATTATGAAAGTATATTTTAATATGAAAGGTATATTTTAATAGTTTTTTTTCTCTCACACTTCGCGCTTAAGTAACGCTCTATCAGTTTCATTCTTTCCTCTCAATAAAAATATCCAAAAAACATGTAGACCGACAATCATCTTCAGTCTTCTGCAATCCTGTTATTTTTGTTCTCTTTTCTACGCAGCAACATAGCATAGCTTGGCGTGAAATGGTTAAAACAAAGTTTTCGGATAGTTTCATATAAGATTTTCGTTCTTCTTACTACTACTATTACTACTACTACTACTATTACTACAAAGACTACTACTACAAAGACTACTATTTCTACTAATACTTCCTAATCTTTATCTTCTTATTACTTTCATGTTGCTGTTGTTGTTGACTTTGTTGTTATGATCGCTTTCTTGTTTTCTTTATAGCGTTTGAACTCTAGTCTGGACGCATGATGAATGTTACATTCAAAGGCAGACTATTCGAGCGAGTTCTCCTCTCAATTGTGGCCTGTTAAATACGTGTTTCCGGTTGTAAATTGCGACTGACAGCCGGTTACATCACTGGGCATTCTACCAAGATTAGCACCTTCTTCGGTATGGCTTTACTAATACTAACTTTTGCTTATCCCCAACTCCAGTTAAATCATCATTAATTCATGATGATCGTCATCATAATTCTGTCTATGTTTCTCTGTGTTTCTATCAACATTTATTCAGCATCATGTACTTTGTTCTTTCATTCCTCATCGAACTATTTAGATTTGTTGATCCATAAATGAAAGGTGTTCCAATAACTTGGACCGATTTTAAATGTGAATTAAGTTTAAGCGTCTAATGATTTATTTCTTTTTCTTTCAGACTTAACAAGTTAAAACTTTCGCAATTTCAGTCATAGAAAGATTAACAATCTAGCAGCATGTTAACGTTATCTAAGCCTATTACGAAAACGGAAGTACAATGGCTTTATTGAATGAGAAGTTCCCAGGTCGCATCATCTCTCCAAACAGTGACATCAAATTGACCCCCAAGATCGTGCAACGTGCGACTTTAGATTTCTTCCTTTGGGGTCATCTCAAAAGTAATGTCTACGCCAACAAGCCAACAGCAATTCAACAGCTGAAGGATTCTTTAACTGCTAGAAATGTCTGACGAGAGCAATGCTGTCCATGAATTGTGTGTTGCCTAATATCTATCATCATGGAATGAATTTAGGCAATGTAAGATACTTCACGATACGTATCTATCTATCTATCTATATATATATATATATATATATATATATATATATATATATATACTAGCAGCATGGCACGGCGTTGCCCGTGCTTGATTCAAAAATCGTACCACACATACAGCAATCGCTATCACTTGACATCAAATATGTTTGCCCTTTCTTGCCTTTAAAGGAGTGCCCTTTGCCGTGCTGATGTTGCTACATGCCTTACTTCTTTCCTATCTCACTCTGCGATTTTTTTCTAAGCTTAATACTAAACATTAAATCTGTTACGAAAAAAGAACTAAACAAAATGAACACAAAATGATAAGCTTTGAAAAAAAGGACTCGTTACTGGAAAAAACCGAAAGAAAAAAGAATGTTAACAACAAAAACTTTTTCACACCCAACCCAGATTTGCGGAATGAGATTCAACGTTTAAGCAAGCGAACGAGCTAATTGGAGTAAAGTGCCATGGAGATGTAAATTTTTCCCACTTGTGACGAATGCAGCTATCGATTGTTTTTCCCGCTAAGTTGGAGCATGTGTATGTAAATTTTGGTTCAAATCCGTCGAAAATTGAGGCCGTGTATTCGTTACACACACACACACAGATACTGCCTTTTATATATATATATATATATATATATATATATATATATATATATATATATATATATATATATATATATATATATATATATATATATATATATATATATGCGCACGCACACACACACTCGCTAGAACAATTACAACTGAGTAATGCGTTCGATCCTCACTGGGTGCACTATACTTTCGACCTTGTGGCAAATCTAGCTACGCTTGGAAAATCACTAACTATATATATATATATATATATATATATTGGTTACATGCGCTTGATTTGCCCTTCCTTGCTAAAGAATATATATATATATATATATATATATATATATAGAGAGAGAGAGAGAGAGAGAGACTGTTTTTTTGTTGAACTATTATTTATAAAAGAAGGAATGCCACACAAATTTTAATCTTTGATCCTTTGGATAAATACAAAAATGGTGTTACTGCTTGCAATAATTTGGCGACACTACTTATATGCATTCATATATATATATATATATAGTCTTTCCCCCTTTCAGAAAAGTACGCACAATCACTCACACATGTTTTAAGATGCACACAGAAGATAATTTAATGTTTTTTTGCTTTTTTAAAAAATTACATATATTAATGCATTATTACGATCAGATAAATTGTTCCCGGACAAGATAACATTCAGATTATTAGGTGTGTGAGTTTGTGCCAATACACACACACACACACACACACATATATATATATATATGTAGAGAGAGAGAGAGGTAGATAGATAGACAATATAAAATAAGCTTAAAATATTAAATGAACTGAGGGGTTAATGGTAAAGTCGCCAAAACTTAATTATAATATGATAATATTAGCATTATCGAATCCGTTACTTAGAATTTCATATAACAACTATCACTGATATCCTCCTGATGAGTGTTATTAAATGAAATGCTAAGTAGCGAATTTTGATATTGATATATATATATATATATATAACGTCATCCACAGACAGACTGTTTCGCAGCTCATCAGTGTGGCTAGACATCTGTTTACCTCTAGCTAGGATCGAAACCCGACTGAATTGGAGCCAGTCGGAGATTCTACCACTAAGCCGTCGGCGCACGGCAGGGGTGTAGTTGGATTTTTAGCGTATTTATTTTTAGAAACACGCCCAGTGATCGACAGATTCAATTCGCTATGCGAAGAGTCTCGCTATATTAGCTATAAGTCACTGTTTACAAACCCATACCTACTCCCTAGAGAGCTCAAATGGAATATATATATATATATATATATATATATATATATATATATATATATATATATATATATATATATATATATATATATAACTTTAAAGATTTGACAACATTGGATTTTAAATCCTAATTTCATTGTTAATTATAAGATCTGATATGTTAAAATTTGAAATACACAAAAACTTTAAACTCACCAACTTATGGAATGACGAAAAATAGATGTTTGAGTCTAAACGCTCACATTCTGGCCGCAACATTGATATTAAAAGTTAATCATAAGTATATGGAATATTGTTAAATATCTCGGGTCATTAATCGATGTTTTTCTTACAGATGAGTGTGTTATCAAGCAACACTCTCTTCCACACAGGCAAAACATCTCCAGTCACAAGCAGATGAAAGATGATTTCTATGAATGTATTGCTTCTATGAAGAAAAACTGCTGATTAGTTCCCAAGATGGCAGAAATTTATGTAGGATGATATGAACGTTATCGCGTGAATAAATAAATAAATATTTTTTCTGGGAATAATATTTATTTGTTTTGAATAAATCGATAATTTCATGCTGAATAACTTGATATTAATTCCTTAATTATTATCACCCATGATAGACATCCACACCTCACCCCATATATATATATATATATATATATATATATATATATATATATATATATATATATATGGGTAGAGTGTGTCTTTATTGTGTGGTGCTTAATTTACATATCAGTTACATGTTGAACGCCATGAATATTTATAAATATCGAACGTCTTTTCATATGAATAGATAAGTACAATTTTTCCCTCTCTAACCTGCAGCGTGCTTCCTTTAATAAAGATAAGGCGGACAACAGGTTCAACTTTATGGATTTTTCCGCTGAATGTCTGTAATGAAATCTTTATCATAAGGATTCAAAAAGAAATTCCCGCTTTTTGATTGCATAAAAGATGCACAACGTATGCTTGTCAGATGAGTTAGCATTAGCGGTTTTAAACTTTCATGTCGGCGGCGATTCACATTCTCCTACAGATATCGCTTGATAAACAAACTGAATTTAAAATGATTTTGAAAAAAAAAAAAAAAAAAAAAGAAAAAGCTGTACGATAGACTTTATTAAAATTCATTTCAAACAATTAATTTAATTTTTCGAATAGAATTATTTTTCTGAAAACATTTTCTAATACCCTTTATTCGTTGTGTCAACTGAAATAATATCACTTTTTTCTTCTAAAAAATGTAACATAATTATAGTCTTAGACATATTTCGTCAGTTTTTTTTAAAGCATAATACAATTATTGATTCAACATAAGATAAAGTCATAAATAATTTCCATGTTTTATTAGATATAAAACTTCGCTGTAGGTTAATAAAATACGCGATTAGAACTGATGAAATGACGATAGAACAGTAAATCTTTAGTAGACTAACATTTCACACTTTATCAGGAGAATGACAAGATAGAAATAAAAGTCACAATCCATTTAATAGGGTCGTCCTTTGTATGACGATAAACTACATACGCCAGCAAGCCCTCTGATCGTGAGGTTTTGAGAAGTCTGAAATTAATTGCTGTTTTTCCCAGGTCCACCCTCACGCAGGGTAGTAGCACCTTTTAGGGTCTCATCTATGGGCAAATAGTTAACTCAGAAAATGCAGTGAAAACAATATTAATGAATAAAAATATTTTTTGTAATGAAAATAACAGCAATACATTTTTGAAAAAAAATTGCAATACATTTTTGAAAAAACTAAAAATTACCAGCAATACATTTTTGAAAAAACTAAAAAAAATAAAAGCAATACATTTTGGAAAAAAAATAAAAATAAAAAAAAAAGATTACAAGCAATACATTTCTTTGAAAAAGAAATTACCAGTAATGCATTTTTGAAAAAAAAAAAATTCCAGCATTGCACTTTTGAAAAAAAATAAGATTACCAGCAATAAATTTCAAAATAAAATAAAAATATGAATAAAAAATTACAAGCAATACATTTTTGAAAAAAAATACCAGCAATACATTTGACTCTCGACAAAATTCCTCTTTAGAAAATACTTCAATGAAAACTGATATACAAACTTATTTCTAACAAAGAATGCATATTCCATTCATACGATCCTATCCTAATCGGCATTAAATATGTTGATATGCCGTAAAACAAAATGAAGCTGACCGTATAACATGGTAATGATTATCGTAATATTAACCATTTCCCCATAACTAAACATTTGACATTCTTTAAACAATCAACCTGTCGGTTGAAATTTATACAATCTTTCTCGTGAGACGATTTTTCAGGAACATGGGTGTTACAAGCTGTTATCGCTTTTTTCAGTATTGATGGGAGTCTCTTTTCTTAACCTTTTGTTTGCAGCAGTGTGGAATATCAACATTTTGAATATGTTATTATTTTCTCTTCGAATTACACGTGATATCTATTTTACTTGATGCTTCTGTTGGTGTTCCTCAAGAGATGCGATTTCGTTTAATTTGTAGCGTTCTTTCTTTATGGTTCTGAATTGCCAGTCCACAACATTCAAACAAGGATGACATTTGCGAAGGCCCCCCAGACTTCACTCGCTCAAAGCCTTTTTAACCATTGGTCAAAGAAATCGGTTGTATATAGCTGACAGTTTAGATATTCCTGAACGGCTTTGGTACCAGGAAACACATCCATATGGAAGTCTCTTTCTGACGAGCCGATTTAAAAATATTATTCGGGGTTTCAGATTGATGTTGCGGTGTTCGGCATTTCTTCCTTCTGGCTCAGATATTATATGTTCAATTTCTTTTGCTCATATACTAACTATACTCTGCATATATACATGCACAGATATTACGAGAATGACACTGAGCACGAAAACATTCCATACGATATACTAAAAAAAACCCAATACAGGTTTTCTAAAAAATAGTACTCAAAATAAAATTTTCTGAAATAGAAAATATAACACAGTATTGGAAAGAAAGCCTTGATGCCATATACTCTTGATTCCATAAAAAAATAATTCTGTTTTTAGATCAATTATAAGAAATTTAGTATAGGAGATAAGGAAATTGAACTGCACTGATGTTTGTATTGATCAGCTCTGCAAATGGCTACATAAGCAAAATTTTAATCTAGAGAATTCAATTAAAATTCCCGAATAGCCTGATCAGATGTAAACTTTTATATGAGACGCCAAATTCGTCCAGAATTATCTAAACTCTCATCTGTATTTAACCATTTTTTCGGTTTGATTTGGTTTAATTTGTTTAACAGCATATCAACTTTTTACGTGTTATTTAATGCTGGAATTTTGTTTTCTTGTGAGATTTGTTAATTTGTTTTTCAAAAAGATATATTACTAGTAATTTTCTTTCCAATAATATATTGCTGCTAATATTATTTTCCAATGATGTATTGCTGGTAATTTTTATATTTTCATGATTTGCCACCAGTGTGGGAATTCATTACTTGCCCATAGCTAGGATCTTAACAAGTACTACAACCCCAGGTCAGAGTGGACCTGGGAACAACAACAATTAAGAGGTGATTTGACGCTCCTCAAAACCTCCTGGTCAGAGGCCTTGCTGCTGGATGTAATTTATCGTCATATACAGGACAGCAACTTTTACAGATCACAGATAAAAAAATAACTTTAGCATGGACTATCCGACTACGAAGCACACTCAGAAGTGCTACACAATCCCAAACAACATAGTGCTACAAATGATTGAAATCATATCGGTTAAGTGAACTCGACAGCAGTAACAGCTAAAATAATTGACTGATTTTTTTGTACGGCTTATCAACGTTCTGAAGGTTATGTAAAGTCAGATCATATTTTATATTGTAAGATTATTTTGTATTTTTAGATAATAATAGTTTAGTGATATGTCTTACTAATTAACCCATAGCTGCTGCAAAAATAGGCGTATTCATACGTTTCCCAAGGGTATTTGCGCGTAAGTGAATGTAACGAAATTAGTAGAAATTGGAGCTCTCCGATCAAAAATCCTTGCTATGATCTATCACACAATCATCACATCTAAGCTAACATAACCTGATATTCCCAAGCGGTCAAGCATCGAGGTATTAACCAGACCCTTACTAAAATGAATAAAACTTGTAACTCGTGAATAATAATATAGTGAAGATGTGGAGTTTGCCCATCGCTTCAAAAAACAAAAAAAGAGCTTTTGATGGAAATCAAAATATATATTTCTATCTATAAAAGGCAGGATGTGTGTATGTGTGTGTGTAACGAATGCACGGCCGCAATTTTCGACGGATTTGCACCAAAATTTACATGCACATGCTCCAAGTTAGCGGGAAGGCCAAAACCGACTTTGCATTTCCCAACTCCCATCGATAGTGGAAATAATCGATTTTTTCATACTTCTACAAAAGTTTTCCTGTAGTTTGCGGCCATTTTGTACTGGCCAGAGTGAGAGCCTATATGTGGCTGCCACGAATAGGCAGGAAGATTCAATTGGCCAGCGTGAGAGCCAACAGCTGACTGACACGAATGTTAACTAGCATGCTAGCATGCAAAAAAATCGATAGCTGCATTCGTCACAAGTGGGTAATATTTTAATCTCCATGGCACTTTACTCCAATTGGCTCATTCGCTTGCTTAAACTCAACGTTGATTCTGATTCCGCAGAACTATTTTGGGTGTGAAAAAGTATTTGTTGTTAAGATTCTTTTTTCATTCGGTTTTTCCAGTTACGAATCTTTTTTTTTTTTTTTAAAGCTGATCGTTTTGTGTTCATTTTGTTTAGTTCTTTTTTCGTAAGAGATTTAATGTTTAGTATAGAGCTTAAAAAAATCCGCAGTGTGAGATAGGCAAGAAGTAAGGCATTTAGCAACACCAGCACGGCGAAGGGCACTCCTTTAAAGGCAAGGAAGGGCAAACATATTTTAAGTCAAGTGATAACGATTGCTGTATGAGTCGTACGATTTATGAATCAAGCACGGGCAACGCCGGGCAACGCCGAGCCATGCTGCTAGTAATATATATAATACTGGAAACGAATTTCTTGAAATACTGTTTTAAATAAATTTCAGCCGAAATTAACATTGTCTTCTCGAATAATGAATACCGAATGTTTCCTTATAAGGAAACGGTTAACATTACCATGGCATTACCAGCAGATTGACATGTACATTAATTGTAGGTTCTATGCACCGTGGCGCCATTATAGTGACAGAATTCAGTCCTGATGGTAGAATCCATTAGACTTGGACCGTAATGGCTCCAGAAAGATGGATACAATAAATAAAAGTAGACCTTTTGTAATCTGAGCCAAGAAGCGAAAGCTCAGATCGCCCTTTTTTAAAAGAAAAGGGCCTTTTATTTATCTGAACTTGTAAAAAACTTACTGGTCTGCTCACGTTGCTGTTGGTGCGCTTGTCGTAGCCACCGTCGGACCCAAGTGACGACAGCTGAGAGTGTGGCATAAGTAAAGAGGAAAACAGCGGCTGTCGTTGGGGGAGACGAAAGGAAGTCCGAAGCGAAGGCGTGTAAAAAAAGCCCCTAAAAAGCAAAAAAAAAAAAAAAGCAACGTACACAGTGTTTCGAGTTGAGGGTTGATAGGGATATGAGGTTGACGATGTTCTATGTATGGTGTTCAGGGTGTTAGCGGATGTGAAGTCTGGGGTTTTGAGGGAGCTGATGACCTAAAGCGGCTGAGATCTCCTTGGCGTGCACAGATTCCACAATTAGGTATAGACACACGAGATTTACATGTTTTCTCGGTCAGGTTGCCTAACTGATCTTACCAAGAGAAAACGGATCTCAAATTTATGCAACAATCTGTGTACATCTAATATATATATATATATGTGTGTGTGTGTGTGCGCGTTTGTGTGTGTGTGTGGTGGGATGGATGATTGATTGAAGTGTATCATCGCTTTGTTTTTTTTTTTGTTTTGTACAGGCCTACGTGTAGATATAAATAAGCCGGAATAAATATGGGGGATTTTTATATATTAGTCAGTATGTTTGATTATTTTAGTTATATTCAAACAATATCAGGCCTAAGAGGCATTCAGGATAGAAGGTAACAGTGTGGAAATATATTAGCGTATGAAAGAACAAGCATTAGGAGTATAGGGCTGAACCAGACTTCAGAAGGAAACGTATACATTATTCGAAACAGGAAACTAGGTATAAACCATCTACTCCTGTTCAAAAGACCGGTGTTAGGTTTAAATATCTTTACACGTGTAAATCTATCTATCTATCTATCTGTCTGTCTGTCTGTCTGTCTATCTAACTTGATCTGTTCAGTATCTCTGTTTGTTCAGTATCTATCTATATATCGATCTATCTATCTATCTAACCTCCCTTGCATTATCTATCTATCTATCTATCTATCTATCTATCTATCTATCTATCTATCTTACTCTGTTCAGTATCTATCGATCTATTTATCTATCTACGGGATAATTTCTTATATAGATTTTTATATATCAGGAAAATATTAGGCAACTGAATAACAAAGCGGAAAATACTGTGTAACGCGTTTCGTCATCTAGAACGCCTTCATCAAAGTAAAGTAATGTTTATTCTTGAAGGAATTATATGCTCATAGTAGCGGAGCCCGGGGGGGTAGGGACGTCAGCCTTCATGATAATTATGTATCGGGGGAAAACGCTGATGACGTCGAAGTGCTGAATTTTACTTTTGTTTCGTTTTAGATTTAAGATTTAAATTTTTGACATTTAAACTTTTGCGAAGTAAAATTTTGAGTATCTAAATTTTTAGCTTTAAATTTTTTTGAGTTTTAAATTTTTGAGTTACTTTTGTTCTTTGTCTGGACCCCATATTGTCATAACAGGCCTGCCAACAAAGGTGAAATGTTGTATGTATCTCGACGCAAATTTAAAATTCAGCTTTTCCACATCATCTGAGTTATTCCCTCGTACATAATCATAACAGAAGCTCGCGTTTACATCCCAACCTCCATACACATACATATTTCCATTAAAAAATAAACATTATTTCGTTCGTTGAAGTTTTTCTAGAGAACAAATCTCGTTATAGCATAGTTTCTTACTTTTTCATTCAATTGCCTGCTTGCCGATCTATCTATCTATTTGCCTCCTTGCTTGCCTATCTATCTATCTATCTATCTATCTATCTATTTGCCTCCTTGCTTGCCTATCTATCTATCTATCTATCTATCTATCTATCTATTTGCCTCCTTGCTTGCCTATCTATCTATCTATCTATCTATCTATCTATCTATCTATTTGCCTCCTTGCTTGCCTATCTATCTATCTATTTGCCTCCTTGCTTGCCTATTTATCTATCTATCTATCTATTTGCCTCCTTGCTTGCCTATCTATCTATCTATCTATCTATCTATCTATCTATCTATT
>OZ010579.1:51022594-51030094 GCA_963932145.1 Acanthosepion lycidas | reverse complement strand
AAAATATATCCTTATTTAAAGATATGATAAAGTTATACCAATTGTATATTAAATATTAAATTAAACAAATCCTCCCTACTCTAAATTGCAATCAATTTTCAATGGCAAAACATATTTTTTAAATTCGCTTCAAGCTAAATTTTTCCTCGTCTCCCTAAATTACATTAGTAGAACAATTAGTTGCCATTGTTAATACGCATCTGATATATACACGCATTTTATGTATATTTTTTTAACAAAGAGTGATTTCAGCATAAACCACGATAGTTAATCTGTATAATTATTTTCGAAGCATATTTTAATGAATATTTCTTCTGTGATATATAGTTTTATTTATATTATACAGTTTGTCTAACATACATATATATATATATATATATACATATATATATATATAGTCGTCAAATAACAAACGTTACGGCCTTTTTATATACACAAATCCCTTTCATAAAGAGATATAATAAAAGAATAAAATAAAAAAATAAATAAATCTCCATAGACATGAGCGACTATGCGAAAACTTCCTCCGTCGTAAATTTAGCTACCCCCATCTTACCCTGACCAGGCATCTATGAAAGTAACTCTATACTGATACAAATTATTAACACCCCACTGCTGCTATTCTAAACAATCCGCCCTTGATGTTACCATGGAAATTTTTGATTTCAATTCTGACTATACTATTAAAACTCGTAAATTTCAGAAATAAGTCATTCCCAAAAGAATTTCGCTTGAAGATGGAACAAAGCCTACTTTAACTCAAGTTAATTCAAATATTATTTTGAAGTTTTCGGCTCTTGTTTTGAAACATGAGACCTCTTATGTAGCGAGTTGGAATCATATTTTTAAAATAAATAATTATATATATATATATATATGTATATATATAAGTACTATTTCTGTTTTCTGTTGATAAAGATTTATGTACAGATTATTTATATATGTCTTGTAAAAATTTAGTCGTAAATTACCAAAGGCTATAGATTTTGTAATAAATATTGTTGTCATCTGCTATTTCACCTAGCTATAAATTAGTTGAATGAACGAAACAAAAACAATTGAATTATCTACATAATTTTTCCCGCTTCTTGCTCTCCAGTCAAATTTGAACTTCGAAGACTTAAATGCAATGTCAATGGTTGCTGTCTAAGTTCCTGATTCCTGTACATTTATTGTTCTCTCTTCGTAATATCTTTTTTCCATTATCCGTTCACACTTTGTGGCTTTATTCTCTTGGCTTGGGTGAAATGATTAAATCAAAAGTCAAAATAACATATTTATTAATATGTGCTTGAATCTGTAACTATTTAAAAAGGGAAAAATAGCAAGTTTGCTGAATTGATTATTATTATTAGCGTTGTTGTTAATAATAATAATAATAATAATAATAATAATAATAATAATAATAATAATAATAAAACTGAAGGTTTTATCCTTGCTGCGCAGGACCAATGCTTGCTAACTAGGAATTATCAAGCACATATACTAAAATATTGTGTCAGCCCAAAATGCAGATTCTGTGATAAATATCCAGAAACGATTGATCATCTTGTATCAGGTTGCACGATGTTGGCACCCACTGAATATAAAACCCGACATGACAGAGTGGGCCAATATCTGCACTGGAAAATCTGCAACTTCAATGGGAAGGAAACTGAAAGAAACTGGTATGAACACCACCCAGACCCGGTTACGGAGATAGGACCTGTTACAATTCTATGGGACTACACAATACACACTGACAGAACAATCAAGGCCAACCGACCAGATATTGTTATTAAAGACCACAAACAAAAACGGTGCCCCCTTATTGATATGGCAGTCCCTATTGACTGCAATGTATCTTTGAAGATATTCAAAAAGCTGTCAAAATACAAGGACCTTGAAATAGAAATCTCGAAAATGTGGCATATGGGAACATCACCAATCCCTGTTGTAGTTGGAGCCCTAGGACTGGTTGGAAAAGATTGCAGTAGTAATTGAAGGGATTCCTGGAAGTCCATGCCTCAAGGAGATATAAAAAAATTGTTTTGAAAAGTACAGCCCACACTTTACGAAGGGCTTTATCTATGTAATTTTTTTTTTTTTTTTTATCAGTGGAAAGTGTCATGATGCCATTTCTAACCTTCGTTCCCTGGGTTGGACCCGGAAAGAAATGTGTAAACGCCAGAAATCAAAGAAAATAAAAATAATAATAATAATAATAATAATAATAATAATAGTAAAGACATGGCATGACAGGGTGGGCCAATATCTACACTGGAAAATCTGCAACTTTTACGGGAAGGAAACTGCATGGAATTGGTATTAACACCACCCAGCCCCAGGATCTGAAACAATTTTATGGGACTTTACAATACACACAGACAGAACAATCAAAAGTTAATCGCTTGATCAAAGACCACAAAAACAGAATGTGCTTCCTTATTGACATAGCAGTCCCTACAGAATGTAAAATATCTTTTTAAAAAAAACTATTAATACAACGATGTTGTCGTAAAAATTAAAAAAAAAATGTGGCACATGAAGACATCAGTAATTGCAGTTGTGGTTGGGGCCTTGCGTTTGATTAGGAAAGGTTCTGATAGACTTAGTGAAGGGTTTCCTGGTATCACATACCTTAAAGAAATACAAAATATTGTTATTACAAGCAGAGCACACACCTTACGAAGAGCTTTATTTATATAGAAATGTGTGTGATCTGAAGTTGTCTTATTTTTATTTTTTTACAGAAATATTCAGTGAAAATGTCATGATGCCATTTCTGACCTTAGGCCTCTTGTTTTTACCCGGAAGGAAATGAGTATACAACAGAAATCAAAGGAAATAATAATAATAATAATAATAATAATAATAATAATAATAATAATAATAATAATAATTCAAATGTTAGAGTATTATTCAGTTGTTTCCACATAATGTAGCTATGCTTAGAGTCTGGTGTTAAAATGTTTATACAAAAGTTTTAGAGAGGTAAAATAATTTCTATGACAACTTAATTTTTTTCTGTTTGTAGGATGGCTATTTGGCTAGTAACAGTAAAAGAGCGAAGGGATGATGTTTGAACAATTTGTATTCTCTGGTACCTTTATTCCTACTTTTTGTGGTTTAGCATGGTGGTTAACAGAATTTAGTTTGAGGTGATGAGAAACATCTGCGGACGATTCCAGCCCTTGTGAACGGAAAGCATTCTTTTGCCTGAGGGAAAGGACTTCGGCTAGAAACATGGAAAGGCCGGCCACATAAAAACACTCCACTTCAAACAATTCGACGGCGCTTGGCGTTTCAGTTTTGAAGTGGCTTTGGACATCGGGTTAGGGAGAAAAGCTTGATTGCCCTACTTGCCGCTTGCCAAGAAAATATCTCCGAGCTTTTCAATTTTCAATATTTAACCTTTGTCTCCTATTCTCTATTCGCTTCATTTTTCTTTCTTTCTGCTTTTCTTACACGTTGTTTTAAATATTTTGCGATTAATTTTAATGATTTTCCTCGATATATTTTCGTCTTTTTTTCTACTTTTTTTTTTTTGCTTCTTGGTTAAATTTTATCTTCTTTATTTTTTCTTCATTTTTAATTTTTTTTCACATTTGAAATTAAAGTGTTTGCTGTCTTACCTGTAAATATGGTTTTTGACGTTTTATCATGTTTTCCTTTTTTTTTTCTTTTCTTTTCTTTTCTTTTCTTTCTTTTGTTTCTTCTTTCTTTCATTTTATCACGATTTGCTCATTTCTATCTTCATATTTCGTTATGAGCTATTCCACTTTCTTTCTTTCTTCGTGTGTTTACAATATATCTAAATTTATTTTTATCCTAATCTTTTCACCCTTTCTTTCTTTTTTCTTTCTTTTCTTTTTCATGATTGCACAGTATATCTTTATTTTCATCCCGATTTTTCACCTTTCTTTCTTTCTTTCTTTCTTTCTTTTTTATTAAATTCTTTCAATATTTATTCATTTTTATTTCGACTCTTTCAGGTTTGTTTTTTCTTTCATTATTTATTAGGTTGGTGCAAAAATAATATCGTTTTCTCACATAGCAACATATGTGAGAAAACGACATTATTTTTGCACCAACCTAATATTTGTTTCGTTTTTCTTTCTTTTCTTTTCTTTTCTTGTCTTTTTCATGATTGCACTGTCTATCTATTTTTATCCCGATTTTTCACCTTTCTTTCTTTCTTTCTTTCTTTCTTTCTTTATTTGTTTCATTTTTCACGTATGTTTGCTTCTTTCTTTATTTATTTCGTTTTTCTTTCTTTCTTTCTTTCTTTCTTCATGTTTTCAAAATTTGTCTCTTTACTGTTACCCCGATCATTTCTTCTTTATTTCTTTATTTCTTTCTTTCTTTCTTTGAATCACATCTTAACTGATGTATATCCATCTGCATTTCTTTGTTTTTATTTATTCAATTGTCCTTCTTTACTTGTTTGTATTAAATCTTTTTTATTCCTATTTTTTAAATTATTTTCCCTTCGTCATAAGATTGATTCGCCATTGTTTTAAAGCATTTAGTTATTACCTGGATTGTTTTTTTTTGTTTTTTTTCTTCCTTTGTGTTATTTATTTTTCGACTCATTTATTCCTTATTTCTCTTTTTTCTTCAAGCGGTTCCCTTTCTCTCTCGTAGATTTTTTTTCATTTTAGCCTATGTTAACTTATATATATATATATATATATATATATATATATATATATATATATATATATATATATATAACGTAACCATCCCTGACAGAGCAGAAGACAGAGAGAAATTACTATAAAATCTAGAAAGTGCTTGAACGGACAACGGAAGGTCCAAAATTCGCTTGAGGATGAAATGGAACTAATGTCTTTAATTTAATTACAAAATTAAATTCGAAGCTTTTAGCTTCCATTTTTTAAACATGGTTAGAACTGTGTAGCAGAAAAAACATATTTTAAATCGATTAATTTATAATATTAATGCTCTGTAAATTTACATTGAGCACTATTTTATAAAAATATCTATAAGAACACCGGATTATATATCTTACTGTTCTTTCTTTTTTTTTACACACACACACACACACACACACACACACACACACACACACACACACACACACACGCATATATATATATATATATATATATATATATATATATATATATATATGGCTTCATTTTGATTTTCTACTATAATTATGATATTTGTCCAACCATATACCCATATTTCCTCTTATTAATATTAGCATAATATTTGAAAAGATATATGAAATGCCATGCTCTTCCGATAATCGTAGGGTTAATCTGAAATGAAATAAAAAGATTATCATTGGATGAAGTGCATAGGGAACGGATTAAAATAGAGACTGGATAGTTTCGTTTTGTGATATCTCAAATTGCGTCAGTGGTATTCACTAGTCTCTTAGTCAGAGGTATTCACTTGTCTCTTAGTAAGTTTGCTAAATTTTCTACTCTTTTTACGATTTAGAAAAGAAATAAAATAAAAAATCATAGAAATGTAGGCAAAGGTTCCATGCCCACTAGATTCAAAAGTGTATATTTTTCTTTGTCGGTAATCCTACCTCTCTACCCAGAATTTGGTTGGTACAGCCTAACCACCCAGAGCAGAAGACAGAGAGAGATTACTATAAAATCTAGAAAGTGCTTTAACAGACAACGGAAGGTCTAATACAAAAATCTGAAGGCACATTGGAATAGCGAATTATGCCTTCTAAATGTAAGGCTACCTATAATGAAACATCAATAGTTCGAGACAATAAGTAAAAAATTCTAAAATGGTATGTAATAACAATACTCCGATGTTGCAGTAAATGTTGGAAAATCTTCTCACAGATGAAGAAGGTCCTTGACGCAACATAGATGGAGATCTACAAATTATGCTGAGAATAAAATGAACTGAATCTGATAACACCATGGATGTATTAAAGAAAGGGGGTTTTTCTTCCGGATTATTCCAAGGGGATTGGCAGAGGAGGAGAATTTTTTTTCCCGTCGGAGTTGATGCTACTGATGTAGTATTTGTTCCTTGCCGGAGACTTCTCTCCTCCCTTGCTTTTCCTCTACTGTTGCGTAATATCTATTACGTAGCAGTGGTATGGCCGGCTATGACTAACTTCGACAAGCTAAGACCAGCGGCCCGAGTGGAAACACACGGGTCGCTACGTTAAAAAACCGACCTTGTGTCACAACATGACTCAGTGGGAGGAAATCAATTTAATCTCGGGTGTATTAAGGAAAACTGAAATAAAAAGGAGACTTATATTTAGAATCAGAAAGAGACAGATGGTATTTCGAGAAGCTGTATTTAGGAAGGAGGGTATAGAGGGTACGTTTATATTAATGAATATGACACTCACAGGGCAAATTTAAGGCAAGAGAAACAGTACGGAAGAGCTTGTGTAAATGAATGGCAGAACAAGGACTAGGGTGGATAGAAAAACGACAAAGATTGAAATGAACTAGAAAGTATAATACGTTGTTGAGAACCATGATCGCGCTGAAGGCATACAGTACACGCAAAAAAAGACTAAGGGATGCAGTTAACTGATGGAAAGAGAAAATATATGACTCAGAAGCGAGTCAAACTTGAAAAGACGCCGTAGAATGGATAATTCAATTCGAACGAGATATATAGAAAGAGGAAATGAAATACAGGAAGTAGAAAATAGGTTATTTATGGCCAACAGGCAGGAAAGAATAGGAAACACCCCACAGAAAAGATAAGGTTATAAGACAGAGTATTGTGAGTCTAAGACATGGTGGAGAATAGCATAGACACGATCATCAACTGAGAAGGTGAGACACGTTTTGATCAGACAGACTAATCGAAAAAGCTGCTACTGCTTATACTGTTAATTGTGACGATGATGATGATGATGATCATCATCATCGTCGTCATCATCGTCGTCGTTTCATCATCACCATCAACGTCGTAATCATCGTCGTCATCGTCATCATCATGGTGATGATTGCAATGGCTTAGTTTTCATCGTCCTAGGAATGATGCTAAACTAAATCTGGCAGCAAGGCCTCTGAGCGGGAGATTCTGTTTTTTTTCCGGTTTGTGGAACAACGTCTCAGTTGCCGTTGATCCCAGGTTTCCCTTGATATTGCGTGGCAGCCCCTTTTAGCGTCACAGCAATGGTTAAGCAAAGAGCACCCAAACAAAAAATAACTATACATTTCTATAATAAAATCGTCAAAGATACATTTTTATAGTAAAATCAACAATATATTTCTATAAAAAAATCGCCAAAGATACATTTTATAGCAAAATTATGAAATTGTATATACAAAATTATGAAAGGATAAAAATCTATTTTATAATAAAATTACCAATAAAACATTTTTATAGTGAAATTACCAGCAATTCATTTTTTAAATTACCAAAAACACATTTTATCATCTACAAATTATATACGTCAAAATCATACCTTTAACATGAATGTACAGAATTATGTAAAAAATATATGTAATTGAAAGCATAAAATAGCGTACAACGGAGTGGTTGATA
>OZ010579.1:51012594-51017594 GCA_963932145.1 Acanthosepion lycidas | reverse complement strand
CTAAGATTGTAGCGGCTAAAGAAGCATGTTCGCGGTTGGTTGATCCACCAAACTGCTCTTGGAAAGAAGCTGCCCGAACTGAATTTCTTTATTCTTTGAAAATCCTTATTATTAAGGAATGAAGAATAGTATGAAGATGGTTCGCATCTAGGTTCTTAACTGCAAAGTTCTTTACTCTGTAAAAAAGGGATGAAGCTCATTAGGATATTTTCAATGGTAACTGTAATAATGTAGCGATAGACTTGACCTATTGTGCCTGTGAGGAAAGAGTTTCTAAGATAGAAAATGTTTCATCCCTTACAAAGCTTTGTAAATTCACTGGTGCAGCTTCTTCCGTTGTGGTGCAAGGCAAAGCATTTATCACTTTAGCATTTGGATTCGTGCCTATAATTTCAAACTGTCAGTCTGCATCAAAATCTAGATTTGAACTTCCATCTTCCATATTTTCTTCGTATTTTTTTTTTAAATTGATTCTATTTTTTTTTTGTTTTGCCTTTGAATTTTTACTTTGATATCTATCCCCCCTACCGTCTCATTCATTTCAATTTTGACCTGATATTTTTTTTTAGATTACTAGCTTTCAATTAATTACTTTTTTTCTAATTTTCACAAAGCATTCTATTGACCTACAGCTTGTCATTTATAGTGTTATTCTCATATAGGGAACATATTTCACGATTTAAAAGCTCCAGGAATAATAATAAAAAAAGAAAAAAGAACAGAAAACATCAAAATCGTTATTAATTGTTATATTTGTTAAATAGTTTTTTTTCTTCTAATTTAAAAAAATATTCGAAATTCCACATGAATATAATATTTTTTTATGGGCAAGACAAAATCTCGCACGATTTTACCCTGGGCGTGTTCGGGCAGAACTTAACACGAACTTTTCTTTTGATAACAAAGCCTTTTCTATTAATTACTGTAGTTTTTTTTGTTTTTTGTTTTTTGTTTTTTGTGTGCCGTAAACCTATTGGCTGTCGCTTAAGTGTCGCTATGTCTGAAATCCGTTTTCATTGTTTTATAAACAAACCATTGTTCAGCGAACCTAATTTCTCGGCTTTGTTTGTCTCTAGCTTCATTCTGTGTCGATTTTCTTCCTTATTTCATCTTTATTTTATCCTTTTTCTTTTCTTCTTCTTCTTCTTCTCACCATTATTATTATTATTCATGTTATTTTTGTTGGTATAGTTGTTTACATTTCAGCATTATGCTGATATCTATCCAACTACATCCCCATGCCTTATATATTAAAAAAAAAATCAATATTTATTATGTATAATTAGCATTAATTTTTAGCCAGACGCGTATAAATATATTCTGTCATAAAATGCGTCATTTTGCGTCCGTTTACCGAAGTTAAGCAAGGAAAAACTGTGTTGTTACTTAGAAGAGTGTTCATTTTCTTCGAATATCCGCGTCCCTTCAGGATCTGGGTCACCATGGCTCTCCTCGACTTCCTCTTTCGTTAGATTTGTTGTTCGTTGTTTTTCTCTGTTCTTTTAGTCTACAATATGTCCTGTAAGTGTAAATTTACTAATCCCTCTTTCCTCATTATGAAAAACTACTATAAACATATTTATATAAAAGACAGGGGGAAGCCACGTCAGGTCGGTGGATACGTGATTGAAGCCGGGATACCAGGTCAGGATCGATAACATTCCAGACCTTTCTTTGGATTTTGTCAAGAATCTCAAGATGTATAGCAGGAGCAGCGGACCAAATGTGGGAACAATGTTCTACTCATTAGCTAATGGTAGGTTTATAAATGTACAAGATGGATTATGGCGAGAAAAATTGTCTGTCACGTTATATTGAACCAACTTTCCTCGTAGCAGACTTAGCAGTTGATGCAATATAATAATTCCACTTCATGTTAATGGAAAATCTGAGACGGAAGTAAGGCGCGATGAGTCGTGCACCTGTAGGTCAATATCAGCCATGGTCAAATAGGTCACTAAGATGCCTAAAAGATTGAATTTTCGTTTTGGAGGCGATAAAATTTACAAGTCTTACAAGTTTTACTGCATGAAAAAATCGGACGTTATTTGTCATAATGAATTTAGTTTATCATTTCTTTTAAATTATTTTATATAGATATAGCTTTAATTAAATAAAGTATATAGATTTCTCAAGAAGATTTGAGCAAGAAATTCACACTCGAACACCATGAGTTTCCACGCGTTACATTCCTTGGTTACACCAATTTTGACCTTTGCAAATGGGCTCGGCCAGGCCACATACGCAAGGATGAATCATTTTAATTCTCTTCGTATTCTTGCTGTTTGTGGATCGGACTCTCGCCAGTATGTTTTCGGGTCACTACCATGTTGATCTTTTCAAGTCCAAGGTTAACAGCTATGTTTCGTACATAAACTCATGATCTGCCATTCTTTTTTTTTTTTTTGTTATGCTCGTACAACACCACACATTAACCCTCTACCTGTAGTGACTCTTAGGTTTTATGTTAAGTGAACAGTAGTAAAAATAACGCCTTACAAAATCAGAGTATTAAGAAACAAGAAAATGTCCTTAGAAACAAAAATAGTATTGTTGAACTGCTGTGTAATATCAATCCCACTTATGGTAGAGAACTAGTGCATAAATTCCTTCTAGATGAAAAAGAGTGTAGAAGCAATGTTTGTTTATTTACCGGCATATCAACTTCTTATGAGTCACTTAATGTCCAAATTTAAATTTCTTGAGAGTATTAACAATCTCTTTTAAAAAAAATTATTTCTGGTATTTAAAGAACATGAATTGTTTTTAAATTTATTGCTCGTACAGTATTACTATTAAAATGTATTGCTGTTTTGTCCCAAAAGTTCGTAAACACTTGCGAAAAATTGAATTTTTATGCAACACAATCCAGCACAATCGAGACAAGCGATGGATTCAGAAAGGGCAAGAGACACAGTCGGTTCCAAAACAAGATCGATTCGGCAAGAAAGTCATGTTATGCGTTTGGTGGAACTTTGAAGGAATCGTGGATTTTGAGTTGGTTCCGAATGGTCGTGCCATCAATGCCGAACTTTACTGTCAGCAACTGGAGCGGGTCTACGAAAAGTTGAAGCAAAAGTATCCGGCTCTGATCAACCGAAAGCGCGCTTTGATGAAGCAGGACAATGCCAAGCCACACACCGCCAGGAAGACCAAAGACAAGTTTGTAGAGCTGGACGGCGTTGAGGTTCTGCCACATCCAGCCTACAGTCCTGACTGCGCTCCATCAGATTACGGCCTTCTCTGCTCAATGGAACACTTTCTGAAGGGCCGCCGATTCGACTCGTTTGATGAAGTCGAGGAAGCGTGTCAAGAATTCTTTGATTCGAAGCCGGCTGAATGGTACTTTCACCAGATCCGAAAGCTTGCAGATCGATGGCAGAAAGTCTTGGAAAATGATCGTCTTTATTTTGAGGAATATTTTTTTTTGTTTTTGTTATTACTTGGCGAGTAAAATTTCAATTTTTTGCAAGTGTTTACGAACTTTTGGGACAACCTAATAATTATGATTTCTTAGTGTTTTGAGAGCCCGGTTTTAGGGTTGACTATTTGCCCATAGCTGAGACCCCGCTAACAGGTGCTACCTCCCCGGGTCAGGTTGGACCCGGGAACAAATGCAGTTAAGAGGTGGTTAAGACCAGGTTTTATAGTCTTGGATGGCAACTGGTCTACCCCAGAAAGAAATGGCAACCTACTCCGGAAAGAATATGGGTTGTCAGTCACGTATTGGAAGATAGATAATCGCCTAAGAGTGAATCACGCCTGGGACATAACTGACTGAACTTCACTCGTCAGCAATACTTACTGATTAAAAATCGTGTATTATAATTGTAACAAAACCTAAACATGTGATAAAATTGAATTTATACAACTTTTATTTGTCTTTGAGAATTTACATTTACTACTATTTCTTAGATAGTGTATTGCTATTTATTTATTGGGTTGTTTATTTACAAGAATAATTTATATTTATAACATTCTAAAAATATCTCAATTAAAACTAATGCAATGAAATCTTTATCATTTACCAGTTTATAAAGAAATAAATAGGAAAAAAACTTTTTTAATTAGCCCTATTTTCATTCTTCGAACTGTTTTCCTCATTTTAATTCCCACATTAATGACGTTTCGGCCATTGTATACACCGGCCTTCTTCAGGTGATATTTGTTGGACATGCAGAAGGCTTGAACGAACAACGGCGGAAACGTCGAGAATGTGGCAATAACGATGAAATCAACAATCTCAACAATAAAAATAGTGTAAATAGATAAAAACTTTATGTCATATATTTAGACATACTTTTTAATTCATAAATTTATAAACATTTTTTTTTCTAATCAATATACGGGAATCATTCATATTTACCATTCGTAAAGTTCAAATCAATTGTAAATCAGCTGACTATTGCTAACTATTCCAATAAAGAATATTGTTAGGGAATTTTACTTACTTCCACATATATACGAGGACGATAACTCAAAATCTAATTGAGTTACGGCGCTTGTACGCAAGCTGGACCGCGGCACTTTTGAATTAAACATATTGATATGCTGATATGCGAGTGGATCTAGTGGTTTACATCCAAACAATGCTTGCTGTTCTCGAGCAGTAAATGAAGAAAAACAATTTTATTATATTAGGTTGGTGCAAAAATAATGTCGGTTTTTTTACGTTAAAAACACGTCAAAACCGACATTATTTTTGCACCAACCTGACATATTAAAGTGCACTTTCCCTTTATTTACATTCGTTTTTGTTAACAACAACTTGGGATACAACAAATAAATAGTGTAAATAAACACTTTAATAAATAAATAATGTTTATTATTTTTCTTGTCAATTCTTAAAAAACAACCACAGATGTATAAATTCCCTTTTTCATATTTAGGTTTTAGTACAATTATAATCGTCGCTTTTTAAATCAATCAACGTTGCCGAAGCGTGACGGTAGTTAAAATAATAGCGATGTCAATGGAAAAAACATCCTGGTCACTACGAA
>OZ010579.1:50950094-51002594 GCA_963932145.1 Acanthosepion lycidas | reverse complement strand
ACAACATTGCCGAATCGAGTTAACCCGAACGGAATAATGCGAGGGTCGATCGCCGTGTTTTATAGATTCCGGTGTTGTAGCGTGCTTTTCTTTTCCAATTTTATTGTACAGTGACATTTTTTTCTACATTGATATATACTGGAATAAGAGTTTCGGTTTACGAACATTTTGGATTACGAACGGCCTTCAGGAACGAATTCAATTTGGGAACCGAGGTTCCACTGTGTATATATATATATATATATATATATATATATATATATATATATATACATATAACTCTCTCTCTTCCTCCATCTCTCTCTCTCTCTCTCTCTCTCTCTCTCTATATATATATATATATATATATATATATATAGACATATAGACATATATATAGATAGATAGATGTAGCTTCCTTGCTATTTGTTATGATGTTTTGATTCTGAAACCATTATTGATCTCAGAATATATATATATATATATATATATATATATATATATATATATATATATATATATATTGCTATTTTTTAATACCCAAGCAATCCAATAAAGCCACTAAGAAGCAGTTACTTCTTTGTATTTTATCAAGAATTTTTAATTACCTAGCAGAAGCATTAGACAAGATGTGAGAGCAATATTCAATGCATGGATGGATTATAGTCTTATGTAAAATGTCTAGCAGTTGACAGCGAACCAAATTTTCAAGCAGTAATCGTAGCAGTTACTTCAATATAATATTTGCAATTCATGTCAATAGAAAACTTTAGCCCGAGATGTTGCAAGTAGTTACTGCCCTGTCGGTTGTCCTACTGATGGAAGGCGAAAAACGTTCTCTCTAACGAGCTTCTGCGAATGAATCGCGCGAATGGCCCCTAGGGTGTTTTAGCAATGGGGCAAATGCTGCTAAAAGTCACACGAGATATAAAATTTTGGAGAGCCATGATCGCTTATGTCATGAAGGAATGGGACACATACAAGGAGAATTGTATAAAAAAAATAATTAAAAACCACGTACTTAGCGGAATTCAACTTTTCCTTATTCGAGACTATCCAGGACACAAACCGAATGAGTTTACATAATATATATTTATTATATACGCTAATTATACCGGATGTAACAGCAAAAGTATCCATATCTAGAGATGGATAAGCAATGTGACTGGTCCTGATCTTGCATCTCGTCTACAGTTACTTTCTCACACATTTGCCGTCGCTTTCATCTGTCTTTTCTATAAATATCTTCACGGTAACTACGGGCCACTTACGCTGAATCTTACCAGCAAGAATAAAACGTGCTATTAATTTCGCTTCTCAGTCCCACCCTTTCACTGTCGAAACGGTTAAATATAGCTGTCCCTTCTACTCCAGTAGCTTCAGGTCTCACACTTCCTGTGTGTGGAACTCCCTTCCTCTTACTTGCTTCCCTGATAGCTATAAACTGCAACTATTCAATTGCAATGTCAATCGACATCTCCAGATGCCCTGATCTAATTCTCCATCCTTCTCTTCATCCTTTCCGCTATCATGACACTTTACTCTAGCTCCCACTCTCTGTAACCCGTTCCGTGCTAGTGGCACTCCCGCCTTGCTTGAGTTGAAATGCGTAAAAAACATAGTGTTACAGCATAATTGTCCATCCCGCCAAATGTCGATATCTACAAAAACACTAAACTAATTGAGTTACATTTTTTCTAGCTTTTCAGATAAGATGTTTAGCCATCTTGTCACCATTTGTTATATTTAATCTTTGAAAAATCTTTGCAGTTATTCAGCTAGAAAGAGAACATGGTTAAAATCCTTTCGTGTCAGCCCTACTGTCTTCCTAACTGAGAAATGTTGAGTGGACAAAAGTCATTCTGGCCTTCAGTAATGGTATCAGCTTTCATACTCTGGCTTCCATCTTCAATGTCCATTCGAGAAACATGAAACGAACGGTGAATAAGTTTAAAAAAAAAAGTGAGAACACTAGAAAGGTAAACTGGTTCAGGAGGTCACGACGGCAAGAGGGATCATCATTTGAATTTCGAGCTAAAAAGATCAATTAGAAAATATCTAGCTCAATCCATAAGACGTTTGGCATGTGAGAGAGGAGTTTCAGCTATGACAGTCCAAAGAGCAGTGAAAAAAGGCTTGAAAATGAAATCGTACATGAAATCTATGAGGAAACTTTTTACTCCAGGGTAGAAGGTAGGAAGGTTAGTGTGCGAAAATGATTCTGGAATAATATACACCACACACACACACACACACACACACACACACACACACATATATATATATATATATATATATATATATATATATATATATATATTCATTTCGTTTCGTTTCGTTTCATCTTTTGTAATTGCTATCTGAAGTTCCAGAATCCTTTAAAAGGGCTCTGGTAAAATAAATTATTATAATGGAACCTTAAAGTAGTCTGTTTTTCTTTCAAATATATATATATATATATATATATATATATATATATATATATATATATATATATGTATATAACTATTTTTCTAATTTAAAAACCGTCCAATCAATTCACACAAAATTGGCAACACTGACCTGCGCAATCACTGAAATTTTCGTACGGATTTGAGCAATGTAAACAAACTGGCGCCATATTTGTTATCAGTGCGGTGATTTGAGCGTGCCAAATTATTATAAAAGTGTAAGAATTTGGTGAAAAGATGGGCCGTAAAAGCATTTTAAGTGATGCTGAAAAGAAAACTAGCACCTCAGAACTCTCAAAAGGTAAATCTGCCCTAGAAATTTCTAAAATTATAGGGAGATGTCTTCAAACAGCGAAAAAGTTCACCACCGACCCTACACAAGAACACAAAAGGGCAGATAAAGGCAAGCCAAGGGTTATTTCACGTCGTCTCATGTCACGACTTAAACGAGAGGCCACGAAGAACCCTGGACTTACCAGTCAAGAGCTTTTCAGTTGCATTGGGTATTCTACTGTGTCGAAAAGTACTCGGTGTCGGTATCTGAGGGAAATCGCAACAACAGTCAAACCTGTATCGAAGCCTCCGTTGACGAGAAATTACATTCAAAATCGATTGAAATGGGCCGAGGACAATATGAAGATTGACTTCTCCAAAGTTTTGTTCACAGACAAAACTTGAGCAGCACTTGATGGGCCAGATAGATGGTGCAAATGCTGGGTAATGAACGGACAGAATCGCCATCAACGTTTGAGACGCCAACAAGGCAGTGGAGGCATAATAATCTGGGGTGGTATTATTGGAAAAACATTAGTGGGCCCATGGAGAGTACCAGATGGCGTCAAAATGACTGCTGATGCATACATAGAGTTTATGAAGAAGCATCTTGAAACGTGGGTGAAAAGGCAAAGAGTTACCTTCAGAGGGCCATTGTTTTTATGCAAGGTAATGCTCCCTCACATGCTGCTCACAAGTCTACTGAATATTTGAAACAGTTAGGCTCCGATGGACCTCGAAAAATGAAGTGGCCAGCAAATTCCCCGTATTTGAACCCAATCGAAAACCTTTTGAGCATCATGAAGCGAAGTCTGTACGCCAACGGACGACAATTCAGCAGCAACGCTTAGTTTTGGGAAGCAATTCTTGACATATCTCGCGGCATTACAGCAGATGACATCCTACAATTAACAAATTCTATGGATCATCGACTTCTTCAAGTAATTTCAAAACAGGGAAAACACATTCCCTATTAATTTGTTTAAAACTGTGCCTTTGTTTGTATCTGTTATTATTTGTTTGATTATCTTATTAGCTTCTTCTGATCATAAACATTCACGTGCAACATTAATAAACGTTTTGTTTGCTCAACTCTGGGAATTTTACTAAACCATTATAATAATTTTGCACGCTCAAATCACCGCGCTGATAACAAATATGGCGCCAAGTTGGTTACATTGCGCAGATCAGTAGAAAAATTTCAGTGATTGCGTAGGTCAGTGTTGCCAAGATTGTGTGAAAATTTTGTGTGAATTAATTGGACGGTTTTTGAAATATTAGAAAAAAGTTATCTTGATAATAATTTGGCACGCAGTGTACATCTTCATTTCGTGGCATTAATCTACAACGTTATGTTCAAGGGCTGGACCGAATAGAGTTTTGTTTGCTGAGGTTTGCAACAATGAACTTTATTGAACGTCTTCAACATGTCGCGTATATGCCTAGCGTCGGTTCCACTTCAATATATTGGAAGTCACCTGAGTGATGCTAGAACGAGTCTCGTGTCAACCAGGCTGCAACAAGATCTGTGTATGTCACACCTGTCAAGATAGACTCCAATTTCACTAGTGGTCCTTTTGAAATCCAACAGAACACACGCCACACGATTACAGGGTCAACATCAGCTTGTACAACTCCTTACTGACAGGCTGGATACATAGTCATGCGTTTTTTTTTCCACACAAGAAGACGAACATTTGCTCTAAAGAGATGGAAACCTGATTCGTCTGACCAGGTGACACGGCGCCACCCTTATACGGTTCAACTGCGATGTTACCTGGTCCTTGTGCAGCGTAGTAACTGACACCTTAATGGTACTGCTGTTGTTTGACTACAAGGAAGCTAAATATATTGCAGTAAGCTCTATATATGCATTGAGAGATTCAATCAACATTGAGCTGGGATAGGTTTTGCTACAATGTTCACGTATATAGTGCCGTTTATGTCAGCGACCAACGGGAACCGTTGGTCGCTGGCATAAACATTACACGTAAGCACCTTCTTTTTTTAAATACTGCTGGCAATTTTTCGGTTGATTGCCTTATTTGTTTCCGGCTTATAAACCCTTTGCAGGTTATTTAAAACCAGAAAATATTTCTAGATTTTTAAGAATTTTTGGAAGATAATAAAAATACTACTGATAAAAATCTTACTAATTAACCTATAGATTGGGGGAGAAAAGATGAATTCATAACTTTCCCATGGTCATTTGCGCGTAGGTGTATATAAAGGACCTGACTGAAATTGGCTCTCCGGTTTCCAATTCAGAGTTGTCATTTAACACATCACCTGCACATCCAAGCGAACAGCACCTGGAATTCACAAGCAGTCACCCAACTAGGCACTACCCAGGCTTGACGTTGTTTCACATGTGATCGTACGAGAACTAGTGTTTCAACATGATATGACCGTAAGCAGACAACTGTTAGAAATTCATCCGTTCTGAGGATTCTCTTGTTACTTATCACCCGCGAAAAAGAAAAAACTCCAGTCTATTTCCTGCCTCGGAAACAGAGTCCTCCCATCTTCCAGTCTGCAGATAATATTCATTCGGTTCCTCCCTTATTTAAGTAATTTTGATCATTTTTTTAAGATTGTTGACAGATTGATTATTTTTTTTACGTCTTATCAACTGCGTTGGCGTTATTTAAAACCGAAGTATACAAAACATAAAACGGTGTAAGACAATGAGGTGTCTTCTCCCCGGACTTATGTAACCTTTTCAAGATAGTACTAGGCCGAACATTAAAGAAAGGCATGAAGAAATGACTAACCACCAGTTGTAAGAGGACAGAGAAACAATTAGAACAGCCGAAGATGCGAGCTACGAATAGAAGATGTCAGAATAGAGGGAATATAGAAACATAACTACCTGTGGAAGTATTTCAAGAGATAACGGCGAAATGTGACATCCAAAGACATACTAAAATAGCGAATGGTGCCTTCCAAATGCTGAGTTATTAAGGAACGGGACATTTTTATTAGAAACAAAGAAAAGAGTAGTCAACTGTTATGTGATATCAATCCTTCTATATTGAAATGTTGGAAAGTTTCTTCACTGATGTTGAAGAAATTTGAAGCAGCGGAAATGTGGCTCTCCAGAAGGATATTGAGGATACCATGCACAGTTCATGTGAGCAACAAGGAAATGGAAACAAAACGGAAAGTTATACTTACAATCATTAAGAGACAGTTGGAATTTCCGGAATAAATGCAATGAATTCTTGAAAAATTTGATACTCAATGGACGTATCAAACTAAACAATAGGGAGGGGGATACAGCAAGTAACCTACGTAATAAGAACTTGATGGCAGAGCATGGTGTTTGAGGGGTGGTTAAAAATCAAACATTTCTATGAACCAATACTAAAGATATACATATAATTTTTAAAAGAAAATAACATTAGTAAAATGAGCTAAGAATTAGAATCAAAATGAATTTCCAGTATTAAAAGCCCCTAATTATAACAATAAAATTGCAATGATTAGTGAAAAAAATAGTACAAATATTTAACGATAGTCATCATCATTAAGTATTTAAAATAAACAATTACCAATAATAAAAACACTAATTAGAATGAAAACCAATTATCTATTGTAAAATACTAACAATGAAGATGTTTCAGTAGTAAAAGAAATTAAGTATCAAAACAAAGTATTTAAAGCACAAGCAAATTACGAATAAGGACGGAAAATGCAACAGTGAAATCCGAAGGCGCACTGGGACAGCGAAAGATGCTTTACAAATGCTAAGCAAATATTAAAAAAAAAAAAACAAAAAAAAAAAACAACAACAAAACAGGAAGATTTCGTTAGAAATAAAAGGAAAATATCGTGTAATATCACTCCTCTAATATGATTGTGGATGCTAGTCAATCTCATCAGGTATGACAAAGACTTATTTGGTTCTACAGAACGATGTCGAGAATATGATGGGAGGAACATGTGAATAAAGCCGAAATTTTAAAGAAAATGGAAACTAAAAAGAAATATATAATTAACATCAAGGAAAGGAAGTTGAAATTCTTAGAAAGTGGGCTTTGAAAATTTCGTACGCGCAGCACAGATTGAAGGGAAGAGTAACAGAAGAAAACAACGCATAACCTACCTATCGGGCTTAAGTATAAGGTCGGCAGAATAAGATTTGAGAGAGATTAAAAAGGGATAAATATATATTAAGAGCTACAAAGGACAGTAAATTGCCGAGAGATATGATCGCTGGTCCGGATTGGACTGGGTAGGTAGATAGAAGAAGAAGAAGAAGAAGAAGAAGAAGAAGAAGAAGAAGGAGGAGGAGGAGGAAGAAGAAGAAAAGGAGGGAGAGTTAGAAGAAGAAGAAAGAAAAGGGGAGGAGGTAGAAGAAGAAGAAGAAGAAGAAGAAGAAGAAGAAGAAGAAGAAGAAGAAGGGGAGGAGGTAGAAGAAGAAGAAGAAGAAGAAGAAGAAGAAGAAGAAAAAGGAGAGGAGGTAGAAGAAGAAAAAGGAGAAGGAAAAAGGGAGGAGGTAGAAGAAGAAGAAACCTTAAATTAGGCTTGCACACTCCATTAAGGTTTCTTCACCTACTGAAGACTGAACTATTTGCGCTAACGAATCGGTTTGCGAAAGGCGTTTGGTAAAACACCGCGCTACGCTATACGCTCGAGGTGATGTAATGGTTTGCAAGCTTGTCTCGCTAGAACAATTACGACTGAGTAGTGATTTCGATCCACACTGTGTGCTCTCTTACTTTCGGCCTTGTGACACATCTAAGCTACGCTTCGAAAGTCACTATAGTGTGCGTGTGATTTTGTGTTTGCTTGTGTGTCTGTGTGTTTATTAGTTAAAGTAGCGTAAATACTATCCCCCACTTCTAGTATCCAAGAGCATTCAAGTCGTATGGATTCAGAGCCTCAAACTTGTAAGAAAGGCGTCGTACATTAACCTGGACAGCGTCGACCGATTGGCCTTTTCTTCAGATCAAGTTGTTGGTTCCATATCAGATTTCAAACACACGCCTGAGACAAACCGCTCGCCACAGAGATCATTACGTGTTTTATTTTCAGCACAGGGTGTCTTTTTTATGCTATGCGCGTCTATACGATGTGCTTATTTATTCTTCTTGGTGTACACCTATTTAAGAAAAAAGAAAAAGTGTTTTACCTTTGGGGGTAAAAAAAATGTTCATTCGATTTCACGCTGGAAAGAACAATCGACGGGACCTTATTTTTATGCAGCCGGTGTGATACGGACCTTTTCGAGTCTCAAGCGAAGCTACTCACAGATCAGACGACCAAAAGAGTAATTACCTGAGGCTGCAATATCAGATGTCTTGAGACATGTTTTGGCACAGAAAAAATATACATACGTTTGTACGTGCACACATGCAAGTAATGGAGGTTTTATTCTTTATTTTATATTATAGTAAATGGGGAATAAGAGCAAAGAAAGAAAGGAAAAAAAGAAAGTATGAAAAATAGACAGTGTACCAAAAAGGAAACGAAAATGAGAAAAAGAATGCGGGCAAGCTAATAATGGATTATTTGATGTTTAGTTCATTTTATCATAGTAAATAAGAGATAAGCGTACAGAAGAAGGAAAAGAAATAAAGAAAGAATGTAGAAGGAAAGAAAGAAAGAAAGAAAGAAAGAAAGAAAGAAAGAAAGACATATTTTTAAGAATGAAATCAAACGATGAAAATTAAAGGAAAATGTATACAATCAACTGCTGTTTAACATAGAAGATAAGGTCTATTAAAGAAAGAAAGAAAGAAAGAAAGAAAGAAAATGAAGGTAGCGGATGAGAAATAAGGGAATAAAAAAAATTACAGTAGTTAATAAGGGAATTAGAATGTTGTAAAATAAAGAAGGAAGGAAAATACGAATGATGAATGCGAGATAAGAGAATAAAGACATGGTGAAAGAAAGAAAGAAAGAAAGAAAGAAAGAAAGAAAGAATGAAAGAAAGAAAGAAAGAAAGGAGGAAGAGGGAAGAGCAGGGAGGCGGACAGAAAGAAAGAAAGAAAAAAAGAAAGAAAGAAAGAATGAAAGAAAGAAAGAAAGAAACAAGGAAAAAAAGATTGGTGAATGAGATATAACAGATTAATAACATGGTGAAAGAAAGAATGAACGAATGAAGAAAATGACAGTAATGAATGAGATATACGAGAATTAGAATGTATTGAAAGAAGGAATATGAAAATGATGAATGAGACATAAAAGAATCAGAACATGATGAAAGAAAGAAAGAAGGAAAGAAAGAAAGAAAATGAGAGTGATAAATGAAATATAAGAGCATTAGAATATAGTGAAAGAAATAATGAAAATTAGAGTGATGAATGAAATATAAGTATTAGAATATAGCGAAAGAAAGAAAGAAAGAAATAAGGTGAGAATGTTGAATGATCTAATAGCGAATAAGAATATAGTGAACGAAATAAAGAAAATGAGTGTGATGAAAGAGAAAATAAAAATATAGTGAAAGAAAGAAAATGAAAGTTATGAATGAAATGTACGAGAATTAGAAAATAGTGAAAGAAAGAAAGAACGAAAACGAGGCTAATGGATGAGATATAAAAGAATTAGAATATGGCGAAAGAAAGAAAAAGAATGAATGAAATAATATGACATTGTTGAATGAAATATAAGCGTGTTACAATGTAGTGAAAGAGAGAAGGAATATAGAAGTGATGAATAAGATAAAAGAGAATTAGAATAGGGCGAAAGAAAGAAAGAAAGAATGTAAGAAAGAAAGAAAGAAAATGAGAGTGGCGAATGAGATATAAGAGAATAAGCATATAGAGGAAGAAAATAGAAAATAAAAATGATGAATCATATATAAGACAATTAGAATATAGTGAAAGAAAGAAAGAAAGAAAGAAAGAAAATAACAGTCAGGAAACAAGAAAATAAGAATGCTCTGAGTGAAAGTTAAAAGAAAGAAAGCATAGAATAGAATGAAAAATAAAAAGAGAATCACAGATAAAAAAAGAAAGAAAAAGAAATATCGTCAGTAGAATACAGAAAGAATAGAATTTAAGAATGCAAAAAGAAGGAGAAAACGAAGGATAGAATTTATAAGAAAAAAGAAAGGCAGAAAAACCAAGATAAGAAGTGAGAATGAATAGCAGAAAGAAACGCTGAAGGTAAATTAGCAAAAAATATAAAAAAAAAGAAATTTAAAATTAAAAGAATGAAGTAATGGAAAGAAAAGGGAAGACAGCGGCTTGAATTACGTAATGGTGACTAGAGAGAACACCAAACAAACATTTTAAAGTGTCCGAAACAAAAGAAAAACAATAAAGAAAATGAATGCATAAAAAAAAAAAAAAAAACTAATTTTCTTTTCTTCTCTACCCACCACGTATACCTTCAATTTTTCAAGAACGTTTTATCGAAATTTCTACCTTAGTTTCGTCACCCTACCTTTTAATCATACGACAGGATTTTTTTTTTATCGAATTGTAACAATAAGAAAAGGCTCACGTATCTGTTCTCCATTTCGTGTACATTTGTATCATTTGATGAGTGACAACTTGTGATTATAGGCATAGAAGTAGGTGTGAACAATGAGTATCGATGGTTTTACAAGTAGGCGTTAGGAGAGAACCGTCACTGAATACAGAAACATGAACTGCAATTGTTAGATGAGATTCTAGCAAGAAATTATATTGTGTATTCACTAAATTAATGGTGCTGTACGCAGCTAAATACGACCTAAATACAAAGGGAGTTGAGAGATGCTATGTCATCCATATCGCCAAACTTGTTCAGAAATATCTAAACTGCCAATTGTATGCAACCAATTTCTCAGTCTAAAGATTGCTTCAAGATGGCTTCGTGCGAATAAAGTCTGTAGCTCTTACGGAGGATCATCCTTCTTCCAGTTTTGTGTACTGGGGTTACAAGTTCATAAACAAAGTACTGTACAAAATAATAGAAGCCAAATAACTTGGCGACGTTCAAAAAAATTAAAACAAGTAGTACTCCACGAGAAAATAATGATGAAGATGATGACGCTCCACATTACTTCTAAAAATGGTTAGGAAAATTATCCATGAATGTTGGAAATAGCAATAACAGTTAGTCGATACCCATCTTCCTGAAAAAAAGTACCTTAATAGAAAGATTTTATATACTGTATCTGACGGCTTATAAGGCGCACTTTTTTTTATTAAAAATCTTTTAAAATTCCCTATGTGCCTTATATACCAGAATTTAAAATTCACAATAGTCAGCAGAAATTAGCTACCTGGCAACTCTTATTAGCTTAGACTTTAGAGTAACTTTCATGTACCTGTTGTTATTAGTTAAAAGGCTATTATGCAGATTAAAAGTGTTATCATTGATAAAAATTGATTATATTAATTTCATCACGTTTAATATTAGTACTTTGTTTCACTAAAATTATATGCAATAAGTTTAAATTATATATTTGTAAAATATATTTGTCTCATTAATATTTTCTTGCTATAACTTCTGGTTGAATCACAATTTTTATATCCTAATTATTCTCTGATATTAATATTAAAAATGAGTGTCAGAGTTTTGATAACGAAAACGACGAATTTTATGGATTTTTAGATGAAAAAAAAATTAATGGTAACTGTACTTTCTTGCTCAATTGTAATAATTGCTTGGTTTTATTTTGTTTTCTTACCTTTGGATATAATAAAGTTTTTATAGGCTCGTGTTCTTTTTTTTCTTATTATTTTTTCGTTAAATTGTAATCATGGCGAATTTAACCGAAACAATACCTCCTAAATATAGACTAGCCTGTACTATTTACTAATAATTTTACTAATTGCTAATTTTTTCTTGATTTGTCCTGCTAATTTTCTTTTCTTCTCTATCCACCACGTATACCTTCAATTTTGAAGAACGTTTTATCAATTGGGGTGGGTCATATCCACCTGTGGGTCTTATATGCCGTCAGATACGATACTTCAACTGAAAGTGCAGCTGATTACTCGCTCTATGAATGCCGAATATTTCCTTATAAAGAAATAGCTATTATTTCTATTACCATTAACATGACGGACTTTAGTAATGAAATAAAAATCAAAAAACTAACCTCAGTTCTTCCTTAGATTATACATGTTACTATATGTTTGGCGAAAGCATGTCTCCATCTCTCTGCTATCTCTCCGATGACTACATAATTTGACAAATGTCTCTTTGCCACCATGCCACGCTTGTTGATATAGAAGAACGTTGTCGTTTTTCTAGTCTCTTACATCCCTCTGGTACCATGTAAACCAATACAATTTATATTCAGACTCTTCTCCTTATCTTTGTTGTTTTTACCACAACGTTTCAGTCGTTGTGCACTTCGAGCTTCCTCATGTGTGTAGCGATCTGGGTAATCTACAGAGAAATCCGAACTGAATACAAAGCTATAATTAATACCAGATTATCGTTTTATTTTTTATTATCCATAGCAGATTTTATAGTGAGCATTAAATATGATGTATGTTCTTAGAGACGTTCCTGTGTTGGAAATTGCCACATTTGATTTGGAATAAACCCGAATAAGGAGGGTGTTGAAATTTGCGGACCCCTTAAATGCGATAAAACACTTAGAATAGGCACTTTAAATATTTAAAAAAAAATCTAAGTCAGAAGCTCTGGGTAAAAATATAATAAATGTTATACATTGGCGTGAAAATAATTTCGATAAAAAGATCGACGGGTTGAAACATATTGGAAAATATGCTTGCTGAACACGGTGATAATGTGAAACGTTAATAATTGTTTAGGTTAATGTAAACAGTACCACTGAAAATATTCGAAATGGAAATAATCCAAAAATATTGAATATTAAATTGGGCACAACGGATATTACCAGTTATATCAATCTCTGGTTGTGAAAAATGCACAGTTGTTTTTACAGTTACTTGGTTCTACGGAAGTATGCTGAGAATATTATCGACAGATGATATATGAACAACGACGACGCCTTAGAGAAAGCGTAAACAAAAAAAGGACACTTTTAACCCAGGAAGTGATCGTTAGAGTTTCTAGGGCACATACTGAGGAAAGAGGGCTTGGATAATTTGATACTCACAGGACAGATTGAATGCAAGAGGGACAGAATCAATCAAAGCGTAACCTACCGTGCGAGTTTGAGTAAATGAATGGCGGAACAAGTTTTAGGAAAGATAACAAAACGGTATAATTTATTAAGAGATAGAAAAGAAAGAAAATTATGGAGAGTCATGATTCTCTACATTTTGAAGAGACGCGGCACATGAAAGAGAATAGAAACGACGATTTGAACAACTGGAAAATTATATCAAAAGTTATATTTAACAAGAATAAATAGAAAAGAAAAGGCTTTGTCCGATAAAACCGTCTTAAAAATAGGTAACATAATTAAAATACAGTTTTGCTTCGTAGATTAAATATGGGGTTAAGTTCAAAATTTTCATAATTTAACTCGGGTTGTGAGCCAAATGATGAAGGCTGAAGGACTGAATGGCTGATTCTTTTTTTATGCTAATGTTCGAACTATACAAAGCCTGAAATCCAATCAAGGTAGAGTGTTATTAAAGTAGGTTGTATGCCCGGTAAGCGTAAGAGGTACCAAGTGCAGTGTTTACGAGGTTATGAGTAAAAGATAACGTTTCACTCTATTCTTGAAGCGGTTAACGTTGTAGTGGTCGGGAAATCATCTTCTCACGAATCGGTTCCATAAATCAGCGCTGGGTGGGAATAAATGTTTCGTGTGGAACCTGCTCTGTGCTAGTAGAACATGAGGGGGATGAATACGGTTCTACCCAGTCAAAAATATTTAGATATTATTTCACTGGTCAATAATAAACGAAAAGAGATTATGCAAAATGGCGGGACTATGAGAAAATGTGAGAATTTGTAAGGCCAACAAGAGAGAGTAAAAAACAAAAGAAAGAAAGAAAGAAAGAAAGAAAGAAAGAAAGAAAGAAAGAAAGAAAGAAAGAAAGAACGAACGAACGTTAAAATAGATTCGAAAAGCCGGAGAATTGTGGATATTTCTTCCGGTTGCAAAAGTCTCTGTTCGAGCCAGTACTTTCTGAGATTGTTTGTTCTATGTAGGTAAACCAGGGATGCGCAAATTTTTTAGTGCAAGGGTCACATTAAAAATTTTATTGGGCCTCATAGTATATTAACCCAAAATACTTAATCTTTAAAATAGACAAAAAGTGCCTTTTAAAGAAAAAAAAATGCAATTAGTTTTTCTTAATTAACATTTGAAAGTACTGAAGAAGATTAGCATGAAACGCATTTATTTGAAAGACAAAGTAACTCAGTTTAAAGAAAAAATATTAATAAATATTTTTAAGTTGAAGTTTTACTTGAAATACATTTGAAAGTCAAAATAACATTATTTTAAGAAAAAATATTTTTATTAATTAATATTATAAAGTAGAACACGCATATATATTTGAAAAACAAATTAACTCTGCGTAAAGAAATAAAAAACATTTTTTAAGTAAAACTTCAAGTAAAACACATATAAAGCAACTAAATTTAAAAAACAGAATAATTTTGATTTTAAAGTTGAAACTTCACATGAAACTGATTTGTTTGAAAACAAATTAATCCAGTTTAAAGAAAAAAAAAATGAAATTTTGAAGTAGTATCTTCACATTTATTTGAAAAGGAAAGTAACTCAACAACAGAAGGATCCCAACGACTCAATTAGAATAATGTATCTGATTGCAGTTATTTACTAGTTTGTTAAAATTAGGCGTCAAATTGTTTGTAACAATTATTGGTGTTGCTTAGTAACTTTTTCTTTCAAATTTTCTAACATTTGGCGGGACGCTTGAATCATTTTGGCGGGCCGCATGAATTATTTTGGCGGGCCGCATGAATTCTCTTGGCGGGCCGCATGTGTCCCGCGGGCCGTTGTTTGCCCACCCCCGAGGTAGACCATTCCTTTTTTATTTAATATTCTCATTATGTTACCTTCCTACGCATCTCATATTTTCAGACTTGTGATTCACGAGGCTTTGAATCCTATATATAAATAAAACTGAGAAATTAGAAAAAAAATAGGGGAAGAAGGAGGATGTGATAACGCATAAGCATAAAACATCGGTGTGTGTGTGAATAAGACAACAATGAAGGAGAATAGAGAGAACAAATGTTTTCCGAAAAAGAGAAAAGAAAGAATGAAGATGATGAAAGAGTGAAGGTTGAAAAACATAATCTAATGAGAAGCAAAATATCTCACCAAAATATAAATCAAACATACGGATCAAGGAACAAGATAGCTGTAGAGACAAGACAAAAAAAAGAGATAAAAGAAAGGTACTTGTCTGCAGATAGTATTTATACAAGAAGAAAAATATAAAACAATCTCAATTTCGTTTCTATCACTTGAGTAATTTGAATTGACAGGAAATTTCTCACGTAACATATCACCTGGAATGAGTTTCGTAAATAGATACGCAGGTAGGTAAAAAGATTTAGACTTTAATGTAAGCCGCTAGCCGATGGTGGTTTAAGCTCTGAGGATGGAAATTGGTGATGCGTTAAATGTTGGCACGTTTAACTAAAACTAAATAAAAGAAAAAGAAAACGTTTATATATATATATATATATATATATATATATATATATAATTATACATGTATATATGTATATATATATATATATATTTATACCTATATATATATATATTTATACATATATATATATATTTATACATATATATGTTTTTACATATATATATATTTATACATATATATATATATATTTATACATGTATATATATACATATATATATATATATACATATATATATTTTTATACATACATACATATATGTATTTATACATATATATATACATATATATATATTTATACATATATATATATATACATATATATATATTTGTACATATATATATATATATATTTATACATACATATATATATATATTTATATATATATATATTTATGCATATATATATTTATACATATATTTCGTCTCTTGTTTTGAAACATGAGACCTCTTATGTAGCGTGTTGGAATCATATTTTTAAATAAATAATTATATTTATGCTCTACTTTCGTATCGAGCACTATTTTTTAAAAATAATAACAAAAATACTAAGGAACTTTGGATTATTTACCAAACCAGTTTCTTTCCTATTTTCTACAATATTTTCACACATATTTATACATATATATATATATATACATAAATTTATACATATATATATATATATATATATATATATATATATATATATATATATATATATGTACATATATATATACATATATATACATAAGCATATACATATACATATATATATATATATATATATATATACATATACATATATATACATATACATATATATATACATATACATATATATATATGTGTGTATATATATATATATATATATATATATATATATATATATATATATATATATATATATATATATATTTAAACAGACATTTTTACCCGAGGAACTGATATATAGCTTTAAAGAAAGTGGACATCATATTTAAGTCACCTTTCGGCCAACGCTTTGTCAAAGATATTCGTTGGCAATATTTAATATAAATGAATGCAAAGACAATAAACTGACTGAAGAGGGAAAGGTGGAACTCGACAAAAAGACAAAGCAATGCGAGAACTTTAAAAATTTTGGGTTAATAAAAAATTAATAGCCCAATATAAAATATCGTAATATGTAATAATGTTAATATGTTAATAGTCCAATATTGAATATTGCAATAGTAATAATGTTAATATGTAATATTTTAATAGCGCAATATGTAACATTGTAGTATGTAATAATGTTAATATGTCAAGCATTAATAGGTCAATATGTAATATTGTAATATGTAATAATGTTAATATGTAATATCTTAAGAGCTCAGTATTGAATATTACCATAGCAATAATATTATGTAATATGTTAATAGGTCAATATGTAATAGTGTAATATGTAATAATGTTAATATGTAATATGTTAATACGCTACTATGTTATATGTTAAAACGTAATAATGTTTATATGTAATATGTTAATAGACCAATATGTAATAGCTCTACGAATTGGAGACACCAACATCAAGGAAATTATCTTCTTGCATGAGCTGTGTAACTTCAGGACATTGTCGATCATGGCTCTTTACAATATCCTGTCCTTTGTAGGTTTTAGAAGAGTTTGCCTTTTCATCGCCCCGAGACCCTTTAATTCTATCCATTTATACCTGCACATTATGTGGCTTATTCGTTGATTTCCTGTCATTCATGCCTTCACTGTATAGTGTTAGTATCTAATTTTCCAAGTCCTCTTTGCTCATTATGTGTACCCTAGAAATTGCAACTATCTCTTTCTAGTGATATATATATATATAAGGTTGGTGCAAAAATAATGACGTAATAATGTCGTTTTTTGACGTTAAAAATAGTTCAAAAAACGACATTATTACGTCATTATGTTTGTACCAACCTTATATATATATATATATATATATATATATATATATATATATATATATATATATATATATATATATGAAAATATATAGAAAATAGGAAAGAACTGGTTAGGTAAATAATCCAAATATTTCTATATGAAAAATCGCGCTGGCCGTAACCATGGAAATTTTGATTTCAATAATGAATCTGCTATTAAAACACGTAAATTTCAGAAATAAGTTATTCCCCCCAAAAATTCGCTTGAAGATGGAACAAAGCTTACTTTAATTCAATTTAATTCAAATAATTATATTGAAGTTTTCTGCTCTTGTTTTGAAACATGAGAACTCTTATGTAACGTGTTGGAATCATTTTTAAATAAATAACTTTATATAATAATAATAATAATAATAATAATAATAATAATAATAATATATATATATATATATATATATATATATATATATATATATATATATATAGCTTGCAAACAAGTTTTCGGTCTCTGTAAAAAGACTTTACATTAATGTATTGATCTTTAGTGCTTTCATCTCGCTTTCCTTTATTGCCGTCTGTAGGAGTTCTTGGAATTTCTTTTATGTCTCCCCCCACCAGGAAATGTTTAACAGAGGACCGGAAATACGACACCGAAATCAGAAAGCCATTGGAATAGCAAAGGATTCCTTCCAAATATCTAAGCAGAGTATTAAGGAATAGGAAAATTTCCTTGCAAACACAGAAAGATTTGAAATGTTATGCAATATCAGTTCTGCTATATAGGCATGAAAGAATTTGAGACAACAGAAATATTGTTCTATAGAAGGAGATTGAGTATATAATGGACTGATCATTTGAGAAATGGCGTAGGTTTAGAGGAAAAAAGGAAAAAAAAAACTGTACACTTATAATTAGAACCAGAAATAAACAGCTGAAACTTCTTGGAAACATAATGAATAACAAGAGGCTTACAAAATTTGACAATCACAGGACATATTGAAAGAGGGACAGAGGAAATCAATGAATAAACCGCCCAATGATCTTCTGTAAATGGTTGAAAGTGTAGCGATTAAAAGTGACATTAGTATTAGTTTGGTGCAAAAATAATGTCGTTTGATCACATAGTAACATATGTGAGAAAACGACAACCTAATACAATGACCCACACTGCTAAAAGCTACACAGTTGTGGGGAGCCATGATCTCTCACATCCTGAAATCACCCGGCAAATAGAAGAAGAAAAATATGTGGGCGCACTTCCATTAACATAAGAGATATCTTTGTATTCAATACTAGATCTGGGGCATAAAAGACGCCATTTAAAAGAAACAAAAAAAAACAAATAAAACAAAATGATTGCTAATTGCTTCATCATGAAGAACCGAAAATACAGTGTTGAATAAAACATTTGAGATCAAATATTTGAATAGGAGATCAAGGTTCTCCCTAATTTCCTATCTTTTGGGATATTATATATCTCAGACTCTGTTCTGTCATCAGTTTACACAAGCTCACTAGATAAGTTTATCTCATCACTTCTTGCCTTCAATATGACCTGAGAGTGTCAAATTCTCCAAGGACTATTTCCTGATTATATGTTCAAGAAATCACGACTGCCACTTTTTAATTCTAAGTGTCCCTTTTGTTTCTATTTTTCTCATAAGTTCTTCGTTCATCACATGTTCTGCCCAAGATATTCTCAAAAACGATCTCATGCTCTTCTTTAAATATGGGAAAAACTGTCCGACATTCACTGTCGTATAAGACTTATATTATATAGAAGTTACTCATTGTTCTTTTCTAGCGAAATTTTCCTGTTTCTTAAGAGTTTGCTTAGATTTTCGAAGGAATCTTTTTTTTTTTCTGTTCCAATGTGTCTTCGGATGTCTACGTCAAATTTCCCGTCGCCTGTTATAACAAATCCCCCAAAATTAAATATTTGTATCTATTTCTTTTTAGCGTCTTGAAAGCTTAACTCGCATCTTGGGCTATCCCAATTGCTAACGAACACAATTTCTGTCTCCTCAATGCCGTATTAAATATGCAATCTCTTACTTGTCTTGTTATTATGACTTACAGATAATTAAGTTTTGAAGTGATGATCCAATAAAACGTATCTAGCGAACAAGAATATCCTTTCACAACGGTTGATATTCTTCTTTCAATGCCTCTGTTTGGGTGTATAATCTGAAACCTAACCGAAGTTAATATAGAGAAAGCCACCCAAGTTCGTGACAAAACGATTTGAGAAAAAAAAAATGATCATGTCCTACAATCATAAGTAAACTCATTATATTTCAGACTGTGTTAGCGTAAAGATTCATACCTTCTCGTGTTTCGCGCCTAATCCATCATCGTCTGCTAAATACAATGGCGTTTTTCTTTACCGGCCATCCCGTTATGTCTTATGGGTTTAAGTGTCACTCGATCATTTCGTTCCATTGTAAGCAACGAAAAAAAATTCCTTCATTATTTCCCGCCCACTCAATAGAAATTTGGTGTTCAGCTGCCCACCAGGTTAAGACGAGAATCGTGCCATTTCCGAAGTCGTAAGCTGTCGTGAATGTCAAAGAGACGTTTAAATGTCTGCAATACTCGTGAGATGAATGTTTGCAGGCGTATCTGAGCGGTAGAAATGCTGACAGAGGGTCAACAGATATTTGTCACTTTCTCAGTGATATGACTAAAGATATGATTAAAAAAACAGCAAAAAAGTAACGAAATAAATGCCGTCATCTACACAGTTCCTTTCGTTTTTTTTTCTATAATTCTGAATGATAAGCATTAATTTGTTGAAAAAAAATGTTTGAGTTAAATGATCTCTCTAAAAGTCGGGGTTTATTTAAGGTGTATATCCCACAATCATTTTTTAAGCAAGTGTAATGGAAATCAGAAATGTGTAATGTAGTCAGAAATTATATATATATATATATATATATATATATATATATATATATATATATATATATATATATAAAGAAAGAAAGAAAGAAAGAACAGTAAATATATATATATATATATATATATATATTATAGTAAAAAAGGAAAGAATAATATATATATATATATATATATATATATATATATATATATATATATATATATATTTACTGCTTATAAACTTCAATCTTCCAAGAATCTCGCACATTCATAACTGCTCATGGCGTATCAAATGTAAACAAATGACGTCATACATTAAGAAATGGACAAAGTCCGACCATTTTATTTATTAAAGACATTTTTATGTTTAACGTTCTTTTTATAGATACAAGTATTTAAGTAAATGCTCTGTTTATAATAAACAGTATTAAATAACATTTACCGGCCTGAATGTCCGAGAAATTTATATATATATATATATATATATATATATATATATATATATATATATATATATATATATATATATACACAAAGGGGATCGCTTCTTGCTAGATTGATGGGTTGTACTGTCATAATATTTTTGAATCTTGTCCCTTCCCAAATATTTCAACTAAACAATCCACATATTTCCGATATATTAATGATGTTCTATTAATATCTCCCCGTGATAGTGAATTACCTGTTCTTGTAGATAAACCAAAAAGCCGAACGTGCAGTAGAATTTACATATTAAATAAAAGAAAACAATACTTGATATTTCTTAGTTATCATGCGACTCCGTGTTGAAAGCATCATAAAACTTAGTGTCCACCGAAAATCAGCTCATAAAAATGATTTATTATATTCTATTACCTTCATAAGAACGAAATAAATCCGCCATAATCATCGGACTCTACTTAATGGAACTTAGAAGTTGCAGCCCTCAATTTTTATCCGAGGAAGAGAAATATATAGAAAATAACATCAAGACCCTTCGGTCCCTTAACTAGTTCAAATTCAATGCTAAATAAAAGGAACAAAAATTGCTTCAAAATAGAAAAGCGACCATAGCTAAGAAACCCAACGAATCGAAGTTTATACTGTTCTGCCCACTAACTTTATCACAACTACAATCGAAAAGAGTGTATCTAAATTCAACATAAAAATGTGTCCCAATTTCATCTAAAACAATAAAATACTTAATCAATACAAAACCAAACAACGACCAAAACATGAAGATGGAATTTATTCTATCACCTTCAAGTATTGCCAGAAAGAATATATTGGAGAAACATTAAGTTTAAATAAATGATTTTATAAACACAAAAGACTTTTTAAGAAACAATATATTAAACGTATTAGTTGCTCACTCTAACGAGACCATAATGTTGACATAAAAATTACTCTAATTAAAATAGAAAATATTTCACTAAGACGAGAATGTTTACGAATTACTTCAACCGCTAATTCATCAGTAATTTACGTTCACGTTCTGAAAACGTTTCACCATTCTTGGCGAATTTTCTGTTATCGTAAGATGGAATATCTAATAACAAATTTCATGGAAAAAATATAAAAAATTCTAAATTTAAATTTCCCAACTTCTCTCGTTCGTGCTTATGTGTTAGCGCATCAGCATAAACAAACTCACTCCGATGACGTCGAAAGGTACGAAACGTATTACGCAAATTCTTTTCCATATTATCATGAGTGTGTGTGTGTGTGTGTGTGTGTGTGGACGATCTCGAAGTCAGACAGCTTTAAATGTCTTTCTCCTCTACAAGACTATATATATATATATATATATATATATATATATATATATATATATATATATATATATATATTTACTGTGAACTCAAATGACTTTCAAAATGCTGGCTGTCTGCGTGTCCCCTTGACAACTAATGATAGAATCACAGTATGCCTTTTAATGTCTGTTGACAAATTGAAGAATGATAATGTAATTTTTTTCCCATATCGCTTAACATAAATTTAGCCAACTGAGACAATATATGGCTCTCCATTCGTCTTCGGTGTATAAGGGTCTAACAGTTCTTAGAACCAAACAGCCATACCACCAGCACGTACGATTTAGTTTTTGTGGTGAACAAATCACACGTTTAGAAAAAAAAATCTGGTATCAATTGCGTCCCAAAACTCTCCAAAGCATCCGTCTTCAGGTTTTGAATTCATAGATTCCTTCTCTTAAAGCGTTTACCAACCAAGCATAAAGAGTCAGGTTTTCTTTTTTTTTATTTAACCCATATCGAGGAGGAGGCAAAGAGATGGATTTAGACCTTTCTCAGGAGTATTTGCACTTAATTGAATGTAACAAACATTACTGGAATTCAAAACAGTAGTCTTTGTTTTCTCTTTCTGAGATGTTATCCATTACCCACACACCCATAGATAGGTATATAGATAGATATGTAGGATCAAAGATTGGATGAGAATCTTTCGTAACAATAAATATAGAAGATATCTTGTTAAATTTCTACATCCCGGTTCTTCTGTGAATCATGTCAAAATGTACAGATCCATTCAACTATCGTTGAATGTAATCGTTAATACAAGTATTTGCTTGCATAGTCGAATCTTAAATATCTGCACAGTTCTTTACGAATCATTTTCCCCACTCAGGTGCTTCTGTTTTTCTATGTCTTTAGCATTATTTTTCTGCACGTTTCATACAAGATACGGTTTCCTCTTTTAATTCACACATGCTGCATTTTCGATTTTGTTATGTTTAATCTAACTGCGACCTGTTATAATTAGTTTTAATTTTTAATTTATTTCGAATGCTGATTTATTTTGTAATATTCGCATTTAATTCTGTTTATAAAGTTGGGTCTCAGAAAGATTAATATATACTTTTTTAATTTGTTATCTTTCTCGTCTTTATCATTATTATCAAGGTTTCCATTGATTTGATTATCATTATTATCAATTGTTTTTCAACTTAAAATTATTATGTTTGGATATGAGCAGTGGGTGAAGAATTTGAATGTTTACTTTCGGCAATATCAACCAATGAGTGAATCCTTATAAATTTCAGATTCCGAAGGGTGAGTAACACTCGAAATACAATTATCTCAAGGAGATTTTATGTTAATTCTCATGAGAATTAAAAAAAAAAAAAAAAGAAAGAAAAATTAAAATTATGAACATAGAAATCTTTTTTTAAAATGCATAGTTTTTCTTAATATGGTGTTTCTTCAATGTCATGTGACATCAGGACGTGGGTGATCCTGCCTCTCCACAGATTACTTCTCTTTAATTTTTAACTATTCTCAATACTTTTTTCATTCTCATTTTGACTTTTTTCAATCGTTTTTTTTTTTTTTCAATTTCATATGCTATCCCAACGTAAGCGATCACAAGCACTCCACAGATTATTTTTCTGTTAGTTGCAAAATGTTCTCCATTCTTTTTTCCCTTCTGCACATCTAATCTTTTTTTTTTTTTTTGCAAGAGATCATGGCTCTCCACAAGTTACTTTTATTTAATTTGTTAACTTTTGTCCATGTTTTTCTTTTCTTTTCTGTTGCTTTTATTTTTCGATCATTTCTTTTCTTTTCTTACATTTGATTTTGTCATCATTTCCTTCCCTTTTTTCGAGGATGATAATGTGGATATTATTTTTTCTTTTTTATTTCTTTCTCTCACGATCCGATCATTTGCTTCACTTCAGATATCTATATTTTCTTTTTACTTGATAGTTTCCTATTTTTCTGTTTCAGTTATAAGAGTGGATGAATAATTCCGTACCATGACACCATATATATATATATATATATATATATATATATATATATATATATATGTGTGTGTGTGTGTGTGTGTGTGTGTGTGTGTGTGTGTGTGTGTGTGTGTGTGTGTGTGTGTGTGTGAAAATATATAGAAAATAGGAAAGAACTGGTTTGGTAAATAATCCAAAGTTCTTTAGTATTTTTGTTATCATTTTTTAAAAAAGTGCTCGATACAAAAGTAGAGCATAAATATGATTATTTATTTAAAAATATGATTCCAACACGTTACATAAGAGTTCTCATGTTTCAAAGCAATAGCCGAAAACTTCAATATAATTATTTGAATTAAATTGAATTAAAATACTAAGCTCTGTTCCATCTTCAAGCGAAATTTTTTTTTTTTTTTTTTTTGGAATAATTTATTTCTGAAATTTACGTGTTTTAAAACATGAGAACTCTTATGTAGCGTGTTGGAATCATATTCTTAAATAAATAATTATATATATATATATATAATTCAATAATATTGGATTTATACGGTTAACGGAAAAGCGTTGGGTATATTACATACCATAAAAGGAGATTATGTTGAAAAAATTACTTGTCTTTTCTTTTCATTATTCAACTATGAACTTATTAATACGCAGAGTCATTTTCTTGTTGATAATTTTGTTTGCTTTTTGTTTGTTTGTTGGGGTATTTTTTTTTTTTTTTACTTTTAAATTTCTTTCGCGGCCATTTTTTTTTTCTGAAGTATTATCGTTTTTCTCGTTCTCCTACTGGACTTAGTTTTTTCCTTCTTTTGTTCTTATTGTTCTAACTGATGATGATGACGATAAAGACATCGTCGTATTCGCTGACCGAACATCACGTATTACTGTCGGTTGAATATTTCTCTTAATATTTTTTTTCCAGAAAAATAGGCTTCTCAAGTTCAGTAGCGGCTATCGCAGATGATGACAATGATTACGACTATGATAACGATGATAATGTCGACGACGATGATGATGATAATGCTGATGAAGACGATGACGACGAAGATCATGATAATGAAGACGACGATGATGATGATAATGCTGATGAAAACAAAAGCGATGATAATGGGTACGACGACGACGATGATGATGCTGATGAAGACGATGACGACGAATCTCATGATAATGAAAACGACAACGACGATGAAAATGGTATTGAGGACGACAACGACTACGATGTTGATGATATTGATAATGAGTACGACGACGACGATGATGACGATGATAATGATAATGTGGACCAGGATGATGATAATGACGGCGATGACGATAATGACGCGACGATGATGATAAGCATTATGATGATGACGATGATGATAATGATAATGAGGACGACGATGATAATGAGGATGACGACGACGATGATGATGATAATGATAATGTAGACGACAACGGCGATGATGATAATAATGTGGACGACGATGACGAAGATGATGATGTTAATGACGACGACGACGATGATGATGATGATAATGACGACGACGATGATAATGATAATGAGGACGCCGACGACGTTGACGATGATAATGTTAATGACGACGATGATGGTAATCACAACAACAACGATAATAATGATGGTGACCTTGTTGCTTAACCTTTCTTTTTCTACAATTCAAATAGTTTCTTCCTTCATCTTTTTTGGTCGTATAGGATATTTTCCAACCTCATCTTTTGGTTTTTCTTTCCACTGACGATGATAATAATTATAATGATATCGTTTCCCTTTTCTTTGTTAAGATAATCCATTCTTAATATTATTCTCTATAAATTAATATCTTTCTCGCTTGATATATTTAATTCCTACTTTTTTCGCTTTTAATATATTTCTTTCTTAAAATATCCTGCATTTCTTCTCTCTTCTATTCTTAGACACTCTTAAAATATTTCTTTCCTAATATCCCAATCCTATTTTTCTATTAACATCTTCCCCTCTTTATTTCTGAATGTGGTCGGCGCAATGGATAGCGACTCTAAATGAGAAATCGGAGAGCAGAGTTCGAATTCCAGTCGGAGTCGTGACATTCATTTTCGCCGTAATACGGTGATGGTGTGATCCATCTCCTCTCCCAGCCATGAGTTGAATATTAGAACTTGTACCTGGGAAAATTATTGCTTTTCGAAAAATATTGTTAATGCAATATTACCTCGCCAAGAATTTAATCTTGCATTCAAAATATTTGGGGATTTAATTATCACAAAATTTAATAAGCTCTTAAAAATTCTCTTAATATTTTTTCTTAGAATCTTTCGCACTTAAATACTTTCTCGTGAAATTTATTTCCCTGTGAAAATTTTTGTTTCTTATCTTTCTCCTATAAAAGATTTCTCTCTTAATATCATTCTTTCTTAAAATCTTTATCACTTGAAATATTTATTTATATTTCTCTCTCTTTTTCTTGTTTTCCTCATTTTTTTTTTCTTTCTTGAAATCCTTTCCTTTCTTTTTCTTTTTTTTTCTTTCTTTCTTGACGGCGTTTTCATTATTTTTTCTCCTAAAATTTTCGTCATCTTTTCTATTACTCACGTTTTAATCGTTTTTGTTATCATTGATGATAATAATGCTAATGATGGCAACGCTATGACTTCCTTATTCTGTTTTTCTTTTTATTCCCTTGTTGTAGATGCTGTTACTGAAACACTCGTGGTTATTACTCAAAGTTTTGGCCTTACTGTTCCCACTTCATGTAGGAAAGATTGCACTATCCCTTAGACTACTAGCGCATCATCCCACGACCCTGAAGCCAGAAGAAGTCACACACAGCTATACCATCATCAACCTATCCGTATTATATTTTGGAGAGAGGCCCAGCCCTAAAGATATTTTTTCCGACAAGGAATTTTCTTCGGGTGGTGGAGATACCAAAACAGTGTCACCATTTGCTTGCGTTCGTTGGTAAGTAGAGGTGAGGGCTGTTAGCAAACCGGATATTGGTTCTGAAGTCTGTACGGTGCAGCTTCCGTTTCCGGAGCTGGTCGTCCCGAAAGCCTCTGACAATTCCCATAGCTTTCCTTCAAGCGAAAGAGATAAGAGCAGATATTAACCTGAACTCAGTCGGAAAGACGGACTAGGGACAACACATGGGAGGGGGTTTTAGAAATTAAAAAAAAATTGGAAGGGCAGACGAGTTTGTCGATGAAATATAAGTGAGAAATAAAGGGGGAGAAGAAAATGTAAAGAGACTACAAAAACTGGAAGGTACGTTAAATGAAAAATGGGAAAGAAAAATGGCGGAGAAGGAAGACAGATGCAGTAACGTGAACGAAAGAAGAAAACAATTTGAATAATAGATGCTGCAGATGGTGATGATTCACCGAAAGGGAAAAAAAAGGAGAAAAACAAAATGAAAAGATGCATCTAAGAGAAAGAAAGAAGGCAATACTTAAAATATAAATCTAGCGAACACAGAAGAAGCGTACATACATAATCGTCAAAGGTCTTATTAAAGATGCCAGAGGAAATTTAGTGTTGAATGGCGCGTTTAGAAGACGTTTAAATGCAAGTCAGCGATACTGACTCCTATCGGGCAGAAAAGTAGGACTTATCTTTTCATAAACCGCGTTACGTTACAAATACAACTATGAATTTCTTTGGCACTGTATTTGAAAGCGAAATATGAACTTTTATTTGTTTAAGTAATGGAGTTTCTTTTTTTTTTTTTTTTCTTGTTGTTTTTTTACCGTAAATCTTAACAGGTAATATTTGCATAAATTATTCTAAAAATTAATAATATATTTTTTTTTATTTGAAAGCGAAATATGAACTTTTATTTGTTTTAGTAATGGAAATTTTTGGCCTTTTTTTTTTTTTTTTTTTTTACCGTAAATCTTAACAGGTAATATTTGCATAAATTATTCTAAAAATTAATAATTTTTTCTCACTTTGTGATTTTTCATGCCAAAAATAAATGATTCTTTTTTAACATCAGGAATAGACAGTTGACATTTTTATGGCGCATAATAAGGAAAGAGACCTCTGAAAATTTGATACTCAAGGAATAGATTGAAAACAAGAGGGAAAGAAGAAAGGAACACATAACGTACCTAGTAAACTTGATTAAATGGTTGGCAGAACAATGTTTAGGAGGGATATCAAGAAAAAAATTATTAGGCACTACAAAGGGCAGGCAACTGTAGGGATCTATGATCGCCAATGTCCTAAAAAGATAGGCCATATAGAAGTAGTAGTAGTAGTAGTAGTAGGGGGGGGGAGGGATGGGCAATTCATCCATTATTGCTCACAAGAATTACCTTTTCTTTGTTATCTGCTTATCGCAATGACTCCTTCGGAAAATATTGGGGTAGCTTCCCTTTGCAATCTCTAACGTCTTTGAAGTCCGATGTGCTATACTCCTAGACTGGCTGTCACTCAAGGCTAGAGAGTTCCGTCTACCTTGCTATTTAGCACTTACTCTTGGTTGATGAACAGACAAACAAAAGAACTACAAGATCTCTTACCGAAGGTAATGGAGGTAAACGAGATAAAGACATCAACTGCAAGAAGACAGAATGCATGGTTGTTAGTAAAAGATGCAGCCAAACATGCAAATTACAGATCAAACAGGGAATCGTATTAACAGGTTACGGAAAGAGCGACACCAAAATTCGAAGGCACATTGGGATAGCGAAATATGACTTGCAAGATATAAGCAAAATATTAAGAAGAGTTTAATTTGAAACTAAGAAAAGAGTACTGAACTGTTATGTAATATCTATCCTCCTATATGGCAGATAATGCCGGACAATCTCCTCACGGATGAAGCAACAGAAATATGGTTCTTTAGAAGGATGCTGAGAATGGACCGAACACAGGAGTAACGATGACGACATGGAAAAAATACCAAAAAATACCATTTTCTGGAGCTCATAATGGACAGACTGAACGTAAGAAAGACAGAGCGAAGCACACCACATCCGACTTGGCGAGCTTGAGAGAAGAAATGGCGGAGCAGCGACTTCATTATTTTAACGTTTTGGCACATTTCTTTCATTTGTCACGAATAGCGAAAATAGATAAACAAAGATTTTGGACTAGCATTTGTTTTTACAAAATAAAACAGGACTAAGAAATTCCGTCCAAAATCCATCAGAGAGAGCTTCGATCATTTTATAGAAATTTCCTATAATTCTCATTAACCTATGCCGAATCGTTAAATATCTAAGCAAAGACGGACATCACTGCCATGCTAGAATGTTCGTGGGTATAAAGATTAAGTGGATCTACACTAGGATATATGCTATTTATAAACATAGTCATTTAAGTACAAACATACATACTGGCTTATATACTGAGCACATTTTCTAGTGTATGACATTTTCACTCAGCCTCAGATGATTGGTTTAATAATCTCCTGATTCTCAAGGATCATCATGGCCGGGTATCTGATTTTTTTTATTTTTTTGTTCTATTTATTCTTTTAAGTAGGAGAATGACACAGCAATAGAGAATTGTGTGTTCAATCAGGGTACTTGGGAACAACCCCAGACGCAGTCCATTGGAGCGATTTTTGTTACACGAAGGGGTGCATTTCTAATTAAGCTTCATTTGCAAGTTCGTGTTGCTCTTACCAAAACCCGTCACCATACCGAGATCTTTTGGCTGTGACGCGTCTGCCTCGTTTACACATATCAAACAGTTTGTGTTGACGTGTATACTGGGTTTCGTATAGTTAAACTCGATCCGTGCAGGTTTGTTAGAATTTACAGGCAAAATCAGATATCTCTCGCTATTCGAAAAAGCCGAATTACTTCCTAGACGCGACAAAATAAATTATTTTACAGACAAAAGGCGGTATTACTCGTGCAGAAATATAAAACATCATCATCATCACCATCATCGCAGGGTCATGCGCATTTGAGCACCTGTCCAGCTCTCTTCACATGTGGGTTAAAATCTGTTGAGGGTATTCACTGATGCTTAGTTCTTTGAAGGACAAGTAAAACTTTTGGAGTACATCCTTCTACAGGTCAAGCGACCACCAATGTCCTCCAACTTGTATGATCGCCTTGGTCACGGACAATTGGCCGTTAATACCAACGGTGTCATCCACCACCTTGGCTACTGACGTCTGTTTAGGATGCCCTCCGCTCACTAATGCCATGTGATACTCGCACTGTCTGAATTAAGAGATACACACAATGTATCCCATTCTAAAACACTCTGATACTTCAACGGTCAACCGCCAAGAAGATTCAGTTATTATCTTTAATCCTGCTGGATATCGAGACAGGTTCCTTACCAGAAACGCTTAGTTGTCATATTTTGAAGATTCGGATGATTTATTATGATATAAATTCTACAGAACATTAAAATTCATACTCAAAATTCAAGAAAATTCCAAATCCAAGTCATTATAAAAAGACGATTCACTAGATAATAGTATTATTATAATAATATTATCGGTCCTGCCAGCTCGCCTTCAGTTACTTTCCCACTTATGAGGTTTCTTCCTTTTGCTGTTTCTTTAAATGCTTTCATGGTAAGTGATCGAATGAGCTGTTCGCTATGGTACCTAGACTTTTTGAAATTAAGGGCAGTACTAGACTGGTGTCGAGATCTAATTAGTTTACAATTGACCGCCTAGATGTAGCCATAAATTCTAAGCTAACAGTTTCTATTCTCGCAATTTTCGCTTGTGGTACTCACTTTCGGTATCATGCTTTCCAGGCAACTTTAATCTGCAAAACGTTAAATGTAATGTCAATCATTATCTTCTGTCCGCCTGAATATTATCTTATCTTCCCGCTCATTAGTAATGTTTCTGTTCCTAATTCTTCTGTATGTCATAGTGGCTTTACTGCCTTGCTTGGAGCGAATTAAAAAAACAAAAACAAAAAAAAAAACAGAAGAAAACATTCAACATTCATTGGCGGAAAAGTTAGTGTTGAATTCTATAAAATCTTTCTATGAAATTTTTTTTTAGTTAAAATCATTTGATAACTGTTATCGCTGTTTCTCGTATCGAGGTGAGTTTCATTCCGAAACTTTTTTATAAGGTAGTATGGGAAATTGTCATCTTGATTATGACATTATTTTAAATCACAGTTAAATGAATTAACCATGTTTAAGTTTCTGCTACTGTTGGAAGTGTTAATATGGTTTTGATATTTTATAAAACTCTATAAATGCAATTGTCTTGCACCAATCTGTGATATGATGCAGGATCCCATTGTTTCAAACTTTATCGATTATTTCGCATGAGAAGATTTTTAGTGATTGACCTATGGAAACGGTGGGGTATATAAGTGATACATTAGATACTTCTTAAAGATTCATTTCCTTTTATTGTTGAAAATGGTAACGATAGGATTGACCGTTTCCATACATAAAACATTCGGCATTCATTGACAAAACAGTTAATATTTATAATGCAGAACAGTATAACATTTGAAATTTATAAAGACTTTCTCTTCAAACACATCATCCGTATTCTGATGAATAGAGCGCAAAGCAGAATCGGGCCAGAGATAGGACAAGAACAGTGCGGGTTCGTTAAAGACATCGGAAAAAAAAGAACGCGATATTCATGCTTAGAATGTTATCAGAAAGAGCAATACAAATGCAGAAGGAAGTGTAAGCATGTCTTATAGGCTACGCAAAGGCGTTCGACAAAGTACGCCATATGGATCTGTTGCAACTGCTCAACAACTTTGATATATTCGGGAAAGATATTAGAATAATCAAGAATCTATTTACATTATTCGAACTATTGTCCTCATCTTCGTCGCCACATTTATTGCAACGTTTCGGCCGTTGTACGCTCCCGCCTTCTTCAGGTGGTTTGAATGTTAAACTGAACCCTCTATTCCGCTCACTGGGGTAGACTGCTCTAGTTCCACGTGCCATGTTTAATGGATGTCAGTTGTCAGTTATCTCCTGTTAATTCCTTTCTCCAAGTTCTCCACTACCTTACCTGGATTTTGAAATCACACTCTTTGGGTCCTGTCACTGGATCTAACCAACGCCTTTATGCCATTGTCCTTGAGAAATATAGACAGATAATCAACAACCTATACTGGCAGCAAACGGCATGCATGCGCATTGAAAATTCAGCAAATATACTCATGTACACTAATGATTACTGTTCTTTCTCCTATCCTATGGGGATTTCCTTTCTAACCTTTTCTGTGAACAGTGGAAGTCCTGCCAGTATTCATTATTGACGGACACAATCTTAACAACATAAGATGTGCAGATGACACAATGTGTAATAGAAGACAGAGAAAGGAAGCTACAAGAACTCCTAAAGAAGTTAGTGATTATAAGCTATAGGAAAGGATTAGAAAGAATACGTGGTTGTTAACAAAAGGAACAATGTAACATTTAATTTACAAACTGGGGATGCCAACATCAAACAACAAAAATATAAATATGTAAGACCTTTCTTAACACAGGATGGAAACTGTGACATCCAAATCCGAAGGCGCAGCTGGATCGTGCAAGATGCCTTCCAAAAGCTAAGCATAGTATTAAGTTAAACGAAAATTTCGTTAGAAACATAGAAAAGAATAATGAACTGTTCCGTAATATCAGTACTTCTATATGACAGAAAATGTTGGAAAATCTCTTCGCAGATGAAGAAACTTGAAGAAGAATCTTGAGGCAGTGGCGTAGCTAGAGTAAACGTCACCCGGGGCGGTCTGCTCAAATGTCACCCCAATGACCCCGATTCACCCTATGCTGAATGGTTAGCTGTAGCTAAATTTTCATACATGCTCTACTTTATTCTTCTGACCGGTACGTTACTGTTTACATGTATGATCCAAGACAAAATCCAATACCATAAAATAATCAGTTCAAATAAAAGATTTTTAAAATGCAACTGTTCACTTTCAGAACAACTAAATACAAAACACGACAATACACAAAAGAATGACATTCGATACTATGGTCTTAGAATGAATGTTTTCTTGTTTTCATTGAGGCAAACTGGTCAATGGCATCGTCAAAATCTGTTTGTCCTGTAAGCTCGTTTTCAATGGACAGCACAGCCAGATCCAACAATCTCGACTGGCTCATGGTTGACGTAATTTTCTGTTGCTAATTTTCCGGTGTCCAATTTTCCGTTGCATCATTTTCTGGGTACCATTTAATTATCAATGATATTTGAAAGTATTTTTCTTGACAAAAATGTTCTATTTAATTTTTAAACATTTTTCGGAACATTGTAAATCAACTGCATTCTGTTAAAGGTTACCTAGAGAATTTATGCAAAGTTTATTTTTTTGTTTTTCTTTATACAAGTAAAATAAATTTACATCGTATTTTGATGTTATTATGATTTTAGTTTTAGTGATAATTTAAAAACAATAAATATTTATCATTAGTACCAATAATGGAAAATTAAGTTAAAAATTTAAAAGAATCGTTTTTGGAATCGGAAAATAGGCACACATTTTTCCGATTCCGATACCGTTTCCGATATCCCAAAAAGTTCCGATTTTTCCGATTCTCGATACCGATTCCGATTAATCGTCCCAACACTAGTAGATATATTCAAAAGTATATCGCTCACTCAATGGAAAATTGTATCTCAGCGAATTGATACACAGGCAAGACTGAAATTGTTACACTTTTGGCTTCGTATTTCGCTTTGTTGTTATTAATGATGCAGAGTTAAAACACCATATCATCCGATAAAATGTTACAACAATGTCTCTTGTTAGTAACCAAGATTGTAGCAACTGAAACACATGAAAGCTGAAAACATTGCTATTTTTACTACTCACAAATTTCCCGACAATTCATTAGAAAATTTATGACGCGGGGACAGAACTGGGGGAGGTCATAAATTATTTCTGGGGGGTCGTATGCCCGCCTGCGAAACCCTGTGTCTCCACCACTGTTGTCAGACTATTTTTGGCACCTTAGCCTAGTTGAAAAATTTTGTTGGGGGTGACATTGTGTCACCCCTCCTGTGCTGGCACCCGGGGCGGTCCGCCCCCTCCCCCCTTAGCTACGCCACTGACTTGAGGCAGCATAAATGTGGTTCTACAGAAGGATGCTGAGAATACTATGAACTGAATATGTGGGAAACAACGAAGTTATAACAACAAAAAAAGGACACTTATACTTATCATCAGGAAAAGACGATTGAAAGTCTAAGACATACATACATAATGAAGAAAGATGGCTTGGGAAATTTCATACTCGCAGGATAGAGTGAAGGTAAACGAGGCAACAAAAATCAATTAACCTACCTCGCGAGCTTAAGTTTATGATTGGCAGAACAGGGTTTAGGAGAGATTAAAAAAACTAAATTTATTAAGAGTTACCAAAGATAGGATATAGCCATAATCGCCCTCGTCCTGAAGGGGTACGTTACTTAGAAGGAGTGTGGAGTGTCAGCATATTGATTTCACGAGCTATAATTAGAGCATAATTTAAAGAGAGTAAAAAGCAGAAAAATATATAGAACTTGGTAAATTTATTTTAAATTATGGCGCATGAAGGTGATATTGAAATTTATGTATTTATGCTTCTCCACAATTTCTATTGTTATTAATGTAAATTGTACGAATGTACATAAAAAATATTGGCGAGTTTAACATTGCCTTCCGTAGGGTTTTGTATTAAAAATTGTCTAGCCAACCCATGTTAGAGACAGATTTTTCTCCTCTGCCGGGTATCCCGTACGAGTGCTGGGTAGATATAGATTCATGGCTTACTGAAGGAGATGAGCGTGAAGTGTGAACTAATTTCTTCAGTCAGAGTTTCAATTCTGCACGGGGATTACTATTTTCCTGTTTATTAAACGTTTGTCCACCTCAACTCCCTGTCTATGTGTTTGCGACATTTCTTCAGGTCGAAACGGATCATAGTTATCCACTACTTCCTATCTGTCCATGCTTTCAGCAAAAATTGTCACTATATGAGGCCTCAACTTTTTGTTTTAAAATCAGTTTTCTCGAAAATTCTCAGAATTTCTCTATTTGTTTACTCTGCTTCTCTTTACTACGATATGATCCTGTGAGTGTTGAAATCTCCAAATATTACTTCCTCATTATACGCCCCAAAGTTATCACTAAAATCGGGTAGAATACTGAGGAGTATTTAGGTGATTGCCAGCGACGGAGGCTTTATAAATGTTGTGGGATAACGTGCTGCTATTGCTGCTGCTACTACTACTAATATTAATGCTACTACAAATAATAATAATAATAGCAGCAACAACATCAACAAAAACAAATTCATATGTGTAATTTCCTGCGTACTTCCTCCCTGCGAAGAACATAGGGTCCTTTGCGGGAAGGAAAGATTTCTTCATTTTTTTTTTTTTTACCACTGAGGGTGGGCTGCATTTTAGATGGAAACATCAAACAGAAATTGCGCAGAAATTTTTATCGAACTGAAAAATCCAATAACGTTTTGCTTCCATTCCCTCTTCACCATCTTCTGTCCACCAAATAAATAAAAAGAACACAAATGGAAAAGAACAAAAATTATTCGTACAATTTTAAAAAATTTTCACTCTTTTATTGATTTTTTTTTTTATTTATTTTACTCTATCTTACCCCATCATTTAGATCATATGTACATTTCATTTCAATTTTTTTCATATTATTTTTTCTTGGGGATCGGTTCATATCCTTCAAGGTACTTTTTTACTATACTCTCTTCCTTTTCCTCTAAACCTTAACATTATATTGCACATCATCTGCATCACTGTTTTACTTAGACGAAAAGAAAATGATTAAAAGGTTTTTAAAAAAGGAAGTCACACACCTATATATATATATATATATATATATATATATATATGTATATATATATATGTATATATATAGGTATGTATATATGTATATATATATATATATATGTATGTATATATATATGTATATATATATGTATGTATATATATATATGTATGTATATATATATATATATATATTTATATACATATATATGTATATATATATATGTATATATATATATATAAGTATGTATATATGTGTGTGTATATATATATATATATATATATATATATATACGCATGTGTGTGTATGTGTGTGTATGTGCGCGTATGTGTGTGCACGTGTGTACTGTATATGTGCGTATGTGTGTGTTTGCTTACAGATACCTATATTCACACCTTACTCAAAAAGAGAGCATATGTTATCCCGTACATAACTGTAACCCATTTTTTTCATAATTTATATTCAAAAACATGTATAAATTCAGTCAAGCACATGCATCTGCCTTACCTTCAAATCATTTTTTTTTTACAAATTGAGGTCGAAAAAAATATCGTAGCTCTAACCCTTTCCTTTTTTGCTTCAAAGATTTCGGGAAACAAAACCAAAATGTTGAAAATGGCATCTATATTGCAAAGTATATTGTTCTTTTATAGGGATTATCTTACATTGATCTTTCAGAGATTCATTGCAATTAAACTCGGTCCTTTTGCGTGACCTGAATTTTCATCGTGAATTTCAGATTTCGGACAATTCGGTTTTAAGTCATTTTGTTTTTTTTTTCTCCTCTTTCATTCGATGATGATGTTCAAGTCCACAGAAAACACCAATTCTATTTGGAAAATATTAATGTAACACAATCTACCACACAGATGTTTGCTAGCGTACTTCAAAAATCTAAAATACTAGCAGAATATTTTATCTGTGAATTTTAATATGGCATATTTTTCTATCTTTCTACTTAGATGTATATTTTTGAATCATTTCACCCTATGCAAAGCAATAAATATATTAATATGTAAGGGGTTAGTGACTGAGAGCGAACACGAAAACAAAAACGTAATTAATTTGGGAGTATAATAAAATTACATGAATTGAGCCAGTAGGTAACGATTGATATTGCATTTAATTTTTTTTTAAAGATCAAACTTGACTGCAAATGTAAGAAGGTGTTAGAGAATTCAACAAGCGAGAAGTTCGAATGAAGGAAGTATCAGCATAGAACCTACGACGATTTCAACTGTAAAATGATTAAACCTAAGTATCAATATCGTCCTGCGCTTAAATTCATAAAATCAAGTTAGCAAAGAGGAAATCTCATCAGAATAATTGCCTTAGTAATCATTGGATTTTGTCAAGAATCTCTAGATACTTAGCAGAAACACCAGAGAAGCTACGGCTGCAATATTCAATGTAAAGTCGAAACGTACTCATAAAGGGGTAGGATAGATTTGTAGGAATCTTTCCACTAAGTTTTTCCTTGAATTCGGAGTCTCGGGGTTCGATACAGTATTATAAAATATTGCTGCGGGGTTGCTCGTAATTCGGCCGTTTAGAATAATCATACGATTTTCATTGAAAAAATAAAATCCAGTAGAAAAAGACAACGTAGTTGCAGCAAATAAACATTAATTTAATATAACAAGAATACAAACAGTTGGTGATAGATTAGAAAGTAATGTCATTGGTTAATAATGTTTTCGGATAGAATATAAATTGTATTTGTGTACGTATGTGAGAAACAATGAAATGTTGTTATATGTATGTTTGTGTGAACGAGTCAAAACACGTGTGTGCGTAGTTAATCGTAAACAGGATACGAGAGATAGAATTTGGTTCTTGCTGAGAACTAGGGTGACGTAATCTGAAGCAGTCTCCTTTGAATTTCTTCAGCCCTGTCGCTTTTAGCATGTAGACGTGAATGAGTGCGTGGAGATTATCATCTGCAGTGAGATGGACCCTTGGTTATAGCTGTGTGTATCCTCTTTGGGGCCGGATTTCGTGCGTTTTATACACTTTTCCGTATAGAATTAAATTATTTATTTCTTCCTAAATGGCCCTAAAAACCCATATTGTATGTCTTCTAGTACGTCCGCACGATATTTCGGCGATATCTACGTAAATCATGATGACTAATGAAACAAACTTTCTGATTTGTAATCTATGGCTTTATCGGGGTTTTTTTAAGATATAAGCACTTTATTGAGTGTGATTGTTTTTTAATTATTGTATTTAATATTTTAGTGAGCACGACAGATTCCGCTAGGAAAAGTCTTAAAGAATGTCATAGTACCCCCACCTCATAATGAGGCCATATTTTGAGTTGATAGTTGCAGGTTCTGCTTTATACCCGACCAATATCTACCAATTACATTTCCTTTTTCAATCAGAAAACCTTGATTTTTCGCGATGTCACGAGTTCATATAAAACAAATTATCGTTAAATTTAATAAGAAATTCTTCCCATGACATTTCCTTCATGCTGAATTTATCCATTCAAGATATGCCTTAAAAATATACATCTTAACTCCTCCTTTTACGCACTTGCAACGAATTTATTCAGTAACCCTCTAGCTTGAGTGCCTCTTGACGTTCTATTTACTAAACAAAAGTATGGAATAAGGAAAGCACATCAGATAAATATAAAAAAAAAAATCAAAAAGCGAATTTATGCATTGAATGGTTGGTGCAATTTGGAGAATCATAACACTGAGTTCGGGAAACATTGAACGGATTGTTGGCAAATGGCAACTGTCATTTGATGTGAAGGTTTGAAGAAAAAAAAAGATGGAAAGCAAAACAAAAGTTGAGGAAGAAAAATCAGAAAAAGAAATACAGTAAACATAATGACAGAATAACAGAAATTCAGGGCAAAGAGGAAAGGTGAATATTAATGGAGCCTTCAATCGAAATAACCCAAGACTAATTACAAGCACAAAATCAACTGGGGCATTTAAACCCCATTTTTTCAGTTAATATTTTGTTGTGTAATTTTTCGTTCTTTTCCTTTCTAATTTCATTTCCGTTCTGCTTTTCTTTAGTAAAGCGGTGTCGTCTGATTATATCTTTCTTATTGTTTTAGCCAACGAATTACACGTTTGTGATTCCTTTTGATACAGTCGGTTAAAAGCTTTTAATTATCTTGTCAGTTGGTTCACCTCAATATTTCCAGTAAAGACAAAACTTTGGCACGTCATTTCATAACAAATGTTGGTTAACGCTTAATTATTATCATAGCGTTTTCTATCTAAATAAACAGGGGAGCTATCTGATTAGAACAGTTCAATACCGAAAGGATCATTTGAAAATAGTTATTGCGTGTCACTATGAACAATCCCGAAACACTGATCATAAATTTAGGTAATTACCTCCCGGGAGTATTAATCATTGAGTTATAAAACATACTGAATTTCATGCATATATATATATATATATATATATATATATATATATATATATATATATATATATATATGTGTGTGTGTGTGTGTGTGTGTATGTGTGTGTGTGTATAAAATGAAATTTAGTGTTTTATTAGGTTGGTGCAAAAATAATGACGCAATAATGTCATTTTTTGACGTTAAAAATACGTCAAAAACCGACATTATTACGTCATTATTTTTGCACCAACCTAATATAAACATACTGCATTTCATATATATGTATATATATATATATATATATATATATATATATATATATATATATATATTTATGAAATTCAGTATGTTTTATAACTCTCTCTCCATTTATATATATATATATATATATATATATATATATATTTATGAAATTCAGTATGTTTTATAACTCTCTCTCCATTTATATATATATATATATATATATATATATATATATATATCATAATTACCATAGTTTTAATGTATGTTAGCTACATGCGTAATAGTGCTCAATATCAGCGCAAGTCTATGTAAATATGTGAACACTGAGGTCATCAACGAGAGGTGACAGTCTGTTTCATGCTTGAATGTAATTAAACAGATTGTCACCGCGCTTTGATGATCATTTTACACACACACACGCATACACAGACACACACATATATTAGGTTGGATGCAAAAATAATGTCGGTTTTTGAAGTTAAAAAATACGTAAAAAAAACGACATTATTTTTGCGCCAACCTAATATATTATTATTATTATTATTATTATTATTATTATTATTATTATTATTATTATTATTCCTAATCATCAATATCCATGTTTAAATCGACACCCTTTTTAAAATAATATGAATCACTTCGAATGGGATTTGTATTCCAGAGACTTAAGTAAATTAGCTTTAATCAAACAAGAGTATCCAGAAAATAAGAATCTTTGGAGTGATAAGAAATAAATAGAGATTAAAAATTAAAACTATTCATTCCCTATATATATATATATATATATATATATATATATATATATATATATATATACGTTGTGTGGGTGTGGGGTGTGTGAGTGGGTGTGGGAGTGTGGGTGTGGGTGTGTGTGTGTATATATTTATATATATATATGTTGTGTGTGTAATATATTTTCTTTAAAGAAGACTGACAAGTTACATTTACTAAGTTTTTATTATGTTTTTCTAAGCCTTATCAAACCTTTGTTCGAATATTTTTTTTTATTGCGAAAGCTCTCGACTAAACTATCAGACACTTATAAGGATTAGTGATTTTATGGAAAGAAAAACAGAAAGAGTAACTAAAAGTAGAATATTTTTTTAATTTCTAGATACGAACTGTACATTGTGGCCATATTCCTAATTCATGTTATGAGGACATATTCGTCCTTTGACAGGATTCGAACCTGCATCCTATACGGAACCGTCATTTACGCTGACGTGCCTAACCGCTCAGCCACCAAGGATCGTTCGGTAGGCAAGGTCGAATTTAATGCTTATAAACTTCAATCTTCTATGAATCTCGTACATTCATAACTGCTCATAGCGTATCAAATGTAAACAAATGACGTCATACATTAAGAAATGGACAAAGTCCGACAAATTTATTTATTATTATTTATTTATTATTAGAATGCAGGTTCGAATCCTGTCCAAGGACGAATATTTTCTATGAAAATTTCTTGGACATTCAAGCCGGTAAATGTTATTTAATACTGTTTATTATAAACAGAGCATTTACTTAAATACTTGTATCTATAAAAAGAACGTTAAACATAAAAAAAATGTTTTTAATAAATAAATTTTTCTTTATATATATATATATATATATATATATATATATATATATATATATATATATATATATATATATATATATATATATATATATATATATATATATATATATATATATATATATATATATATATAGACACGTGGCCGAATGGATGGAACGTTCGCTTTATCCAAGAGACCCGGGTTCGGATCTCACCACGGTTGATTTGAACCAACCAAATGGGTAAACGGAACAGTTGGGGGCCGTCGATATCTGTGCTATCTCTCTTATCTGTACCTAAGGTCTGTTCAGCATAGTTGCAGTATAAACCACAGGTGGGCTCTGTGGGTGTTGAACCACCCTAGTAGACCAGTGGCCAATACGAGTGACCAGCTATTATGTATATTCCTGGATGAACTGCTATTATATATATATTAATGCATGAACATGCAGAGAGCTCTGAGAAATAAAAGCTGTTAGTGCTGGTCTGCTCGGTATGTCTGCTCAGATGAGTATCACCTCCGGAATAAAAAGTAGCTGCGCTATATTGAATCTAGTTAGTCTAGACTCAATGGGGTATTTGTATATAATTTTAAAGTTACATTTTCCTGTATCTTCCGCATTTCTTTGTATGAAATTTAATTAGCGGTTGCTTAGTTCTACCACACACGCACATATATTTATTATAAATCACTTTTAGTCTAAAGTACTGATAATTGGGACGAAACGTTAAACGTAACATTTCTTTTCCATTTCGTAACAAAAAAAATCTTTTTCAAACTAGTATGGGCGGAATAGCAGGAGAGATTAATTCCTATAACCTAGGTTGCCAAACAATCTACCGCAGTATGAAATGGCAGCGTACTGCGGGAAATCTTCTGCCTAGTCAATCATGATTCGAAATAGACATGATCACTGAAGCGTGTATCACGTAAGTCATCTTACTTTTTTGTGTAGTACAAGATGTTCACATTCCTCAACTAGAGAATTTAAGAGACAAAACATTTTGAGTCATAAAATGCAAATAGTTGTTTTACCAGAGAGAGAAAGAGAGAATGTGTGAAACACATATGTAATTGTAATCATTACCTGGAGAGAAATCTATGCAAAATATGAGAACTACCCTCAGTATGATTCTTTGCGTTCACCTTGCGTTACCAAATATTTCATTCATATATGTATTTACTTATTGTGATATCATCCACAAAATTGTAATAAAAACAAGTAATGCTGCTGTTTTGATCCCTTTCTAGCGTTTCCTTTTTCTGAGATCCATGTATTTACTTAGTTTCTTAGATGTTTTCAAAGATGTGAATTTGTCGGTTTAGGCAGCGAAGTCTATGAGCAGACATGTATTTTCAACATGATTTTTCACAATTGTATCTGTTCGATTTGTACATTTTTTTAATGAACAGTATTAAGTTATTATTTAGCGCCTTGAATATTGCAGAAAATGTCGTAGGAAACATGTGATCTGATCTTCTTTGACAGAATTGAACCTGTATTCCTATACGGAAAGGGTCAATTGATCGGACGTAATGTACCATTTAGCTACAAAGAAGAGTCTGGTTGCAAATCCAAATTACTAACATATTATCCTCAACGGTTTTTATCGATTGATTATATCTGCTCACGTAACGTACCCTAAGGCAAACTATGACAATATGATTTAAGTCTGACAAATATTTAATATATTTTCTGTTTATATTTATTTTTTTCTTCGAAATTTCTTGAACAATCAGGTTGGTAAATGCAATTAATACCGATTAATTAAAAACTGGGCATCTACTTAAATAAATTGTGTATATATAAATAACATATGAACAGAATATATATATATATATATATATATATATATATATATATATATATATATATATATATATATCGAAAGAAAGAAAGAATAGTAATAGAGCTAGATATATACAAGACTTAAAGATTATTATATTGTGAGAAATATAGGCTTATTTTAATAGCCAGATATAGTTATCAGTAGATTGATAAAAAATAAATAGAAGACAAATGTGATTAGGTAGCTAGATCAATGTAGATTTTTTGTGTGAGTGAATTGTTTTTACGGGTTATCAACCTTTTTCGGGTTATTTAAAGAAAAAAATATTTTTATATTATAAGACATTTTTGCGTAGATTATAATCATTTACTGATACAAGTTCTATTAATAAACCTAGTTGACAGGGTAGAAATGGTATAGTCATGCCTTTCACGGAGGTTTTTTGCGTGTAAATGTATATAACGAGCCTAGCAGGAATAGGTCTTCCATTAAAATTCCGAGTACAACCCGGCCTGTTATCTTTCGCCCAAACACGCATTCAATTTTACAGCACCTGATGTTCCAAAGGAATCGCCCATCAAGGTACTGGCCAGATTTATTTTTGCGTAATTATGGTTCTACAAGAATCGTTGTTTCAACGTGATAAGGCAGTAAACCCGACCACTGCAGAAGTAGGAAAACATTGAAATATATATATATATATATATATATATATATATATATATATATATATATATATATATATACATATATATATATATAGAGAGAGAGAGAAAGAGAGCGAGAGCGAGAAAGAGATAGATAGATAGATAAATAGATAGATAGATATAATTTGACTCCGATAGAAAAGATAAATAGGTATGTACAGACTCACACATATATATATATATATATATATATATATATATATATATATATATATATATATATACATATATATATATATATATATATATATATATATATATATATATATATAAAGAGAGAGAGAGAAACAGAGAGATAGATAGATAGATAGATAGATAGATAGATATGATGTGACTCCGATAGAAAAGATAATTAGGTATGAACATACTGATGTATATATATATATATATATATATATATATATATATATATATATATATATATATATAGATAGATAGATAGTTAGATAGATAGATAGATAGATAGATAGATAGATAGATAAAGAGAGAGAGAGAGATAGGTATAGGGAGAGATTATTTTGAAGAATGATGACCCCAAAATCGGGATATTTGTTAGTTTTGAATTTATCTCGATAATTTATGTAATTTTCTCGTTTTTGTTGAAGATTGGTAATTGACTGACATGCAAGTAGACCTTCAAGTAGATAGATAGATAGATAGATAGATAATGTCTAATTATATGCGATATTGTTATGAATCTATTGCTATAGATTGGGAGATATACTGAGATCGTTTTATAGATATAAATAATAATGTAAATGCAGTGAGAGTGATAGAAAAAAAGAAAGAAAGAAAGAAATAATGAATGAATGAAAATGAATGAATGAACTGAATATTTTTTTTTAATTTCTTCACTTTGGTTTTGAAGGTGTAAATTATATGTCCCCAGTAAATGTTAGTTCCTGTTGATGTTCTGAGTTTTCAGCTGGTTTCCATCATTATAAAAAAAAGAAATTCAATGTCTTCGTAGTTGTTGGTATATTGGGAAAGACTGTACACGTTGAATTTTGAATATGTATGTTGTCACGGAGCGTGATATTATATAAGTATTTATATTTTTGTAGTTTTGCAAATGTAGTATTGCGTGACCGTGAAGTCCTTTGAATACTGAGCGTTTAAATACAGTTTATAATGTCTGATCAGAAACATAATTTTTCCTGTCGATTGTTTTATCTTAATATTGATAGTTTTTTTAAAGTTATAATCTTTGTTTTGAATTCAATTTGTTGATTATTATTTTGCTATTCAAAAGAAGCTGTCTTGTGTTAATAACAAAATAATAATCAACAAAATAAACGCAAATTCTTATTTCGCTATCAGCAATTTCCGAAAAAATTTGTTTACTTCTGGTTTATATAGGGTGCGGCAGAAATACACCTTCACATTTTTAACTGTGAACTGTGTTGCCTTTGAGAATTTAGGCAGGTGTAAATAGTGCCACCATCTAGCTAATATATTACCATGATGTTTCAGGTCTCCTTTGCACTAAAAATAGTGAAATTGAATTTGTAAATAATATTGATCATATATAGATTTAAGTTTCATGCATATATATTACTAACTACTCAGAGCACACACGCCAAATATATCTTCTTTTAATGAACATCTGCATTTACAGCATGATCGGGACTATTATACATATGTATCTATCTATCTATACACACATACATACATACATACATATATATATATATATATATATATATATATATATATATATATATATATATATATATATATATATATATATATATATATATATATATTGTTGTATCCTTAAAGATGTGATAAACAGATGAAGGTGTTACTCGAGTGAAGGAACAGCAACACGCGCGTAGAAGAAAGAAGAGAGGTTTATTATAAAAGAGAATACACGACTGAAAGAGAGGGAATCATGTGGCAGGCTAGTAATTCCCGAAGCAAGAATGCAGGTATACCCTGTGCTTACTATATACAAATACTGATATAGTCAATCCAGAAAGGTGATAGGGAGTGTGGAATAAAGATAGACAACTGATCAAATATGAATCGAAAGCCGACAAAATGAAAAAATATTCCTCTTTGTTCTTTTATTTTATGACAAGAGACATAATATATATATATATATATATATATATATATATATATATATATACTTGATGGTCTAACTACATGTCAGTCTATGTATCAATTTAACAATTTTTAACAAAAATTACATAAATTATCGAGATAAATTCAAATATCCAGATTGTGGTGTCATCATTCTTCAAAAGAATCTATCTATCTATCTGTCTATCTATCTATCTATCTATCTATCTATCTATCTATCTATCTGTATATATATATATATATATATATATATATATATATATATATATATGGTGCGATTAATGAATTGTCATCTAAATTGCAAAAAATAAAAATAAAACTTACATCTAATTTTAACAAATATATTTACCAAAATACAGAAATATCTTGAAATTCTAAATAGTAAATTTACGGCATCCAGACAATTTCGGAATATCCTACATCACTTCTGGACGGTCTCCTTTTTTAACCTGGTTAAACTTCAGTTCATCTTTGGTGTTACCGGAAGTTGATCTCCCGCTTAAGTATGCCCAAAACATAATAACCAAGGGGGCCGTAGTCTGGGGAGTTAGGTGACCAAATATAAAGAATGATGTGATCACCGAACTTGTCTGACAGCCACGCCTGCTTTGTTTGGCATACTGCAGCAACCTGTTACCGGAGAGCAGCCACACTTTTAACCCAGGGCAGCACTAGCTGCTCAATACACTTGATGTAAGCCTCTGTGTTGAGTCTGAGGCCATGTTGAAACATGAATGGAGACATAACTTCGCCATCACTAATGATCACTACAAACACTATGATTTTGTTTGGATATTTTATGCAACTCTTTAAGAATCCTTTGCACTGTTCTCAGATTGACACCCAAACACTCTGAAATGTTCGTATTAGAACTTCCAGTGAACTTCAAGTGAGAATACCAAGTAGTAAAGCATGCCGTTTCTAAATTTCTCTCAGAAGGAATTGCGCCATGGTGCTCTTTTATTCGCAGACGTTGCCCAAATGAGCCTACTATACTTGCAGTCGACAAAATTAAAAAAAAAAAAAAGAAGACAGGCGATGCTCATACGCGAAATAAAAAAATATAAACGGCGACAATTTACCCATCTCACACTGTTAATGCGTAAAAAACACTCTACCTGCGTCCTTACATTATTTGTCTACGTCAAAACACTCACCATTTGTGTCTATCTACCCCGATGGGAAGTTAAGAAAAATCGAAAGCCTGGACCGTATTTCTTCCGAAATGAACTTTGTACACAGTTTGACATAATTTACACGCCAACTGAGAGGATTCTCCGTAATTTGGAAAAATCGAGCAATAAAATTAATAGTCGCAAAATGTATGTTGTCTTTAATAACACTTGCCTTAAAGAACATTTGCTGCCTAAATACATAGAATACAGACACATATAGATGCTCATACTTATGTAGATTTATGTTTATTTTATATATATATATATATATATATATATATATATATATATATATATATATATATGAGTGGATGATTGCATGAGTTCATTCGTTTCAATACTTGCAAAGATATTTGTAATAAGATGTGTGCTTCTTGTTTTATACAGATATATATGTACTTCTTTATACACACACACACAATAATAGGCTCACACACAAATACAGGCGCACACACGTAGACATATATATATATATACATATATATATATATATATATATATATATATATATATGAGTGCCTGTTTATATCTTTATATTGAGCAAATAATTAAAGGTGCGTTTGTGTATTTCATTTTCAATGAATTAGAAAGACATTTAGATGAGTAGGTTGAACCCATGTCTTCGCTTATGATGATGTGGTTGTAAAATTAGATGGAGGTGGGCTTCCTTGAAAACACAAAAAAGAAGTGACAACATCTATTTTATTGTCTACCGCATACGTAATTCGCGGGCAGTAGATGAAAGCGCCGCGCGTTCTTGCACGCTTCAGTGGTTTCGTTTGTCGTTTCATTTCAGCCTAATTCCCTTCCATTTTTTCCCTCGTTTCCCTTTTAATTATAGACTGTTGGTTCTGGTTCATTGTTTATTATAGGATGGGATCTGGGCCGTAGGTGGAGGTAGATGCGAAAATTAAGAGTTGTGTCGGTATTGAGAGAAACAGTTAAAATGTTAAAGAATGGAAAGAAATAGAGCAGGCGAGGACGAAAGAAAAGCTTAAAATGATGTCGAATGGAAAAAGATACTGAGATCGAAATGAGCAAGAAAAAGAATAGACCGTTGTATATGGTAGAGAAATTGATCGATGCATTGTAGTTGTGACGAGAATGACAAAGCGGTAGCTGTTCGAAACGAAAAAAAAGTGGAGAAATTAATGAGAATTAGCAATATTGAGATACGATTAAATCCAGGATGTAAAAATAGATACAACATTTTTGAAAATTATTGAATAGCCATAGATGTAAACTAAGAGAAAAAAAGAACTAGATGCAAACTAAGAGGAAAAACTAGATGCAAACTAAGGGAAATAAAACTAGATGTAAACTAAGAGAAACAAAGAATTAGATGCACACTAAGAGAAAAAACTAGATTCAAAGTAAGAGAAAAAAAAATAAAACTAGATGTAAACTAAGAGAAAAAAGTACTAGATGCAAACTAAGAGAAAAAAAGAACTAGATTCAAACTAAGGGAAATAAAACTAGATGCAAACTAAGGGAAAAAAAACTAGATTAAAACTAAGAGAAAATACTAGATACAAACTAAGGGAAATAAAACCAGATGTAAACTAAGAGAAAAGGAACTAGATGTAAACTAAGAGAAAAAACTAGATGCAAACTAAGGGAAATAAAACCAGATGTAAACTAAGAGAAAAAAAGAACTAGATGCAAACTAAGAGAAAAAACTAGATGCAAACTAAGGGAAATAAAACCAGATGTAAACTAAGAGAAAAAAGAACTAGATGCAAACTAAGAGAAAAAAAGAACTAGATTCAAACTAAGGGAAATAAAACTAGATGCAAACTAAGGGAAAAAAAACTAGATGAAAACTAAGGGAAATAAAACCAGATGTAAATTAAGAGAAAAAAGAACTAGATGTAAGCTAAGAGAAAAAAAGAACTAGATGCAAACTAAGAGAAAAAATAACTAGATGCAAACTAAGGGAAATAAAACCAGATGTAAACTAAGAGAAAAGGAACTAGATGTAAACTAAGAGAAAAAAGAACTAGATGCAAACTAAGAGAAAAAACTAGATGCAAACTAAGGGAAATAAAACCAGATGGAAACTAAGAGAAAAAAGAACTAGATGCAAATTAAGAATAAAAAACTAGATGCAAACTAAGGGAAATAAAACCAGATGTAAACTAAGAAAAAAAAGAACTAGATGTAAACTAAGAGAAAAAAGAACTAGATGTAAACTAAGAAAAAAAACTAGATGCAAACTAAGGGAAATAAAACTAAATGTAAACTAAGAGAAAAAAGAACGCGATGCAAACTAAGAGAAAATACTAGATGCAAACTAAGGGAAATAAAACCAGATGGAAAACTACTGGAAATAAAACTAGATGTAAATTAGGAGAAAAAAGAACTAGAGGCAAACTAATAGAAAAAATTTGATGCAAACTGAGGGAAATAAAATTGGATGGATACTAACATTAAAAAATATCTCCAAACTCAAAGAAAAAACTAGATGCAAAGTAAGAGAAAAAAAAATAAAACTAGATGTAAACTAAGAGAAAAAACTAGATGCAAACTAAGAGAAAGAAAAAAAACACTAAATGCAAACTAAGAAAAAAAAATACTTGATGCAAAACTAAGATTAAAAAAAAAATCTAGATCCAAACTAAGGTTTGGGAATGTCAACATGATGCAAGAACAATTGTTTAAATATCCGCGAAGTATTTTACCAATCAATGATAAATACGATGCTAAACTCTAAACGTCTATTAGAATATCAAAGGAGGTATTATTGTTCTGAACTATTATGTCATACCATTCCTTTTATATGGCATTGAATGTTGGGTAATCTTCACAGAGATGAAGAGAATACTGGCAACAACGGAAACGTGTTTCTCCTGAAAGATTCTGAGAATTCCATGGGCGGAGTGAATAAGTAACGAACAGGTCTTAAGGAAAATGGAAACAAAATGGAAAGAAATAAAAAAGAGACAGATGAAATTTTTTTGGTATATAATAAGAATTCAGGAATTTTGTTCTCACAGGAAATATTGAAGTCAAAATAACAGAGAAAAGCACAGGGTTACCTACCTGAGGATCACGTGTAAATGGATAGCGGAAGTGGGGATGGGATTATTGCCAAAGGGAGAAATGTAGGCAAGTGCGGAAAGGATTAAATGTTGTGGACATACATGATCGCCCACGTCATGAAGGTACGTGACACATTGAGAAGGAGGAGGAGCGGGGGAGGGGAGAAAGAAACAAAATAACCCTTAAATAGAAAGGAAGCGAAAGTGAGAAGAGACACGACAAGAAAAAAAAATGGAGACTAATTTCAGAATAAAAACGAGAACGAAATAACTGTCGCATTTCCATCCCCAGCCAGCCAGGCAGGCAGCCAGCCAGCCAAAAATTATTAGCACTCATAAGGAATAATGACAGAATAAGATGATCATAGAGGCATTGTAAAGACTTTACAGAAAAGAAAGTAATGTTGAGACGGCAGTGAAAAGAGGACATTTTAGCAAGGAAAAGAAGAAGCAGTCAGAATGAGGCAAGAGAAGAAAAAATGTTGCTTTGAGACAAAGAAAAGGAAAAGAAACCAAAAGAGAAACGTAAAGAAATAAAAAGAAAACGAATTGACGAGCCGGAAATGCAGCAAAATATCGAGATGTCACCTAATAATAAAGAGGAAATATCAAAGTTAAAATGTGTAGGAAATACTTCCCTTTTTTACTAGGTACAGAGACGCAAATATACACGCATCTATCTATCTATCTATCTCTCTCTCTATTTATCTATCGATATATATATATATATATATATATATATATATATATATATATATATATATATATATATATGGACTCAGGTTTACAATTTGAATATGCGTCACTATGCACTGTTTTATTTGTTTTTACTTGTCTAGGTTAGTCCAATTTCGAGAGACATTCAACTATTTTTTTGCTATTAAGTCTCTGTGTTTTCTTGGTTTGTTTTATTTTCAATTTTGTAATGTCTTTCTTGATTTTTTTTTTTTTTCTTTAAATATTCTTTTATATGTACAGTTTTTTTTCCCTTGACAAACCCAGTGTCGGTAGGTTTGTTGTGTGACACTTTACCAACACTGTGGTCTGTTTTGTAACTCTTTAATTCTTGGTAGACCCAATACATTGGCAAAGGGCTACCCAAGATAGAAAGCTGCCGAATGACATTGTTTTAAGGGATAGTAAAACAGAAAGTCAGAAATACATATAATGAGAACATGTATGAGAGACAGCGGTTGACTTTGTCTATCAATTATATATATATATATATATATATATATATATATATATATATATATATATATACCCAGATCAATTCTGTGGACAAGAGAGAATGGAATAAAATGACAATTGGAAAAAAAATCTTAGATTCTGCCAACGCATTTCGCTTCTGACTTTTTCAAGGCAAAAATGAAATCGAAATGTTTTTGTTGTTATAGTTACATTAAAAATTTTAAATTTGAAAAGATAGACGCTCCTGTCTAAGATATTTTTTGTTTGGATTGTCCGACAATTGTTTTAATATATTTTATGTTTATACGTTATTTTTATAGATATAATTTATTTAAGCAAATCCTTGGTTGTTTTAATCAAACAGTATTAATTAATTTACCGACCTGTATGTTCAGTATATTTCGTAGAAAATATATGGTTCTTCGACGGGAATCAAACCTGTTACCTTAATGGGAACCATCATTTGATCTGATATGCTGTTGACCATTTAGCCATAAAGAATTGTCAGGTTAGTAAAGCCCGGATTACTGTTTATAAACATACACATTCGACGATTTTTTTGGGGGGAGCAGCTATGATTCGTCAAGAAAAACCGTCGAAACTGTAGTTAGAGAAAAGAAGATTCATTGACATCACAGAATTATTTTTCGAAGTTTTTCTTTTAAAGTAGACGAGTGATCGCAGCTTTTAATGCAAACACGCACAGGCACATTGTTATCAGTCAATTATGTGCAATGCGTGAGACACGCTTAGGCGATCATGTATCATTCCATACATGACTGACGAAGGAGATTTTTTTACCCGTTGTAGTTTGTCATTTTTTTCTGCGGTAGAGCAGTTGCCATCCAAGTCTTTAGAACCCAGTCTGTATTGCTATTTACCTACAGCTGGAGGGAGAAAAATATAACTTTTTTACCAAGGGTAGTAGCACGTAATTGATTCGACTGGAATTAGAACTCGGCTCTCCGATTCCACAATCCGAGCCGCTATCTATAACTCCAATGTGTCTCCTCCATATATTGTTATACACTTCGTATAACGTTCGTTGTTTCTGGTTAGAAAGAAGGTAATGGAGACGCTGGAAAAAGTTTCAATGAATAATCGTTGAATCCCAGGACATGGATTGAGAATAACACAATTCCGAACTTTTGCCATAGATTTACTCGGAGCGGGTGGACGATTACATATTTGAATAATACTGTAGCGAAGTTTAGACACACATGCACGAATTTATATTTTTATATTAATGTGTAACCAATACAAGGCCTAAAAGACACTCAAGCTAAAGGGTTGTCATTGGAAGATACACTATGTCCATAAACATATATATATATATATATATATATATATATATATATATATATATATATATATATATATATATATATATATTGCGCTCTCTTTCTCTCTCTCTCTCTCTAAATATACATATATGTGTGTATGAGAGAGAGAGTGTGTGTGTAAGTGTATAGATTGAGAGACATAGATATATCATTTTGAGTTGTTCATATATAAATATATATTTTTAATTAATCCACACTAAGCACAGCGATAAAGCCGCTATGCCACAAGTGACAAAAGGGAGTGAAAGGGACTGAAAATAATTTAGAAGGAACTGGAAATACAGTCCTGAACGGGAAATAAGGGATAAATCTTTACTACTATTCATAAGACCAAGGTGAAGTTTAACAAAAACACTATAAATGACGATCAAGAAAGACCTTATAAATGATGAGGGCATATATATATATATATATATATATATATATATATATATATATATATATATATATATATGTATATATATATATATATATATATATATATATATATATATATATATATATATATATATGTAAACAAATATATGGATATAA